>CM067516.1:8933288-8955788 GCA_034509495.1 Acestrorhynchus altus | reverse complement strand
TCCTTTCAAATCTTCGATCAGTAGTTCTTCTTAATGTTCTTAAAGAGTTCCAAGTCTTGGTTCTTTTCACTGATTCTTCCTCATGTCCTAACATGCTTTGCTTCTTAGTTGTTCTCAGTGGTTCTTCGTGTTCTTATAGAATTCCAAGCCTTGGTTTCTCTCAGTGGTTTGTTCTCATGAGATTTGCTCTTTTAGTGGTTCTCCATCATGTTTTTAGGAAGTTCTGAGTTTTGGTTTCCTCTAAGTGTCTTAGGACACATGATGAACCCAGAATTGGTGAAGGTCTGGACTTGGATTTTTGGCTCATGTTCTTGAGAAAGTTCTCCCTTTAAGTACTGGCTACTCTTAGAGGTTCATATTCATCCTCTTAGTTCGAGGATGTTCTTAAGAGTTCAGTGTCACATTGCTTCATCCTCCGTTTGAGAATTGGTGCCTCTCAGTGGTTCTACCTCATTGGCATTGGAAGCTTCTCCTTTAGAGAATTGGTTCCTCCAAGTGATTCCTCAACCTCTTAAACAGGGTTTCCTTTTTAGGTCTGTTTCTTCTTAGTGGTTCTCTCATCCTCTTAGAGAACTGGTTCCTTTCTGTGGTTCTACCTCATGGACCTTTGCAGTTTCTCCTTGGTTCCTCCATGGCTCTCCCTCTGTGATGTTGAGGTAGATAACACTATGTGATTCTTTCTGCAGCTTTTAGGAATTTTCTGTGAATTGCAACATCGGAAAACAAAGTGATGAAGGTGCGGCCCGACTGCACGTGTGCGTTGCCACAGCGACGGCCAAAGGAACTCTGGGTAGCGGTGGAGCTTGTCGGGTTTAACAGGTCTGCAGCACAGATGGTGCCGAGAGAGGAAAAAAGTGCAGCTTTTACCAAGCCTTTAAAGAATCGGCATTGCCTGCTTTCTTCCTCTCCTCTCCTGCTCTCTCGCTCTCCATCCCTCCATCCATCCCCCTCTATTTTTCTCCTCCCCCTCCATCCCTCGCTTCCTTTTGTCTTTGTTCACTGCCTTGGTGAAGTGCCAGGTAAGCAAAGTGCTCCTCTGTTTGTGCGCTTGTCAGAGGAAAAAACGGCAGGCGGTGAGGACACACACACACAAACACACAACAGATACACACTCCTGCACATGTCTAACTCAGGGCCAGGCACTTAAGCCACGGCTCCCACCTCTGATGGGCTGTTTGAGTGTGTGTATGTGTGTTTAAGACATTGTCTGAAATCTCTCCGTCTTTCCTTTCAGATCAGAAACCGGATTAGCAGCTGAGCTCCACGACACCTCCTCTTTCCTTTCATTCCTTTATTCCCTCTGTCCCGCGTGTGTCGGAAAACTGATCCTCGCTGTCACCATTGTTCTCTTAACAGATTTATCTTGCGTTTGATTACGGCCATGCTGCTGGTGGCGCCCCCTAGTGGAGCTCGTGGAGGGGGAACAACACAATCCAGAGGACTGTGAAAGGAAACTTATCGCCGGGAGCGTTTTTGACATCGTTACAGGAAGCGATGAAACAGAGAAAGCCCTGAAACAACACACACACATTCATGGCTCAGAGCTGGTGCTGCCATGTGGCAGCTTTTATGTTCGCCGTCTTTGAAAAGACAAAAGGCTGAAGACAAAACACAGCGGCAGTTCTTGGAGAAGACATTCGCATCTTCATACACTGGAAAAGGACCTTGAATTTGTGCGGTCTTACAGCTGGGAAAGAGGCTGACCTTCCTAGAAGTTCTGTAACAATTAGCAAAGTTTATTAGCCACCTCTAATGAACAAATTTAGCTACTTTAAGCAGTACCCATTGCTGACACAGACATGCAAATGCACACACAGCTTGTTTAGTCCCTGTAGACTCCCTACGGAAAAAAAAACAAACAAACAAAAAATAAACCTACTGACACCATTCCAGGTGTTGGCTAGTGAGGTATAAATCCCCCAGCATTAAGCTATGGAGCAGTGGACCTGTACTTTAGAATGATGTTATAATGAGTTGGGGAGCTAGTGATGAAGTGGGGTGGTAATCATCCAATATTCTGACCTCACTAACTCGTCACTCATCAAATCCTCACAGCAATGTTCATTTGTCCATATAATATATTTAAGCTTGTTGGAAATCCCATTCCAAAATCATTAGCTCTTCTCTGAAGGTTTTTCACAGGACGTTGGAGGTGTCTGATGGAATCTCTACCCTGCAGATTATCTATGAGGTCAGTCCCATTAATCCCAAAGCTGAAGCTAGGGCACTTGGAGAACTTCTCCACACCACGCTAATTACAACATTTTTATGGAACTTGCATTTGTATGGGGGCATTGTTATGCTGGAAAAAGAAAGGGTCTTTCCTAAATTGCTGAACAATGTTTATCTTCTGTACAGCAGGATCTTTGAGGGTCCAAATGTCATCCATGATGAGATGTGCGCCAAACTTTAACCTACACTTACTGTAACCTAGAGAATTGTCTTGGGAGTCTTTCTCGTAGAACTTATGGTCTAAGCCCAAACCCTGATACACAGCCCCATACCCCCATCAGCCTTCCTCCTCCAGACTGTACTGTTGGCACTCTGTAGTCATGGTAGGCAGCCTTCTCCTGGCATCCGGCAAATCCAGATTTGTCCATCAGACTGCCAGATAATGAAGCTTGATTCATCACTCCAGAGAACACGTGTCCACTGCTCCAGTGATGGTGTTCTTTACATGGCTCTAGCTGACATTTTGCATTGTCTGCTGTGATCTTAAAGCTGATTCATCCTTACGGCACATGCAGACAAGACATAGTCCATGTTGCCAAACAACCAGGTCCACGATGTCTGACTATGTGTGATCACATCAAATTCACCGTTATAGAAGCCCAGCAAATGTTCTACCAGACAAGGTTGCCCAGGCTAAGTTCACCCCTGCCTTCCATGTATAGCAGAATCTGTGAGGGTCAAGATGTTCCAAGACCTGGGCAGATGACGTGGCTTGCACCAAAGACTTTTACTATAATTACTGTTTTCCAAATCACTGCTAAACTTAGTCAAGATCAAAGTGCTTGTACACTTGACTCTGGAGTCTTCTAGTAGAAATATATGCAATGCTAAACTTTCTTTTTTGTTCCTTGTATACTGTGCTGAAATCTGCTACCCAAGCTATGTGGTCAAATACATGTTCGCTAGGAACAGTGGCACGAGAGGTATGAGCATCGAACAATGCTGGCAGTGCAGTCGAGTTAAGGTGCATGTGCCATATCTGCAGTAGGAACAAACCAGCACTAAAGCTTGTGTGCAGCTTCCTGGCGAGAACAATCCTTTCCGCACTCACTTCATCTGATTATGTTGTTTCCAAAGAACCTTCTGAGTGATGCATCAATAGACATTTGCTATGAGACTGCTTGGTCTATGACTTTATTAATTGTTGTTGCTCCAAGACACTTTATCTTTTCTTTTCTTTTTTGGTTTGTTTATTTCACACTAAATATACTTATGTTGTTCACGGCAGATCTACCAGGGCAGGTGGTGCAAAGGTGCTGTTCAATGACAGGTTTGGAGTCACTATTCTCTTTGGTATGGCCTGTTCTACACCCAGTGTCTATAGAGGTAGCGAAGCTATATGCTTGGTTTTACACCTGTTAGGAACTGATTTGTTGGAAACATGAATACTAAAAGGCACAGATACACGTTCTTCAGTTTAAACGAAACCACAGTGGCTTTGTCTGGTCCACCTTGACCTTAAACCACATTGAAATCCACTTCTTAGAGGCAAAACCCCGGCACACAGACCTACATTACCATGAGTAAAGATTGCTTTAGCTGTAATATGGCTCTGAGAGAGAGAGAGAGAGAGAGAGAGAGAGAGAGAGAGAAGTGAGAGAGAGAGAGATTTGTTTGGTTATGATTGCCAGGCTCGTATGCGGTCCATAGCAGGAGGTGTTATTGATCTTTCTGACGGCTGGAAATCTCCACCGGGCCTGGAGAACACACTCAATTTCCCTCTCGTGGAAAAACGCTGCTGCCTCCACCAGCCTTTCCATTCCTCTGCACTCACTTCAATGAGTGAGGAAGCGAGAGAGAGAGAGAGAGAGAGAGAAAAGGAGAGCCAAGATTTTCTGCCCATCTATTGCATTGAAGTGGCCAGCACTGGCCCAATGCCTCCATACACTAATGCATTCATAATAGTTCCTCAAAGCCAAGAGACAAAAAGGGAATAGATCTCCACAGAGTCAAGGGATGAAGAGGGAGCCACCTCCATCTTCATTTCTCCACCTCTACCTACACAACGTGGACATAAGTATTGGGAAACCTGCTCATTCCTTGTTTCTTCTGAAAATCAAGGGTATTAAAAAGAGTTTATCCAGCTTTTGTTGGAGTAATTGTCTCTACTGTCCAGTGAGGCCTCTTACAAGATTTTGGAGCATTGCTGTGAGGATTTGATTGCATTCAGGAAGCTGGATGTTGGATGATCACTACCCCACCTTACCCCTCTCTTAAACCCACATTGTGTCTCATTGTAGCATCTGTTCATCTGTGTAGAGCACACACACACACACACACACACACACACACACACACACACACACACACACACACACACACACACACACGCCATTACAGACGTTTTGTTGAGAATTCTTCCTGGATCTACACTTATCATCCAGTATGTATACAAACCACATACATACCTAATTCAGCTACATATACATCCTGACCTCCCACTCTCTTCCAACTCTCTACACCGAGAGATGGAAACAATGAAAATGGATGAAAAAAAGAGCAGGATGCAAATCAACACAAAAATTTCTGTTTTTACTTTTGTACAGTTTTTTATTATTCCAGGCTGAGAGATAATTCTCCATTCTGTCAGATCAGAGGGCGAGTCGGCCGAGAGACAGCGAGGGAGAGTGGAGGAGAGTGGGAGAGAGAGAGTGTTAGAGGAAAATTGGTAAATTAGAGGATAACGAATATTTCCACAGGTGACAGATTTTAGAAGCTGCAGTGTGTTTTTATTACATAGCTGCCTCTCAGGTCTGCCCCGCTTTGGCAAGTCACGGTCTCTCCTCTCCTGGTTTAATCTAATTACTGCCATATGTCTGAGGCTGCCACACTCACTTACCATGCGCTCGCTACACACACACACACACACACACACACACACACACACACACACACACACACACACACACACAGTCTCATTCACTTGTACACTACTGTTAAAAACTTGCAATGACATAATTACTACTGACTGTTATTTTAAATCAACAATAAATGATAGTAAAAATGTTTAGTTCTAATAATATTATAATATAGTCTGTATGTAGTTGCAATTTTAAACTATTATGAATGTAGATAAAGAATGAAACATTATTATTATTATTATTATTATTATTATTATTATTATTATTATTATTATTATCATATTCTGGATATTAAACACATTAGAAACATTCTTGAATGTCAAGAGAAATGTATTCTGGATAGTCATTTAATGAAAACTTCATTGTGAATATTATTAGTTTGAATGTAAATGTATGCTTGATATTAATTTAATTGGAAATTCATTCTGGATATTAATTGTATAACAACATTTCTGAGTATGTGTTTGGTCAAACTATCACTCTGCATATTACATTTATTACATTTCACTGTGGAGATCAATTACATTGCAAATTAAATGTTCATATCACTTTTATAAAAATGTAATTCTGTATAATTCTTATTGTTAATTACACAAAAAATTCATACCGGTTATTGATCTTACCAAAGCTTTATTGAGGACATCATGTTTACCGTAAATGCAGATATTATTCAAAAAGTTCACTCATTGTCCACTTCTGAACACGAAATGGGCTGTGTGTGCATATATATGTGTGTTTGTGTGTGTGTGTGTATGTGTGTGTGTGTTGACCCACAGGAAGTGCTTGAAGAAAAATAGGCGGCAAGATGGCTGCTGTCCAAGCCCATCACCATGGTGACGTTCTAAAGGCCTTTTCACAGGGCAGATGGGGATTCTGAAATCTGATTGGTTGAGATGCCTAATGAGGCGGTCACATAGCCGAAATAAAGATAATCAGACTGGAGTATTAATTTTAATATTTTACTACAAATAAAGATCTGATGGGTGTTCACTAAATAACTACATGTCCAAAAGTATCTGGACAGCCCAATATCAAGGATGGGCTAGAAGGTCTCCAGCACTGAGCTGTGGAGCAGTAGACCTGTGATTTCAGGTATAATGGAGATGCTGCTCCATCTGGAAGAATCGGAGAGACAGAAATAATCATCCAACATCAGCACCTGATGCTCTCTTACATGGCTGAATGCAATCAAATCAAATCCTTCTCACACAGAAGTGTTCTCAGAAGAGTAGATATAAATAATTAGTTTCACTGATCTCAGAACCCGAACACAAGAATCTAGAACCATAAATCGCATTTAATGGTTCAACGCTCACACACCCCGCCAGCTCTGTCCGCCAAACGTCCGACGATGTGGCCTGGACACCCGAGAGCTGGTCGGACAGATCCGGGAGCGAGGAGCCAAATCAATTTGGGAGGATTACCGGCGGAGATTGGGGGGAAATCTGGAACGGTTTAAATCAGCACTCCGGGCAGGCCTGTGGAACCGGACCCTCAGGAGAGGAGGGGAGGAGAAATAGGGATGGGGGACGGAGACTGACGGAGGACAGCTCGATCACTCCAGTCTCTCCTTATGTCCTCTCTTTCTGTCCATGTCTCCCATAATTTGTCTATTCCTGTCTCTCACTCAATGTTTTTCTCTTTATCTGTCTGTCATTCTCTCACAATCTTTCTCTTTCTCTTTCTCTCTCTCTCTTTCTCTCCTCTCCCCTCTCTCTTTCTCTATCTGTATAAGTCTCTCTTTCTTTACTCTTTCACTCTCTTTTTCTCCGATTTGATGATTGGAGATAAGGAAATGATAAAGAATAAGCAATGGTGTGTGTGTGTGTGTGTGTGTGTGTGTGTGTGTGTGTGTGTGTGTGTACAGAGCTGGTTAGAAGCCAGTTGGCTCTCTGACAGTTCATTAATTGCCTCCATAAATAATCAATTGATGGGAGTAATTAAAGGGGAAAACTTAAAGTTTTAGACAAACATTCTTTACACACACACACACACACACACACACACACACACACACACACACACACAATCTGACTGCCTTGTTTCCATCACTCCTACGCCCCTAAACCATCGCATAACCATCTGCAAAAGTGTGTGCCATCGCCAGGCAGCTGCATCTCACACACACACACACACACACACACACACACACACACACACACACACCCCTGGCAGGAGATGTGGAACACAATCCTGTTACCACAGTGTGTGTGGAGCTGTTGTCGTCGCCTGTGTTGTTTTTGCTGTTTCTAGAAAGCTCACCACTCCTACAATCACACTCGCAAACTCCGCCAGCATGTGAGAAAAAAAAAATCATATATGTATATATATATATATATGCACACACACTCCGTTGGTAGACCCAAACCACAGAGCTGCATCACAGTTCACTGCTTCATCAATAAAACTCAAATCTGTGCAAAGACTGATCCGATTAATTGGGAATAAGCAAACAGAATCCTCTCCTACACTGTCATTCATCACTCGCTGGTTGTTTTCATAGAGGCACAAAACTTAATAAATATTTGACCCTCCACCACAAAACAAGTCCATGTGATTAAGCACAGTGTGATTAATCGAGTCAATTAGACACATATAGCTATTAGAGAAAGCACTACTTTTTAAATGGAACACTATCTTTTATGGTCAAGTTACAGTACATACAGCAAATGTGATTAATTGTGATTGACTACTCAGATCAAATGTACTTAATCACAAGAACATATGATTAATAAACAGACGATCCCCATGTAATTATCACAGAAAGCACTACATTTAAAATGGCCAGATTACAGATACAAACAAGAAAGGGTGATCACAATTAACTACATACTGTGATCAATCACAGTATCATGTGATTAGCTAAATAGATTATCCCCATACAGTGAGTGGAGAAATCACAACATTATAAATGTAGCCAAATTAGAGAAAAACACAATACAAATACAAATACAATACAATTAATCACGGTGAACTACAGTGAATAATGTGATTAATCCCAGAATGATGACCATAATCATGGTCAAACACAACAAATCTGATTAATTAACACAGTCAATCTGGGCAATTAATCACAAATCGTAGGTCAATATTCAGAATCTCTATCCGGAATAATATTGTTGGTAAATTAAATCTTTAATTAAATGTGATCTTGATGAGGTCTTTTTGCCTAGAACAAACAACATGAATAATTGAACAGATTAATCCCAGACAGTTAAAACAGGGCACTTTATATTTTATGTAAATGGTACACAATCATTCATGATCAGATGTGATTAATACTGATAAACTACACAGAACAATGTGATTCATTACAAAATAATCAAATTGAGTGTATTAATGAATATCATATTTTATCAGATTTTATATAAAAGAGAAAGATGCTGTTAAAGACAAGACAATCAAATGAATTTAGTCCATTAATTCCATTAGGGATTACAGGAAGCGCTGCTTCTAAAAGAGGGATGAAATCTTTCTTTTAGATGAAGTATGAGCAAATCAAATAAAATGAATTCATTCTTCACATAACATTTTGATTAATCACAGAACAATGTGAATAATCGAGAAATGTAATCCTCTAGCTGCTTTAAAATATGAAAAACATTCCTTAAATATGAGGAAATAAGTGAAGCAAGATTACACAGAATGATGTGATTTATCACAGAACAATGCGATCGATTGAGCAAAATAAATCCATCAAGCTTTAACAGTATGTGCTGCGAAAAAACATCTTCAGGGTCAAATATGTCATTAAATGTGATTAAATAACATAATATAATTAATCACAGTTAATTATAATGACTGTGTATAGCCTGCAAATGTTTATGGACATCCCTGCTAAAGAACACATTCAGAAGGAGGTACTTTAAGTTGCACCCTTTACTGACACAGATGTGCAAATGCACACACACAGCTTGTCTACTCCCTGTAGCGAAGTAATGCCAATAGTACAAGCATGAACCTATTGGCACCATGCTTTATTACAGGCATGGGCTAGAGGGGGTATAAAGCCCCCCAGCATTAAGCTGTGGAGCAGTGGACCTGTGTTCCCAGGAATGATGGTGCTCCATACAATACTTTTGAGATGAGTTGGGGATGAGGTGGGGTGGTGATCATCCAACATCCTGACCTCACTAATGTTCCTTTGGCTAAATGCAATCAAATATCATCTATCTATCTAGCTCTCTCTCTCTCCCTCTCTCTCTCTCTCTCTCTCTCTCTATATATATATATATATATATATATATATATATATATATATATATATATATATGTTTTTTTATATAGTCATACGTTCCACTTCATCTTCAATATCAGCAGGAAATCAGATCACAGACACCCACCCACACACACACCCACACACCTCCTTTGTTGTTTCTGCATGACACGGACATTACTCAGATGGAAGAGCTGCACAGAAAATAAACTAATCACACAAAAACTTAAAGGAGCACACACACACACACACACACACACACACACAGACACACACACACACACACACACACACACACACACACACACACACACACACACACACACACACAAACACACACAGAGACACACACACACACACAGCCCCATATAAAGTTAATTGGTATTAGGATGCAGGGCCTCGGGCCCCGAGCCGAGCGGCTTCCTCATTTCATGTGTAGGAAGCGTAATGACGAACATATGGATATAACTCCACTTCAGCCGGCCAATCACAGCCCTCTTTATTTGGCGCAGATTGTAATAATAAAAAGCTACAAGATCAAAGCCGTGATTGCTTCAGCATTTTTCAACTTTCAACATTCTCCTCGGCCCCCGCTGTGCTATTCCTGGCCTTGCTGACCGGCTCCTTCCAGCATCCTGAGTATCGATACACCAGCAGCGGCCTGCCCACAAATGTGTGTGATGACCTACTTCAACAACCACCATTCGACAGTCCAGTGGTGGGCTGACCCACACTATGTTGTCCTCTTGACCCTGTGCTATGTAAAACCCAAAACGACCCAATTGACCTGAAATGCCCTCTTTTTACATCTAGGGGTGGCCTGATAGGGGAATAAATATTTTTTTATGATATTTTTATAGTAATGTTTGCTGAAGTTCAAAGGCAATAATATGATTAATCATTCTAAACTGTACACATTTAGTAAAGAAAATGATTTTAGAACAATAAACACTAAAAGAAACCATTGCTTGAATAAAGGGTTCTTTGCCTTGTGAAAGGGTTCCATAGACTGATGGAGCTTTTGCTGCAGAAGGTTCTATACAGAAGCATTTCATTGGCCCCTAGGCTAGTTGTGTAGAATATTTGAATAGTACAACATACCTTTATTCACCTAAAAAGTATTTATAGGAGATATTCATACAGGCCAGATGTTTTTTTCTTAAACTACTCATAATTGTTTTCCTTTAATATGTAAATATTAACAGAATGTTCATATTTGTATGAATCTGATCGTCTTCTGATAAAAAAAAATCACTTCACAACTACACTTTTTTTGGATCGTATAAAAACAGGTCACATACCAGGAATCCTGTAGGAAATTGATCCGGAGTTGTGAGGTGAAAATGCAGGAATTGTGATTAATTATTTGTGATGATTAGATGGATATTTATAATAATATATTCTTCAAAATACTTGACAGTAGTCCAAATAAAGGTTCTACAAAGAACCTTCTACAGTAAATTCTCCATCAATCTGCAGAAACCTTTCAAGATGCAAAGAACCCTTCAGTCATGCAAAGGGTCATTTGGGGCATCATGGTTCTATTTAGAATGATTTTTGTTGCTAAAGAACCATCATTTATGGTATAAAATAATGTGAGTATAGAATAATATAGAGTAATACAATAAGAGATAATCACTCTTCAAAAATGTAGTAGATTAATCTAACAAAATGCTATAGGTCGAACAAAATGCATTGGCTTGTAAAAAATCTATACCAAACATATGCAGTTAAGACAAATTTGATTATATGTGATTAACATACAGAGAATCACATGATTAATCCTGTTAATTCATTAAAATGTACAGCTTTTAAATGGGGAAAATCTTTCTTTAGACAGATATAGATTTTTTTTTCTATCAAAGATCAGAAAAGAAAAGTACTATAGAATGAGCCCATTATAACAGGTACAATCAAAAATATCCGATAACATATGGATGGTCATCCTTGATGCTCCCTAAAGCCTAGTGTATGACCCCTCATTTATTGAGAACGATAAAGAACTGGAAATTCAAGTACGAATCAGAAGAGTGGGGGTTAAACCAAAACTGAAGAGTAGGGTTTTGCAGCTGTAAGAGGAGTAGACAGAACCTGCACTGTGGATGAGACAGTCACAGTAATGAGTTGTCATTCAGTGAAACAGGGAGGGTGAAGCTCTAATACTAAGACCTAATTCATCACACAAAACAAAGGCCACCCTAAATCAGAGCTTAGATACAGCAGGACCGTCCAAAAACATGTGCAGTGTTGTACCCATGTATAATCTGTGTGGAGGCAACGTTGTCAAACATATGTCCAGAAGGCCTGGTGTCCTGGGGTGGGGTACAATTTAGTATAATGCCAGATCACCTTTGGTTTTCATGACATGCTTTAACACAGCCTAATGTTACATTAATGAGGTCCTACCTTACCTTTTCAGAACACACACTCCGGTGTGCAACAGGACAACGCTCATCCACATACTGCTGCCTTCTCAAGAGCCCACCTTGAAGACACAGATACTACAGCTTGGCCAGTTGCATCCCCTGACCTGTCCCTAATTGATAATAATGTGAGGAATGATTATTGGATGTGCTATCAACACTCCACCCCTACTGTAAAATCTGAGAATATTCAAGATGCATGTGATGGATTATCACAGAGCACCATTAGGAACTTCTAAACCTGAGAGACACTACTTCTGTATGTGCAGATCAATAAATATTGCCCATATCAGTCTTCTATCATCAGTAATCATGCGATGTTCTTGGTAACCTTTATCTTTCTTCCCAACAGCACTGAATAACAGCATGAGACTATTGTCTGATGATGAGGATCGATTGCTTGAGATTCTTTTCCAGTCCAAGGTACTATACAGCTAGGGTTGCAGTGATCTGCCAGTTTTAGGGAAGAATGGTAAGAAAAAGGATCGTTTTCAAACAGGTACAGTTGCTCAATATGAGTATTGGGGAAAAAAATGCAACTGAACGTCCCACCAATTTAAAGGAGAAAATAACTGGCAGATTAATCCATTATGATAATAATCCTTTGCTGAATTACTGACTGGTTTAGAAGAGCTCTGCTTCATCTGCAGCCCTCATTTATTTATTTATTTTAATAAAGAGAAACATTTTGCATACTTCCACTTCCAAAATACTAGTTTTTGCTCAATGAAAAATGTATAATAATAATAATAATAATAATAATAATAATAATAATAATAATAATAATGCCTGTATACTCTACATAGTAATATCATTAAACCGTTAATCTTACCGTGAAATTCTCACATCATTGTAGCCGTATACTCAGCTACAGCCCTCCCCTCCCACAATTCAAAGTGTGTGTTATTGAAAACCCTGAGGCATCACGCACTTACACATGAAGCCCCTCCTATAGCCACTGACAGGTGTAGGTCAAAGGGTGGACAGATAAGAGAGCATTCAGAGAAGTAGCTGAAGAAATCTGTCAAAAATCGATAAAAAATCGTGTCATCAGGAAAAGGGTCATTTTAACGCCTCTGAAACAACCTTATCATCCTCATTCCATTATTATCCAAACCACCATTCCAGAAACAGACTCTGTTACAGCTCCATACTGGATTCCGTGAAGGTTGTCTACTGATCACGAGCATAAGGATGAGCCACAGAGGTGATGGTATGGAGAGGTGCTTTAACAGACACACTCTGGACTCTCCTAGGTACATGAAGGGAGCGATGAATAACTGGGTGCTTTTGTCAGGAAAACGCTCCACTCGGCTGAAAAGGGAATGTTCCTGAAGCTAATGTGGTTTCACTAAATCGGCCTCAAAACTCCACCAGGATACTCAGATGTAAATACACCTATAAACACATTACGACTACTGCACTCTAAATGTAGATATGCATGGATATATTATACGGTGTAAAAACATCTACAGGAAAAATCCTCCACACTATTTGGTGTTTATTTACTGAATCTGACATAATGGGATAAAACAACATACTTCATACTGAAGAGTATATAAATATTTACTTATGATTATACGTGTGATAATCATACTGAGGTTAGTTATTTTAACTGTAACAGAAGACAAAATAAAAGATTATTCTATACTTATTATTACTATACTTATATATATTCTATATTTGGAGCATTTCTATTGGCCCATTCTTCAGAAGATTTTTTGATTTATTTGTAGAACACTTCTGACACTGTCACAAAGCAGCTTTACAGAAATGCAGAAGAGAAAAATGGTCAACATCATTTTAAAACTTTACACCCCAGTAATCAAGACAAGGGCGACCCTGGGAGGAACCAGACCCCTTTGGTCAAACTATTTATACAGTATTGATAAATAAGGGGACACTGTACCCAACAAGGGCTGGGAAATATATTGTAAGTACTGATATGTCGCGATATATTTTATACAAGATGTAAAAAACGGCCATTTCATCATATCACACGTTATTATCGGATTCATTCCAAAAAATGTCGTCTCGTCTGTGTGGACATGGATTGTTTTCTGGAGGAACGATGCTCTACACAGTAAATAACGGGTAAATACTGATAATTAATGTTAAATTGTGTTACATTTTCATTATATCATATCAACAAATTCTCTTTTCTCCGTTATTTCATGATGAACAGGCTGATAGAAATACTCCAAAATGATTTGGAACAAAAATCTGTTTACACTGACTTCCATTGATAACTAGGAATGTTTTTTTTCTTCTCCTGTAAAGTAAAACAATATATACGTTTGATTCAGTTTGGACTGATTTTACTTCATTTGGAGATTATTGTTTCAGAACATCACAAAATCACACCACTTAATTTAATTATATTATTTTCATATGATCCAGACAGCACACATGTTCACACAGCAGACACACACCAAACACAGCTGACAGATCACACCTCACACGTTTACACATATGCAGGGTTTATTTTGTTTATTTGGCTGTATTGTACAGGCTTTAAAGAACTGATTAAACTAGGATCTGATCTGCTAAACCTGACTGACCGTCACCCTCATACTGTCCATCGTCCTGTCCTCAGAGCAGACGGAGCAGCTCAGCCGCAGCTCGGCCAGACTACAGCGAGTGAGCCACAGTGGTCAGTTGGGGGCCGGAAAGGGCTGAGCAGATTATATGATGAAATGAAGCTATATTCCTCCGCTGGGATTATCTTATGGGCCGTGTGGAGCAGGAGCTTTAGAGTTCTGTGTGTGTGTGTGTGTGTGTGTGTGTGTGTGTATGTGGAAGGGATGACCACTTTATCGGACATTGTGCAGAATCAGAGCGCAGGAGCATATGTGTAGAGGCTGCAGGCGCTGACCTATTTCAATAGGATTTACACTCAGTCTAACAGAGCCACTGTTACACACCCACACAGACACACAGACACACAAACACACACACACACACAAAGAGTTGTCCATTCTCCTACTGAAAGTCTGATCAAGCTGGCATCATGGGAACCACAACACACACTCACACACAGCTGCTCCAGTACATCACATTACAGCACCCACATGTGTGTGTGTGTGTGTGTGTGAGAGAGAGTGGATGGAGGGAGAACAGAGGAGCGCCAGGAAGCCCACTGTACGCTCAATTTACACACAACCGCAGTGAAGCCCCTTGTTACTGAGCAGCACCCGATCAGCCTGCGCTCTGAATCCCCACCTGGACCCGGAGAGGGAACAGCATGACCACATCCCATTCATAAACCCAGATAACAGTGTGTTGTTATCTTTAAAACTCAGGTTTATTCCTCCTGATCTCAACTACAGCTAGCATTCCAAACCCACACAAACACTGCTGTACTACAGTGGGAAAAGGAGGGACAGATCGGATTTACAGTAAAGCATTCCTGACCGCAAATGCAGAAGCACACAGACACAAATATTATAACAATGACATTTAAAGCCAAAATGTGTGTCCAGACACACACACACACACACACACACACACACACACACACACACACACACACACACACAAAAAAAACCCCCAAAAAAACAAACATTAAATTATTGTAAGAGTTTGGAATAAAACACACTGCAGATAAATCAGAGTGTGTGTGTGTGTGAGTGTGTGCGTATGTGTACACCTGTGTAAACTGGATGAATGCAACAATGAAACATTTTTTAAAAACACCAATAAAAATAAACCATCAAAAGATGTACATCATGATGTAATACTGGTACTAAATGATTAGTATTAAAATTGGAGAATTATAATGAACAAGGAAATACACAGCTTTTATAGTATTTATTATTAATAATCATTATTATTATTTATTATTTTTTTCATTCTTCTAATAGGATTTATTTTCAATTGCAGTTTTTTTCTTATTACACTGCAATTATTACACTTACCAAACAACATGACTAATTTTATAATTTTACACACACACACATATATATATATATGTGTGTGTGTGTGTGTGTGTGTGTGTGTGTGTGTGTGTGTAAAAAACTGTGAAGATATTTTAAGTCTATTTGTACATTGAATACAATAAAAACACTGAATTATGTTCTTTTCTGTTATTTGACCGAATCCACCTGCCAGCATTCCAAGTTACCAAGTATTCCCCATTTTTGTTCGCCACTCTGAAAATGTGATGTAGAACGCTTGTTTAATTTCTGTTGTGAGTATTGCGAGTGTGCTCTCCTGAGATAATTAAAACTTAAGGAATATTCAAACGGGATCTTAGCATAACAATGCAGAGCGGGACGCCTCAGATTTTGCGGCAGTGTTTGTGGGGCGGCCTTTTGTTTTGGAGGTGCCCCTTGCTTTTGTTGATTCATTAGGCCAGCCTGCTGCTTCTCTTCTTCTCTCTCTCTTGCACCCTCCTTCTCTTCCTCCTCAGTCCTGCTCTACTTTTCCTTCATTCAGATTCCCAGGAATCATCTCGCGTTCCAATGCATGTCCGATGTGGTAGATTGCCGTTCACTTTTTTTGGGCTAGTCGCAACCCTCTCACCCTGTGCGTATGTGTGTGTGTATTTTAAACTCCTGAAATGCAGAGCATAAACAATCACAGCAAGATGCTTGGCACCGAATCAAGTCGAGCACAATACGCCCATCCAGCCTGGCACATCGGTCCGTGGATCATAAACACACGTCGCACTGGAGGGCCTCAGCACAAAGACACTACTGTGCTTATTAAGGGGGCACGGGGATGCCCATCTGGGTGTGCGTGTGAAGAGTTCGTTCACTCCAGAAAAAGAGAAAAAGGCGTCAAACACACAGTGGGCTTTTTGGGTGTCAGGAGGAAAAAAGTGACCGCTCCAAAGCATTCCGCATGAAAACAAGGCCATTTCGGAAGAACCGATAAAAAGGTAAACTGCAACTTCTTTTTTCTATTTCAATATTTTCCAATTCAATACAGAAATGTTTCGGCTGTGTAAAGCAGCAAAACAGATGCTGTGTCACAACTGCAAATGCACCTGCTTCCAAAATCTAAATTATGTTGAAGAAAAAAAAATGTGGAATTTCTTTCAGGGGCGTCGTTCATACCAAACAGTCACCTGTCAAACTCTTGCATTGGGAAAACAACAGAAAAGCTGAAATTTGTTGTTTAAAAACAAAACCACATTTTACTTGCAAATTACATGCCTCACATCGTTTCCTCAATTTCCATGAAAATATATCCAACAAAAAAGAATCAAAAATAAAGGAAGCTGGAGCAGCGGCACCGCAGAGGCTGGCATGGGTTGCAGGTTGTTTTGGGATAATGAGAGTGTGTATGTGTGTTGTGTTATTGAGCACAAGCAAGGCCTTTGGCCCAAGCTGTGGATGAACCCCGATGACCTCTCTTCCGACAGGGTCCTAAAAAAGTCGTTTCCCAATAATGTCGATTTCTAAACAACTGGAAAAAGGGTTCTCTCTCTTTCTGCTCCTCTTCCTCTCTCGCCCGGCTCTCACTCCTCCAAGGCCCATTCTGGTGAGTTGCAGGTATGGCCAAAGGACGGAACACTTTTCCCCTCGCACCTTTCAACTCCACCATGTGCTGAGGAAACGTGGCTTTCCTTTTCTTTTCTTCCTATTCATTGTCTTACATTTGCAAAAGTGCACACTGTTTGATGGCAGACGGGGCTTTTTTCCCTCCACTTCTCCTTTCAGGAAAACGACAACCAGCTGATTTGCTCCTAAATTGCGGCTCAATTAAATGAAGCCGTTCCTGCGGCTCCGGCTAGATTTTCATTACGACCCATTTGAGATAATTGAAAAGAAGTGAATCCGTGCTAACAGCATTACAATGTTAACAGCTGCAAAATACGCTGCAGATTACGTCTGTCAGACCGAGCGACTCACGCGCTCTCGCGCGCGCACACACTCACACACACACACACACACACACACACACACACACACACACACACACACACACACACACACACAAACACACACACAATAGGACACACACATACTCACACACACTTTCAACAAGAAGCCAAACACCTCGAAAGCCGGCCGGTGACCTCTTCTGAGGCCTTTGAAGAAGTTCAGACCTACCAATACAGGAGATTTTGACAAACAAATAAACATGCAAACAAACAAACAAGTATACAAGTAAATGCTTCAGCTGTCGCTTGGGTTACGCAGCATTCTTACCGCTTTGCCATTGTAGTAATACATCAAAGAGCCGCCGCTCACCCCGGGAATGGTGTAAGCGCAGTACATCTCTCGTTTTCCTCCGTTTTGTTATTTTTTGCCCCCTCTCTCTTTTTCTCCCAGTGTTTCCCCCCCTTTCTGTCTCTCCCAGGGTCTCTCGCTCTTGCAGAGGCAACTTTTCCGCAGCTCCAAACTCGGCACTTTCCCCTGCGAAGCTTTTTTTTTCACGGCAATTCCTTCAGTTGCATTTTCCCATATGGCCCAGGCGAGCATGAATAGTAAACGAGGAGAAACCATTTCTGACGCTGGAAAATCAAGAGGAGGGGGCAGACAACCCCTCCATCCCTCCCTCTTTCTCTCCCTCTCTTGCCTGCCCTCTCTCTCTCACCACAACTTGCTCGCACGCACACACAGAGCCCACTCTGTACGCACACACTTTTTCCTTTCCGTGGCAAATCTGGAAAAGATCCCCCGTGCTGAACTCCAGCGGCTCCTTGAAAGAGGAGGGAATATTGGCTCCCCCCCCTCTCCGCCGCTCTTTATTACTCAGTGGAACTACACGCCGTCTTTCAACTCTGCTTTTCAAGTCCGCAATCTCGCTTCACACACAGCAGACCCTGGGCACCTCCTCTCTTTACTCACACTCTGCACACACACACACACACACACACACACACACACACACACACACACACACAAAAATTATATATATATATATAAAATTAAAGTCAGAATCCATATCTCCTAAATATTAAATTAACAGAATTTCTTGGAAAAATGGAAATTTTATCCTGGTCATCAGATCACATTAGGAAATATGGTCTTTACAGAATGATATGCTTTCAATGAGAAAAAGCTTTGCTAATGTTAGATAGCACTTTTTTGATTCAAACAATTTACATTTTGGAGAACTCCTACTGATGATTTGATTTGTTATTAGCTCTGGACGCCTGTACATTTCAACACACTGACAGTTTCTTTTCACAATTGAAAATAAATACAATATACAAATGTAGCAAGAACAAATGTTTTATATGTTAAATGCACAGGAAGTTGCAATTCTGGTACAATATAAAAAACTAATATATATATATATATATACACGATATATGATATTCACATTCACATAATCTGAAATGTTTTAAAACCCAATGTAGGATCAGCTTAAGTATTCCATTCTTTTTCAGTTAAAATCAGAAACACTGCTCCCATTCAAACTGATGTGTTCATGTGTTTTTACAATGTGTTCTTTCACAATGAATGGGAAGAGCGGAAATGTTCCAAAATGACTCAGAAAACCATTTCATTCAAGTTCAGAAGGTTCTACTTATGACACTGTGTCAGTGATGATGTTTATAGTATATATATATATATATATATATATATATATATATATATACTATATATATATATGTGTGTGTGTGTATGTGAAGCTGCTATGTGTGTGTGTGTGTGTGTGTGTGTGTGTAAAGAAGATGAAATGGTGAGAGTTGCCCGAGGCTCAAAGTACTAATAGAGTTGTAAGGTCCATTATAAAGTAGAATACAAATGCTGTTAATAGACTCTCTCTCTCTCTCTCTCTCTCTCTCTCTCTCTCTCTCTCTCTCTCTCTCTCCGTTTTAATTTGATTAAAACACGAGAGGCAGGAAGGGAATGGTATGATGCACATCTAATAACTTCACCATCTGTCTTCAGCGCTGGCTCGCCACCAACATTGTATGCAGCCGCTGCCTGAGAACGTGCCTCAAAACAAGGGTGGGGGGGTGTTAGGGGGAGAAAGAGATGGAGAGAGTTAACCAGCTCAGTTAAGAATAGAAGAAAAGATGAAAATTAGAGTACTGCGATATACTGTGGAAATAAAGGTAAAGAGTAAAAATGAAGAGAGGAAAGCACCTGCAGGGAGATGAATGGAGAACCCGAGAGAACGTCACACTTACCAACAACACACATGCACACATGCACACAAGCGCACACACACACACACACACACACACACACACACACACACACACACACACACACACACACACACAAACACACAAAATAGTGTGTTGATTTGAACATGGTGTGGGAACATTCCAGGGCCATGATCATCCACCATGTGTGTGCAGAGGGGTGGGGGTGGGAGGGAGTAGGGCTTGGTTGGTTAAGAAAAAGCTATGACCGCCAGTAGACCCCAGGATGATCTGCCTAGGTGGGATGAGATGTGCAGAAATACCTCAGACACACAGACACACAGACACACACACACACACACACACACACACACACACACAAACACACGGATGAAACATCCAACATCCAGCGCACAGTGCACGAGTGTGGGACTGGAAAGGAAAGACATGAAGGCTGGGAATAGAGAGAGGGGAAAAGAAGGGAATACTGAGAAAGAGAGATCAGAGTGGAGGAGTGAGGGATGAGTCTGGCTTCCCTCGATCCGTCAGATGTTCCTCCACTACATCATCCACAACGACATGAAACACTGCGGAGACACGAGACGCTGCACAGGACGGCATCGCAGCCTCAGATCCCACCACACACTTACATCACTCATCACGTGTACATACAACACACACACACACACACACACACACACACACACACACACACACACACACACACACACACACACACGGTCATAAAAAAAAGAAAGAAATTGAATCTCAAAACAGCAAGTTTACAGGAGGAAGAAAAATTCTATGAAAAAAGATTTTATTCCTCTGAAATCTCAGATGTAAAGAAGGAGATATGGGATTTTTGCAAGCATAGACACTACATTTCTACCTTGTCATTTTTCTGCACATACACAAAATTCCCAAATTCTTAGCTCAATTTAAAAAAGGGGATAAAACATTCATTTCATGTTGAACTCAGCAAATAAACAGTTATTATGCTGGAAAGTGCAAGTGAGGGCACCTAAACATCTATTTAATTTTTGCATTATGTTTATATAGATAGATAGATAGATAGACAGATAGATAGATACACACACACACACACACACACACGCACAGACACACACACACACACATCTGTTTCTCTTTGTTAGCCTGTCAGAATCACACAGTTAATGGTCAGGATCCCACAGGACCACCACAGAGCAGATATTATGTGAGTGGTACAGTGACACTGACATGGTGGTGTGTTAGTGTGTGTTGCGCTGGTACAAGTGGATCAGATTCAGCAGTGTTGCTGGAGTATCCAGTGTCTCCACTCACTGTCCACTATTAGACACTCCTACCCAGTTGCTCCAGCTTGTAGATGTAAATTCACAGACAGAAAGTCATCTGTTTCTGAACAGTTTGTGTTAGTCATCCTCTACTGCTTCATAAGTGCTCATAGGACACTGTTGCTGGATATTTATGTTTGGTGGACTGTTCTCAGTCTAGTAGTAACACTGAGGGGTTTAAAAACTCCAGCAGCACTGCTGTCTTTGTATTACCAGTACAAGTAATACTCATACACTACCAGTATGGCAGTGTCAAAAGAAATTACTTTTACATTATAAAATTAAATGTTAGCTAAATAGATACAAACATTAGGACAAGACAAGACATATCAGTTGGCAGTTTTATCAATTAACTGGTATCAGCAACGTCATGCTTGTTAAGACCAATAAAAACATGCTAAATACACCCACAAACATACCCAAACTCACTTCAGCATTACTGCTGATTCTAAAAATTCAGAAACCCCCACCTGGGAAGCGCTGCCACATCATAATTTCTACTATTTATCACTATATACTGTTCATCTACTGATGTGTGTTTGACAGTGTGTGTGTATGTGTGTGTGTATATATATCAGCTAAATAGCAGAACTGTAAAATCAGTTTGCTCGAGTCCAGTGACCTGAGAGAAACACTGTACTGCTGCAATTCACTGTGTCCTCATGCACTGTGTGTGTGTGTGTGTGTGTGTGTGTGTGTAAAATGGGCCATAGCAGCAGCTCTCCTGTCCGCCGTACACTGGATTTAACAAGTGAAGTGTGTGAGCCTGCCAAATCCACAGCATCTGAGAGAGTGAGAGACCGAAAAAAGAGGGAATGAAAAAAATTCCGAACCTCTGGGAATAGATCCCAAATGGAAGTAAATCATTTGCATACGGCAAAGCAACCGGCGCTGGAGCATACTGCTGCTGCCCAGAATAAACTTTAATAATTCAGCACTCTGGTTTGGTCTTCTCAAGGTTCTGTAAGTGAGGAGAACCGGACAGGAAGGCTGGAGAGTGGTGCTGGGATACGTGGTGTTGTTATTGTTTGCGTGCAGCTGAGTGCGTTTTGGGGTAGAGGTGGAGGGGTATTGTTCCTCTTCAGAAACTCTTTATCTATGTTTATTTGTTTGTTTGTTTACTAAATTTATGAGAAAAAGAAAAAAAAAAAACACTTCACTCCACACACACACACACACACACACACACACACACACACACACACACACAAATACAGTAGACATATTATCAGCAAACAAAAACAGCAGACTAAAACATATCAAACTAATTAAACACATAAAAATAAAATAATAATATAATGAATCAATAATTGTTTAAAACCTAATATTAGCCTAATAAAGAAATAAATAAACTTGTTTTTTTAAAAATTGGAAGAATTTA
>CM067516.1:8910788-8928288 GCA_034509495.1 Acestrorhynchus altus | reverse complement strand
CTTAATAAAAGAAGTTTTTTCGAGGTTTTTTCACTACAACCAACAGTCCTACATAACACTATAGAAACTTTTACAACCACTTGGATGTTTAAATGTCCGTTACTTAAGTAAATGGTTCTAGACATTGATGGAAAACTTTCTGTAGATGGCTCGATGCTTTTTATGCATGGTTCTATCCAGCGCCTTTTGTTTAGAGGTTACAAGGGTTCTTTAGTAAAGACATGGAAATGGTATGCAAAAAGCATATTTATTTATTGTTAATGTGCTATAAAGAATTCAAAAATATGAAGAACCCCTTCATCTAAATAGCCTTTATGAGTCATCACGGTTCTATAAAACAAGAGTGTATTGACGGTGTATATAAATAGAGTATAAATAATAACAATCTATATAATGAATGTATATATGATTTAGAACATGTTTTTCTGCTCTGTCTGATCCAGCATTACTTCTACTGGATCCACAACCTGGAATGGTCATGGACATACCAAATCAGAGAACCCTGTACAGAAAATTCAATATAAAGGTTTTATAAGGTTTTGTGAGTGTGTGTGCATGTGTGTGCGTGTGCGTGTGTGTGAGACAGAGAATGACTCACAGTAACACAAACTATTAAACTAAACACATATGTGTGTACACACATGCGCACACACACACACACACTCACACATACAAACAGATACACACAAAGACATCCATACAGAGATGCCTACATGCACACAAAAACACGCACACACATGCACGCACACACACACACACACACACACACACACACACACACACACACACACCTCTATACACACTCTCCCACACTCTGGTTCCTAAGACAACGCTGACGACAGCTGGTGGAGCTGCAGCCATTTTCTCTTCCCCCAAAGTTTTGGGATGCGGCCAAAACCTCACCTCCACCCGCCTGTCAATCACAGCCCGTCGCCATAGAGACACACCTGAACCGCCCCCGCGGTCTCTCTCTTTCTCTCATACCCAGTTCAATAATGGGTCTGATGCTGAGTCTAATGCTGGGTCTGATGCAGGGCATGGCACTGGGTCTAATAATGATCTGATGCAGGGCATGATGCAGGGCATGATGCTGGGTCTGATGCAGGGTTTGATACAGGGTCTGATGCAGGGCATGATGCTGGGTCTGATGCAGGGTCTGATGCAGGGTTTGATACAGGGTCTGATGCAGGGCATGATGCTGGGTCTGATGCAGGATTTGATGAAGGGCATGATGCTGGGTCTGATGCAGGGATTGATGCTGGTTCTGATGCTGAATGAGAAAGAGAAAAATAAAAAAAAATAAAGGAAAAAAGACAGAGAGAGAGAAAAAGAAAATAAATGAGTGAGAAAAACAGGGAGAAGAAACATATTGAGGGAAACAAGAACAAAAAAACCACAAAAAAGAAATAAAAATTGAGTGAGACAGATAAAATAGAGGAAAACAGTAATAAAGGGAGAATGAGAGCAAAAGAGTGAGAATGACAAAAAAAGGCAACAACAGAAAGAGAGAAAGATAAAGAAATTGGAAAGTAAAAGGACAAATAGGAGAAAGGAAAAAATAAATGAAGCTGAAAGAAAAAGAAAGCTGAAACAGAAAAGAAGAGAAAATGAGAGAAGAGAATAGAAGAAGCAAAAAAAGAAAGAAAGAAAAAGAAAGAAAAAAAAAGAAAAAAGAACAAGAAGATTTCGATCTGAAAATGTCACTGAGATGTGCGGAACCACAAGAACCTGTTTCTGCAGCAGTAAAGTTGCCTTGGCCTTGAGAACCTTGGACACACACACACACACACACTCCTATGCTGTCCTTTAGTCACATTAAAAACTGCAGTTCTACAGGCATCCTGAAGGGGGAGCACAAGATCAGGAATCAGGGATTTGGGAGCACACGGGAGATTAACGTCCCGACTGCGCCTTCTGCTAGATCTAACTTAATTTAATTAACGCTGTCTACTTTAAACAAACTAGAGAGAGAGAGAGAGAGAGAGAGAGAGAGAGAGGGGATGAAAAAAGACAAGAGATTCTTTTGAATTTTGTGTGGGGAAAAATCTGTCCTACTCCAACACTGTGCTGGAATATCTCCCTGCATCACTGTCCCTTACACTGCAGCTCTGTCTACAACAAAAATACAGTTTACCCACTCTTATACACTGTAACAACATAGGACACTGAAGTTCTCTACATGTAACACCACTGATCACTATCATAGGTTCCCAACAGTGTAACACCACAGGGCACTCTCATAGTGTACAGGAATTCTCTTGGACACTTTCATGATGAACAGGAATTTATTACACAGTAACACCACTGTAACCCCAGAGGACACTACCAGAGTGAACAGATGTTCTCCACACTGTAACACCACTGTAATGCCATAAGACAATACCATAGTCTACACTGTACCACTATCGGACAATATCATAGTGAACAGAAAATCTCTACATTGTAACACTACAGAACATTATTACAGTTAACACGAGTTCTCTACACTGTAACACTATAGGACACTATTATAGTGAAAAGAGGTTCTCTACACTGTA
Organism: Acestrorhynchus altus; assembly: GCA_034509495.1. Classification (NCBI taxonomy): domain Eukaryota; kingdom Metazoa; phylum Chordata; class Actinopteri; order Characiformes; family Acestrorhynchidae; genus Acestrorhynchus; species Acestrorhynchus altus. The sequence goes on along the minus strand of CM067516.1, from coordinate 8,925,751 downwards.
ACACCACAGACGACTGTCATTCTGAACAGGAATTCTTTTTCCACTGTAACACTGTATAGGGTGTTATAGTGAATAGAACTGCATTACACTGTAACACTATGGGACATAATGAACAGATGTTGTGTACACTGTAACACCACATGACATCCATCTATCTATCTATCTATCTATCTATCTATCTATCTATCTATCTATCTATCTATCTATCTATCCTGCCAGGACACTGCCAAAAGCATGAATATTTCATCCAAATGATGTCCAATAATGCTTGATCTTATATTATAGTATATCAAGCAGCAGCTGAATTTAGACACATTTTCACCTGTTACGGTCAATTTCATCCTGTACATTTGAGAATATGGAATTTTTTACGCTGTATGCATTTCATGTTTTGCTATATTGTATTATTACATTTATAATTGTGCAAAGTATTTATATTTCAACACTTATCAAAAAATGTTATGTTATGAAAGACAGTTGTTCATTATGTAATGTTCAAAATAATAATGCGTATTGTGCAATGTTCTTTACATAATTTGCATTTTTTTACAGTCTTTACGTATTATTTTTATGTAATGTGCCTTCTTTATATAATGTGCACATGTAATGTGCATGTTCTTTACATAATGTGTATAATTCATGTGAAAACTGGTTTGTGTTTTTAATTTTTGTGTAGATAATGGGAATCTGGCAGTTGTTTTTTATGTAATGTGCATTGTTTATGTATTCTTAATTTTCTTTAAGTATATTATATGTATTTTTCATATATAATTTACATTTTCTTTACTGTCTTTTCTTTACACACACACACACACACACACACACACACACACACACACACACACAAACACGCAAATACAGTAGACATATTATCAGCAAACAAAAACAGCAGATCAGTTCCAAATCTGACTGGAACACCAATCCCACAATTACCACAGCAAACGTCCCTCCAAAGACAGCCATGTCACGTTTGATATTCTGAGATAAACACAAGCTTTCAGATCAGAAATCAGAATAACTTTTAGCTATTTAGCCAAGGATATCTGTACCCAGCAGTCAGAGAGAGTGAGTGAAGGAGCAAGAGAGAGAGAGAGAGAGAGAGAGAGCGAGAGAGAGAGAGAGAGAGAGAGAGAGAGAGAGAGAGAATGGAGGACAAAGGGTGGAGAGAGCAACACTTTCTTTATCGCACCCATCAAACTCAAGAGTGCCTCTGATAGAGTAAACTCTTTCATGAGCTCCCTCCCTCCCACCTCCCCCTTCCCCTTTCTGCCATCATAAATCCCAATAAACAATAATAAACAAAACAAAACCAAAAAAAGCAGGAGAGTACATATTGGTGAGGACGAAGTGCACTTGTTTGCCCACCCCTGACGCAAACTAATTTCCTTTTGATTACAGCATTATTCCAAGGTTTCTCTCTGGCGACGGCATAATTGTAGTGTAAGTAAATTAACTTTGTGCGTACAACTGCATGTCGTTCCTTCAGATGCCACAAAGATTGGCCTCTGGGGTCAATTGGGGTCAAAGGTCTGAACATTATTGCATGTTATTCTGTTTGCTGGTAACAGCCATGTCACACACTAATTCACTTCTATGACTGAGTTCTAAGTTTATATGTTCACAAAAAAACCCTACATATATATGAGAGAGAGAGAGAGAGAGAGAGAGAGAGAGAGAGAGAGAGAGAGAGAGAGAGAGAGAGAGAATATGACTGATTCTGGCACTTATTGTTCAAATGGAAAATGTTCAGTCCCAAACTTTATATTAAATAAAAGGCCTAATAATGATGAGGATGCTGATGCTGGCTCAACAAAATACCTAAAAAAACCTAAAAACAATAATGAAAAAAAAAAACCCAAAACAATACAACAAGCAAACCATCCAGTGATGAACCAGCAGCAGCAATGTAATGAAGAACCCCCCCCCCCCACACACACACACAAACACACACAGTGTGATGGAGGTGCACCCTCTAAAACCCCCTGCAGTAAGCTGAGAGCTGAATGCAGTGGAACATACCGGATCTGCGTCCGAGCTGTTAAACAGACCCTTTATATTTAGTGCAGCGGCCCGATACGGCTGAGCACCTGCCACACACACAGCCGCCGTGCCGCACCATAACTCCATCCACATGTCCACCTTCCCCTGACCCAAGCAGCCTGTCTGGGGTGAGGTCCTAACACAGACGGGGAGCAGCCAGCCGCTGAAAGAAGCACTGAACTTACGGAATACCTCCATTTTTCCTGACACTGTCTGACATGCTGTTCCACACTGCTGCACTGCGCTATTTACATTCCGGAGTTCTGCTCCTCCTTTCAGAGCTACTTTTAGTGATATATTTGATAGACAATGGGCCCTACCAGCATGGTGTGCTCCAGATGTTTAAAAAGAACAGATTAAAATAAATAAAAACGAAATAAACGGTAAGATTCTCGTCTGTGAATGTGGTTCTACTGTCTGAGATTCCCTCTCGGGTTATTGTAGGAACAAAAAACGACATTCTCTGAGTATCAAGTTCATGAACCTTATTAATTGTACTATCTTTCACTCTGAGCCCACGTGAGAGCCTTAACAGTAAGTGTGCATCTTCAATATTACCAATTACGAAGCCTGTAACAGCACATTAATGCAACTAATTAATGCCCTTAATTTACTTTTAATTAATATATTTGCTTAAAATTTATTTAACTGTATTTAAGTTAACACAGTTAATGAAATTATGTTAACTTCACTTTAAGGATGAAAGCATATTTTAATTTTTAATTTATTAAAGCAACTTATTAAACATTATTTTTGCTACACTACGTACAATAATACAGTTAAATAACACTGCTGTAGTTAAGATGCTCAACTTTATTAGTGACTTATTGTACTTTAGAAATAATGTTACTTAATTCGGTAAACTTGTGAACTTCACCTGCACTACCTTAAATGAAAAACTGAAGAATACTGCCACATATTTAAGCAATATTGTCCAGCACTGCTATTGCTTATAACAATGTGAGGGGCGGAGCTAAAAACAATAGCCATTATTCTGAGGTCTGAACTGTATCTGTACTTTAGTCCATGCTTTAAGGTAACAGTGTTAGAAACTACAAAGTCAAGTCTACTTGAGATTACTGGACACCTCGACATACTGATGGGCTGTTTCCATTTGCAGTTAGCTACATTAAACTTGTCTCAGCTACATTTCACACAAATTATGCAAATTCTAATTTTGCCCTAATTATTCCTTTAAATGTTGGGCTTATAACTTAACTTATTTGATGCTTCCTTCACTGCAACTTTATGAATCATCATTAATTTTATTTAACCTCATCAATGGTGGCTTAACCAACTTTATTATTGTTAACTTTATGAATCCAAATAAACTTTATGAACATAAACTTTTCAAATCCTAATATCTGTAATTTTATGAAAGTTCATTTTTAACTTTACCAATTCAATTTAATATAATTTTATGAATATAAACCATTTGAATTTACAAATCGTAATATGTCTCATCATGAATGTTACTTTGTTTTTTACTTTACAAAGCTAAATGATGTAACATATTTAATGTTAACTTTTTAACTTCATTAATGATCATTTATAACTTTATTAGTGATGAAGGTTATTAGCTTTGCAAATTGTGTCTGAAATTGAAGAAGGTTAAATCTTGTCTCAGAGCTATATGTCAGATAAATTGTGTAAATTAGAATTTTCACCAAAACGTTCTATTCTTCTTCTATTTTAAATGTTGAGATTCATTAATGTGAACTTATTTAACTTCATCATTACTAATTTGTGCTCTTGTCCTTTAAATGTAGGGTTTATTTTTTCCTCGTCTGAAGGACAATAGTGGGCCAGTGCCTCCCATCAACACACACACTCGCTGTGACAAGCCATACATTTAACCATCGTTAGCAGGAAATGAAGCCTCTAAGCAGGCACCCTGAGATGCACACACACACACACACACACACACACACACACACACACACACACACACACACACCCTTTTGTTGGAGCCAGCAGTCAGGCTCTTGACCTTTAAAAGCGTCCAAAGGATTATGCGGTTTAAAACGCAGGATATCTGCATTTAACCAAACAGTGAGTGTGCATGTACTAAAAGTGCTCAGCTGTTAGCAGTGATATGTCCAGACTTCCTGTGTGAGGGTCGAGGTCAATGCCACAATTCAGCATAAAACACTGGATATTCCCACTGATGTAACACTGAAAAAAATCTGTACGGAACAATCCTTCTCTGAGTGATCGCAGTTTAGGCCCGTGCTGACCCTTATACAGGTCTCAGAGGCAAGACCACTGTCCACTGCCCACTGAAGACAAAAAGAAGTGAACAACCGTGACTTACGGAGGAGGGCAGGCCTGGTGGGACTTTGCGCACTTTCTTCGTCTGGACGTCTGTAAAAGAAGAAAAGAGAGAGCGTGAGGATGCCCGTAACCTGCTCCAGATGAGGGGTGACCCTGCCAAGGGAGGCGAGACCCCTGCCACAGTCCCCCAACACAAGGATGATAAAGAATTGTAAGGAAAACAAAAGGTGGATGAACAAACGGGCGGAGATGGAATAGAAACTACCGGCTGTTTACTCAGAGCTCAGTTCTTACAATGATCCGCAGACATTTTTGGTGTCTGTTTTTGTAGGAAGTGTGTGTGTGAGTGTGTGTGTGTGTGAGAGAGAGAGAGAGAGGAGAGAGAGAGAGAGAGAGAGAGTAAAAAGGTGGGGACTTTCATAGGAAATGAAAGGAAGTGTAAATTGCTTGGAGGACCCTGGTGCCTGAGTTGTTTATTTTCTAAAAAAAAAAAAAAAAAAAAAAAGAAGAAGCTGGGACTGTAAGGACTTTATTACACATACACAGAAAAAAATTATCATGCTATAAACTTATTTAGAATAAACTTTTCTGTATTTTATTTACATGCAAAAACATAATATAATAGTAATAATAATAATTATTCATAATTTTATATATATATATATATATATATATATATATATATATATATATATATATCACAGCAAACACAGCTGCAACTGAGTCCGTTATTGTATCTTTATACGGCTAATATACAGTATATAGTATGTACGAGGGGGTGAGATAGTGATATCAGTGGTAATGATGATGACAAAGATGAGCTCACCCATAGAGTCGCTGTGCAGTGGTCTCCGGCGGGGGTTGGCACCATAATGCTGGTAGTACTGCGAGCCCGGCTTGGTAGGCGAAGCTGTCCCAGGGCTGACCATTCCCAACTCCCCTCCCATGAGACCTGGCTGTAAACACACACATGAACACGTATACGCATTTAGTATCTACTGGCCTATGAGCGTCAAGAACACCCAGAGCGTTTCTTTATAGAGCACATTTAAGTATATGGTGAATTTCTATAAGTTTGAATGGACCTGAACACTCTGATTAAGCAGTATGAATATCTTCCACTCTAAACCAAAGCACTGGCATTTAGAGAAATAATAAAGTAATAAAAGCAATTTTACTATAACATATTATATTACATACACAAACTTAGTATATTTATATAAGCTATCAAATAAAGCAACATCAGTCAACAGAAGCAATAAGTGCAAGCTAAGTGATATAGATGCACAGCTACTGTGTCATACAGCAACCTGGTTTAAATTTCTTACCAGTAACCACTGGTTAAATAAAAAAATACCTAAATCCGTAAAATCTGGGATAGGTCCATTTAGTGTTTATTCAAAGTGAATTATATCAACAATAACAGTTCTTAAAGCTCACGACAACAGGTTCCCCAAAGCTGCATAAAAAAACCATCCTGGCATGACATGAACCCTGAAACGGTACAAATTCATTTTCAGCAATTTCAGCACACTGCATCCCATCCCCATTGCCATCATATGAATACATGTGTGCCATAGGACACCCCCCCCCACCTTTCTGCACTTACCCAGGGCAAGCACATCCCTTCATTAGCTAACTAAACTGTATCCATAAAGCGGCATGGTGCTGCCACTGTGCCGAACCGCGGAAAGAAGAGGAGCAGTCGGTGGGACATCATTCCCACCGAATTGGTGGAGTGAGAAAAGAGACCTGGAAATTGAAAGAGTGAAATGCAAGTGGGAGAAAAAGTGTGTGTGTGTGTATCTGTAGGTGTGAGACAAAACTTCCTTCTGGTGTCCCTTCCCTCACCCCTCATCCTGAAGAAAAAAACTTTCCCGGAGTTAACTTGCAGGGACGGAGTGGGGCTAATTAGTGTAGTTGATCCATTAGAAAAGTGACTTACAGGGTCTAATCTGATTTAATCACTGGGAGTTCTCACAACAGACTTATGCGCTCCACTAGCCGGCATTCACATGCAAGCGGCCTAAATGGGCCAATTATGGGCCAGGCTGGCTTGGAGTCCCGCGGATTGGAAAGTGTATGTGTGTGTGTTGGGTGGGGGGTGGGGGGGGTGGTGATGTCTGCTGCCTTTCACGAGTTAAAACAAAAGAGGCCTTGTCTTAAATTCTTAAATAAAGTCACTGACGCCCCCACCTCGTAGTCCCACCCCCAACCCCACTGTCCATCCACCTCCTACCCCAGACTTATAGTTAGAGAGTATTTTTCTGGGAGGGGGTTCGTAGCAGAGTGGCATCAGGAGGTGGGTGAGGGGAGAGTGGCACTGTGCCAGGGGGCGAAGGGGCTCCTGCTAAAACAAAAGTGGCTCATTGTCTCCAGGATGGTTTCTCAAGCCCCACGTTGTCATGGCAACTAAACAACAAAAACAATACCAAAGACCTACAAAAACAACAAAACAACAAACGTAAATCTTTCTGTGGCTGCAATCACCTGGAGTGTTTCAGGAATGACTGATTTGCTGTGGGATTCTATACAATAATCTACATATTATTATATATACCCATACCTATATATCTACAACTACCTACCTCCCTGTATATATATACATTTGCAGTGGCACCCGTGCCCAATTTTGGAGCCGACTGGCACCGGTACCCAGCTGGCATGCAGAAGAAAATATTAACAAAGATAAATGAAGAACACCTGAAACGTCGAGGAGCTGGGAAGAGATGCTCAGAGAAGGATTAGATCTCTGGTAACATTAATAATGGTGTGTGTGTGTGTGTGTGTGTGTGTGTGTGTGTGTGTGTGTGTGTGTGTGTGTGTTGGGAAGCGGTAGCGGTGTGGATGATCGAGACAAATGATGATTAAAAAAATAAATAATAAATAAAAATAAAAAATGGAAGAGACATTAACGTAATTACAAAAGTGCAAGAAACAAAAACTAAAGAGGCAGGAGGAAAAATGAGAGAGACAGAGAGGGCCTTTGGGGAGGACAGCAGATAGAGCAGACGAGAGAGTAAATGAGTGAATTACTGAACACGTGATTGGAGAATGAGGTGAGTAAATGAGCCAGTGTATGTGAATGAATGAATAAACGACCATGAATTTTGTAAAAATAAGAATGAAATAACTACATCGCTGAATGGATGAAAAACTGAGGTGAATGAATGTGAGAGAATGAATGAGTGAGTGAATGAATGTGAGAGAATGAATGAATGAGTCATTGAGAAATTACTGAATAAGTGACTGAGTGAATGAATGAATTTTGTAATTACGTTAATTCAGCTCGTCCGTGAATGAATGGATGTGTATTTGACTGAATGACGGAATGAATTAATGTGTATATGAATTAATCCAAGAGTAACTGAGTGAATGTCTGTGAGACTAAACGAGCCAATGAATGTCAAAGAAAATGAAAGTAAAGTGAATGAGTCAATGAATGACTGGATGAACAAGTAAATGACACTGAATCCAGGTGACTGAATTAATGAATGAGTGAGTGTGTAAGATAAAAATTCACATGTAAGAGAAAGAATCAATGACCAAATGAACAAACAACTGAATCAGTGTGAGACTGAATGAATGAATTCATGAGTGTGCAAGATATGAATGAATGAATGAATTGATGAAAATTCACGATAAGGAATCAGTGTATCATCAAGCAAATCAGTTAGTATTAAATGAACAAATGAGTGTTACATTTTTGAATCAGTGTGACAGAAGGAATGAATGAATGACTGTAAAATAAGGAATCAATGAGTCTGTAAGTGAATGAATGAATGAGAGTGCAGTTTAAAGAATGAATGAATTAATAAATGGTGTGTAAGTAGTTTGCCTCACCTGTAGCACTAAATGGCATGGGTTTCAGCCTGTGAGGGCTAAGGACCCCCAAAACTGATCCCAAAATGAATAGAGAAAGTCCAAGTAAGCACACACACACACACACACACACACACACACACACACACACACACACACACACACAGCTCACCCCCAGCCTTTCAACTTCCTCCAAGCCACTTGAGCACCGCACTGCAGTTCACTCACCGTCCAACACTGAGAGATCAAACTACTGCCTAATGACTACAGGCAGCTCCGACACAGGACAGACTCACTCACTCCACACACACACACACACACACACACACACACACACACACACACACACACATGCTCCTCAGTGAAGAAGAGATCTGTGCTCTGTCTGTCCTCATATGACGGAAGATGCCAACACAGCAGAACATCATCCATCAGTCATCTCTTTATTCAACATTGCAAACTGCAGGCCAGTAACTCCAGAATTCATGCCAGCACTGAATCTCTGGTCAGTCCTCTTTTCTACTGCTGGGACAAACATTTCTGAGCAGGGAGGGTAACTGTTTTTATGGCTTTTTCACACCGATTCGGAACAGAACACTTTCTGAGTCCAGATTTCTCAACATGGATAGCTCATCATACTTGGGGCCCAAAAAGGCAGCTGGTGAGGGCTTACTCATGTTGGGATCTCTTGATTGGCTGTCCATTTACGTACTGTGTGGCCACATCTGGACTCATTGCACTTCCAGTGGTGGAGACGTGTATCTCTCAAGGACTAGTTAATGTGGCTATCCTGGCTATAGGTCTCTGTAACTGTGGAGCGAACTGTATGCCAAAGTCATTGCACACTTGGGTCAAACCTCACTGAGTGACAAACTTGAGACGGGCTAGCTATCTTAGTTCTAGTGCTAGAATAAAGAACGACAGTGTTTGGAAGAATGAAGACTGCTCTTTGTTGGCCACTGATGTTGGTGATGATACGGATTAGATTATTAACAGAAATTAATTTAAGTTTACTATATTAGATTGGGCACATCCAACAACTGCATGTGTCACATGATTACAAGACGCATACACTTCATGACACAGTTGTCTAGAACATCAGTTTGTTTCTTAACAAAGTGTCCCATTTTTCCAGCTTCAGCACATCAACTTCAAGAATTAACTGCTTACTTGCTGACTAATAGTGATGCTTAAAACACTGTGAACCCTTTAGAGGTTTCTATATTTCTGCAGAAATTTGAGCTCTCTCTCTCTCACACACACACACACACACGCACACGCACACACACACACACAGTGATGAGTAGTGAGGCAATGATGACAGGTTGTATGTCCAGGAGTGTAAGGGTCAAAGGTTACAGGACTGTCTCAGCTGGTGTGGAGGAGCATGATGATGATACAGCAGTGTGTGAGAGAGACTGAGAGAGAGAGGGGAGAGAGACAGAGAGACAGAAAGAGAGAGGCATCATTAATTATGAGGATATGCTGGCTCTACAACACACATACTTCTACGTGAATATAAGTACACACACACACACACACACACACACACACACACACACACACACACACACACACACCTCCATGTGATGTAATCTGATCGGAACGGATTTTTCTTAATAAAGATGGATAGAGCAGGCCTCAGTGTGTGTATGTATGTTTGTGTGTGTGTTTGAAAAGTATTCCATGTTGATTAGTTCTCACGCTTGAGTTGATGAATAAATAGCAATCATTTAAGAACACTTAAAAAAGAATCAGACACTACATTACACCTCAGAGAGAGAGAGAGAGAGGGGTAGATTTATGTCACAGAGCAAGGGGGCATATATATTTTTGCTTTATATATATATATATATATATATATATATATATATATATATATATATATATATATATATATATATATACACACACACACACACACACACACACACACACACAATGTACTGTCCAGAAAAGTGTAAAGTGTTTCTACTACATTTGGAGTATTGCTGTGAGGATTTCATTGCATTCAGTGACGGAGCACCATCATTCTAGAGAGCACAGTTCCATAGCTCAATGCTGGGGGGCTTTTTACCCCTCTAGCCCATGCCTAGCATTAGGCATGGTGCCAATAGTTTCATGTTTATCTGCTCCAGAGGAGTTGTATTCTATTGGCAGTACTTCTCTAAACTGTCAGTGTTCAGCAACGGGTGAAACTTAAAGTAGCTGAAAGTATTAATTAGAAGGGCTGTAAGTAGGATACTTATAATATTGTGTGGAAACCGCATTGTGTGTGTATATCTGATGGCTTGCTTCAATTTTGAATGGCATGCTGCAGCTGTTCTACATCACTCACATCTGTGTGTATGTGTGTGTGTGTGTGTGTGTGTGTGTGTGTATGCAAGTGTTTGTGTATGTAAAAATTTCCAAAAAGAAAGAAACCAGCCATACCCACACACACACACACACACACACACACACACACACACACACACACACACAGAGGAGAATACAGCTTGATGACAAATAAAACCCAGCCGGCCGGTGGACATGAAAGAATGGCCAGAGCACAAACAGCGCCTTCACTTGTGTGTGAGCAGGGATAGGTGTGTGTGTGCAGCCGTGGGCGGAGGTGTCAGGCTCACTAATACAGATTCCAGTTCGAGCTTCCTGACAGATCCGTCCTGCTCTTTATCCACTAGCAGCTGTTGTGGTGTGCTAACCGCTAACGCAGCGTTTGATGTGCACACATCTAAAGGGGAAAGGGTTAATGCCGTCAGAGCCGGCCGCTTTTATCTGCCACTTTCTGGATCCCCATAGCTACCCTCACACACACACACACACACACACACACACACACACACACACACACACACACACACAGTCTGCAGCCAGCCTGCTGCACTCAGACCTGTTTATTGGATTATTTTGTTTTGAGGTAAATGCAGGACACAGTTAGAATACATAAAATATTGTCCTATACGTAAATACGCAGATCAAACACAACATGACCACCTTGGAGTTTCTACATTCACTGTCCACGTTTCCAGATACCACAGAGAAGGTGCTTAGCACTGTGGTGACAGGAACAATAGTGTGTGCCGTGCTGTTCACTAACATTACACAGTGTTTGTGAAGCTGGAGTAGGAGGTGATATGGACTGAGTTCACTAACATTACACAGTGGTTATAAAGCTGGAGTAGGAAGCTATATGTCCTGAGCTTGAGGATGAATTTAGGGGCGGAGCTTCTGAAGGAACACTGAAGGGAGGGCTGTTTTGCTGGTGAGTTCAAATATCATAACAGTATATTAATTATGCTGATTCAACAGTTGTGCTCAGAATTGGTGCAGATTCTTTAAATATGATAGGCTTTACTCTGAAGGACAAGTTTGTGGTATGTACACACATGTACATACAGAGACATCAGAAAGCAGTGTGATTGGAGAGTGAGTGATGTTTAATAATAAAATAAAATATATCTGTCTATTTGTGATGGCAGATGTGTCTAAATTATTACAGGCGGTCTCTGGGGGAAGCCGTACTGTGGATCTGAAAAGAAGAAAACAGCTGCCGCACAACAGTCATACTACACACATGTTGAGAGAGAGGAGCAGAGAGAGAGAGAGAGAGAGAGAGAGAGAGAGAGAGAGCAAGAGCAGCTGCTCATAAAAGATTGGAGGTTTTGTACTACTACTGTCACAAATTTACGGTCTTTCCAGAACTACACAGCTACACTATCTGTCCAAATATTTGCTTGGACACCCATTCTACTAAAGCATTAGCTACTTAAAGTTGCACCCACTGCACACACAGCTTGTCTAGTCCCTGTCAATAGAATAGTTAGGACTCTCTGCAGCAGATGAAGATGCTGGAGTGTTTTAATAAAGTTTCTAAATAAAGTGGCAGTAGGTGTATTTCTGAAAGTAGCATGTCTGTTAGTGACGATGATGAGGTTGATAACAGAAAATGAGGGAGGAAGTGTGTGTGTGTGTGTGTGTGTGTGTGTGTGTGTCTGTGTGTGTGTGTGTGTGTATTTGAGAGCACTCACACTGATTTTTTGGCTCTCGTCACCTTGCGGAACGATAGCAGAGGAAGAAGAGCTGGATGAGAAGGGGTGGCAGGTGAAAAGAGAAACTTGAGCCTTTAGGCACATCATCACACACACACACACACACACACACACACACACACACACACACACACACACAGAGCGGGCCTTTTACAGCAGGCTCTTAACAGGGGCAATTAACACTAACATGCAACAGGAGGCAGCTCAGAAAGACAAGCAGCCAAATGGAGGAGAGGAGCGATAAGGCTCTCATATCAATCCACCGGCGTAAAGAGGAAAGAAAGGAAGGCAGGAAAGAAGGAAAAGGATGGGAGGAGAAGGGGGAAAAAACGTAGAGGGTGTGAATTGCCTCTTTTTCGCAGCCAAAAATAACCTGGTAAACATCTTGAGTTGAACTAAAATATGAAGCGGAGTCTCAAACGTGGGTGAGCCGACTTCTTAACAAAGAGGAGCGTGTGATAGCAAACAAGAAAGCAAAGATTCTGGATCTGAAGGGGTTTTGTTGGGACCTGTCCAGGATCTTAACTTAAGGCGGAGTACACACTCCAATGGTCTTTGCTGCAATTACTGCTATCACAGAAGTAGAAGGAACCAAATTGTGAAAGGAATTCTGTATGGTTGGGAAACTGGTAGTGGATGCTCCCAATCAAATTCCAAACTTTTATTGACTTAATTTGGCTTCAAATCCCAAAAAACCTGACTCCACCAAACATTCTGAACTCATTCCGAGTGGGTGTGGTGTAAAACTAAACTGAAAGTATAGCTGACAGTGGTGGTGAATAGAATCAAAATGCCTGAACCTCCCTCACGGTTATTACCTAATGCTTATGGGCCACTATTGGATGCTTGCTGTTTTGTCAACATGGTTAATCCACCAATAGGAGATGAGCATGTATAATAATCCGCAATAGAACAACTTTTAGCCAAATACTGACCTAAAGGAAACCAGCATTGCAAAAAATCCACTAATATGAGAACAGCATGGCTAAACATCCCCAGTAAGAGAGGAATCACTTAGGTGTGGGTTATACGTGTGAGGCTCCTGCACCAAATGTGGATGTGATTTCTGCCAGAGTCTGCTTGTTCCACCACTGGTCACAATCTTCAGAGCACCATCTGTGGCCACTGCACTGTCCACTGAGGATGGTACCTTCTATCATGTATTCCCAGAACATATGTGACACTCCATGGACTGGAATGTTACATTCCACACCTGCGTTTGCAAATGTGGCTTCCATAGAACAGCACTGAGTAGAACAACAAAATCAATAACACTGAAAAACAGCTTTAGCAAAATCACATTCTCATATTATAAGTCAGCCTGAGAATGTCTGAGCCTCCATTTACTTCACTAGACTGAAGGAGGTAGAACACAGATGGCAGTGCAGACTCAACACAACCCGAACCGTCAAAAATATAGAAACATTTGGAGAACATCCACAGAAGAACCATAAGGAACTTGCAGCATGGTGAGGATCTGCTCAAACCACTGGATTAAGCTCAAATAATAAGCAGTTTCATCTGAACTGGCTAAAAGCTTCTGTCTATATAACGAGCCGTCTAATGTTCAAACTCATACACAGATCATTATGCTACATGAAAACCTGGGGATGTGTATCCATCCTGAATTGTCACCATTAGGGGTGTAGAAATGTTTCATTATATTGTGTGTGTGTGTGTGTGTATTATTGTGTGTATTATCTGTATTTTCATAACAGCTGAAGGCAGAAGCAAACTTTTAAATAACTCCCTGTACTTCCACTTTCACTTCCATTCATTCATTCATTCATTCATTCATTCATTCATTCATTTTATTTATTATAAAATACTAAATTGTTAAAATAATAACAAAATAATACAAATAACTGCTAGTAGATTAGATTAGATTAGATTCAACTTTATTGTCATTGTGCAAAAGTACCAGTACAGAGCCAATGAGAAGTGATTCATATCCAAGTGCAATACGCAGTGTTTACATAAAGTGCACGGATATAAATATATACACATAAGTATGGAATATATAAATGTACACGTATATAGATTATATGTACTGAGCAGATGTAGTCTGTATTAGGTCTGTAGTAGAGCTGTAGTAGGTCTGTATTCAGCTCTGACCTGCAGTATAAACACATTAAGACTGCTCTAAGCTTACATTAAAACAGGTCTGAAAGTAATGTTTAAGCGGTTCCTGAACCATGTTGTTCAGCTACTGAACTGGGTTTCAGTGGGAAATGGTCAAGTGAGCATCACATGAAACACTCTCACTTTTTAAGACCATCTTATTACTGTGTGTGGATGAACTGAGCTGCTCAGATCACTAGCCCAGTTTAGTTCAGCTATATGTGAAAGTCTGTGCTCCACAGTGTTGAATGGGAACTGTGGAACAGTTTGCTCTGGAATGAAGGTGAAGAGCTGCAGTAGAGAATCTAATCATCCAACATCAGCACCTGACCTCCCTAATGTTCACTAATGAGGCTGTATGCAATCAAATCCTCCTCAAAACAATGTGCAGTGTAAATGCAGTTTAAAGCATTCCTAGAAGAGAGCATATAACTGGTATGTATATGCATGTGTGTGTCCTGGCCAATGTGACAATAATGTGTAAACCCTGCAGTGTGAGCAGTTAACACAACGTTCTCCACTAGAACAATTATGGAACATTCAGAGCAGTAATTCATCACCACTCCTCAGAACAGTCACACCAGCTCCTCCAGCAGCATATTATAGCCCAAGCCCACCTGATACCCTCTGTGAGTAGGTGTGTGTGTGTGTGTG
>CM067516.1:8875788-8908288 GCA_034509495.1 Acestrorhynchus altus | reverse complement strand
TTTCCCACAGGGCAGGGGTTCAGGTGGAGATCCATTAAGCCCGTTGAGTTTATCCGCAGCTCTGCTCCAAATTTCCAAACTCCCCTGTGGATTGTGGGCCCATATGAACTGCCCCTTTTCTCTGGTATGCCACTACAGTGTCAATCATAAACCGAGCACAGTTGCAGTTAGAAGCTCTTTCTGACGGGTCTGTCTTGTCAGCTGTCAAAACAAAAAAGATTAATTTCAAAGGCAGCTAATTTTTCACAACTGACAAGACCCTGACTGACCTCCTCGCTTGGCTCAAAAGCTCCCCTATGGAAAACAATGGCTCATTTTCCAAACTTAGCAACCAAGAATGAGTTCTGCAGTGCATTTTTTTTCCAGAAAATACATGATCTTCCTTTTTTTACTGTTTCCTAGGATTATTTGATATTATTTTTCACAGTTTAGAGGAATTATGATGACCTGGAAAAACAATATCCAAATCCTTAAGAAGAAAATTCCCCCACAATATTATCAGAAAAGGAAAAGTTGCTATATTCCTAAATCACCACACACTTGCAGCACATTCACGCTGTGCTGACTGACCCAATGCACGGTCATTAGGCCCTTGATGTTCAGACAGTGATGAATCTTATAAGATTAAAATGAATGTAATTCATTATTTATATATACAGGAATTTTATTTAAAGCTTATTATTTTTCTTGATTTTAGAAATAACAAAGATTCTTTTGCTTCTAGACATAAAGCCAATGATTTGTTTCAAGAAGTAAAACAAAATAGTTTTTCAGGACAATCCTGACAGGTTTATCTGTTTCAAGTAAAGCTAAACATTCAGGTTGTTTAAAAGGTAAATCAATCAATACATAAACAAATAAATAAAAAAATAAATAAATATTTTGCAGTTAACATCAAGGCTCATGACCTCATGACCAGTCATGACCAATGTATATGTGAATACAAGTTATTGTGATATTGTGAGTTATTGTTAGTTATAACGCCCAGAAAACAGCAAGTAACTGCCCACAAAGTATATTTAATTAAGTCATTTGTTCAGGAAATATGACGAAAAGGTTAATTATTTTTAAATGCTTACAAAGTGAAAAATTGCTTGTTTCAGGGATAATTCAGGGAGAGAGTTTAAAAAGAACATTTTACATGTTTCAAGGAAAATAAAGCTCATTTTATTCTAATACAGATTATTATGACATTTAAGAAATTTCATTAAAATGTGAGTAATGCAGAAATATAAAATTTTCTGGAAATAATTGGGTAATTTTACTCATTTCATGTAGAAAAAGTGTAGAGGAAATTCTAAATGTAAGCAGTATCTTTTTAAAAAAATGTACAAGAAATATTCAAAAAATGAGTTTAGGCAATTTGAAATAATAATATATGATTTTGTGAAGTGATGATTCTGAGGTGTGAAAAATCTATTCAATAATCTATTTAAAAGGTCTGTTAATAAAGGCAAAATAAAAGCTTGTTAGACCACATCCGCATTAAATACGAACAATGAATGTGGGCTGTTTGTGTGTGTGTGTGTGTGTGTGTGTGTGTGTGTGTGTGTGTGTGTGTGCACGCAAGAATAGCAGAAACAAAGACGTGCTCCATTCATATCTAAAAACAACTCTGAATATCCACAGATCAAACGGCTCTGTTCTGTATGCTATATATGATGCTTTAACGCGCAGCCAGTTCCATATGCTTCCTTAGATGAACACATATGGTGGGTGAGAAAAACCTACGAGATGATCTACGGATATATTTCCAAGCCGCACACATTCAGATATTTCCATTACCATAACACATTAAAAGAGCCACCTGTTACCAGCACTGGCGACCGCAAGCGCAAAACGCAGCGTTATTTATTTATTTCTTTATTATTTCTAATATCTTCCACATGCAGAATCTCTACGTCTGATAAAGCTTCCTAGGAAATGAGCAGAATACATGTCTGCAGTGATGGTTAAAAACTTTCAAAGTTAGGCACGGTTAAGTATTTTTATGGATCATCATGCTCATCATCATCATCCTCATCATCATTATGCTTTATTCTCAATGGGGTTTACATTGCAGAGTCCCTTTTGCAAAAAAAGAACTGCAGAATGGTTACAAAGATTAAGTGGTTTCTATTATGTTGCTAGACAGTTGCTATGGTATTCCAGATGGAAGCATGTTGTTGAAAAGCATGACATAGATGTGAGCTCTAGTTTTACTATTGCTATGGAGTTGCTTGGTAGTTGGTTGCTATGGTGTTGTTAAATGGTTGCTATGGTGTTACTAGGTGGGTGCTATGATGTTGTTAGATAGTCGCTACAGCATACTAGGTGGATGCTATGGTGTTGCTAAGTAGCTGTTAGATAGGGGCAAGGTGGTTGCTATTGGGTTGCTATGTAGTTGCTAGGCTATAAGAGGTGGTGGTTATGGTGCTGCAATAAAGTTTGTATAGGTGTGTGACAGTGTTGTTAAGTAGATTTTATGGAGTTGCTTATGGTCTTGCTCGGTGGATGTTGGGTTGCTGCTATGGTGTTGCTAAACACTTGTTAGATGGACGATGTAATGTTGCTATAGTGTTGCTAGATGCTTGCTATGGTGCTGCTGGTGGAAACTATAGTGTAGCTATAAGTGGTTGCTAGTTTGTTGCTACTTCTATGGTATCCCAGGTGGGTCCTATGGTGTCTCAGGTACCTGATAACACATTGCCAAGTGGTTGCTTTGATATTCCGTGTGGTTGGCAGGGTGCTACTAGTGTATTTGTATCATCATAACGAGGAGAAAGGTTTTGCACCCCATTCATTTCTACAAACACATCTGTAATTAAACCCAGTAATTTGAAAACCACACACATACAAAACGTCACATTACTCAAAATACCCTGTATGGACCATGTGGGGTTCCTTGGCCCAGCTTGGTTTCAGCAGTGTCCGCAGGGACAACCAGTGTGTGGAAGTTGGGGTCTTAAATGTGAGAATACAAAAAGAAACAGCCGGTTGGGACGTGGAGAGAAAACAGAATTGTACCTGATGGCAGCTGTGTAGGTTGGAGTCCCGCCCGTAAGTGTACGATGCTCTCTCCGTTTTACCTGTTCAAAAGAGAGAGGGAGGGAGGGAGAGAGTCATTAGGCAGCAATTTAGCACCTGCAGCTGGGAAACAAAGCGACATTCTTAACACACACACCAAAACCGAGCCAAAGAACAATCCGAGCACACTTTCTTTAACCGCTTCCCGCAGGACCACCAGTGGACGCTGTATTTGCAATTTAATCAAGGGAGTATCAGAGGCTCATTCCTGGTGAAAACAATGCCAGATTCAGTAGTGATTTCTGTGTTATCACGGGTGGTTGCTGTGGCGCCTCTGCTGTTAGTGTGCTGCCAGTTGCTGTGACACCCTGTTGTTAAGATATGAGAATTATGAGTGATTGCAAAATTCCAACCTCTTGGCAACCCCATAGCAATCATCATGATACACTATAGTGAAACCATGGCAATTGCTTGATGGTTACTATGGTGTTTCTGATGGAAGCTATCGTGAAATGGTTGCTAGGGTGTTGCTACATCTATGGTACCCCAAGTGGGTCCTATGGTGTCAGGTGGCTGCCTGCATGTTGCCAAGGGCTGCTCTGATACCCCATGTGGTTGGGTTACTAGTGGTTGGGTTACTTGGTGCTACTTACATCACCAGCGACTGGAAGGAGACGTCACAATGACACAAATACACTAGTAGCTGCTTCAAGGTTTTCGACGCTGAAGCAACAACTGACATTATTTCAGAGTTCAGAGAAGGTTTTGGGTCTAAAACAGGTTTTTAAACATACATGTGGAGGGATACATGCAGGATGCTGTGGCAAAAATATTTATATTATTATTTGATTTAATTAAATTATTTTGTATTTCAGATTTGCCACTATATAACCATCATTCCATATAAAAGTCATGGTGGTAGTAACTTCACTGGGTTTGGAAAGTAAATGGGCGGTAAGGTTGTGACTGGAAGGTCGCCGGTTCAAATCCCTGAACTGGTAGGATATGACTGAAGTGCCCTTGAGCAAGACACTTAACTCCCCAACTGCTCCCGAAAGAAATCAGAGTCTGTAAGTTTCTCTACAGTGAACCAGTTCACATGATACAATAATCCTTTATGTAGACAGAGATTGACATCCAACACTCACACCCAGAAACACAGTTCTGTCAAATCCTCCAGTGGAGGAAATTAATTATATATGAACACATGCATCACTGCATTCGGCACACACACACACACACACACACACACACACACACACACACACACACACACACAGAGCTAACGTAAGAGATTTCCCCCAAATCAGGAAATGATCATACACACAAACCACACTGAATTACACTTTACATGGTCAAAAGTATTGCTTCCTTCACTGATTCTTCAGATTTTATCCTGCTTTCATTGCAGTAACTGTCTCTACTGTCCAGAGGAGTCTTCACTAGGCTCTACTAGATGTTGCAACACTGCTGTTTTGATTTGACTGCATTCATCCACAAAAACATTAATGAGATACGGATGTTGGATGATCACCACGCCACAGTTCAACGATAGGGGGCTTTATATCCATCTTGCCCACGCCTGGCAACTTATTACTCCAATTCCAATCCACACTACACTTATACATACATTTACATTCACACAAGGAAACTGCTTAACATCTCCGTAAGTTTAAGCCAAAGAGCAGAGACACTCCTCTGTATCTTACAACATAATAAAACTAAAGAACAGTATGGGAGGAGGGACTCTGCAATGATTTACACAGCGCTCTCTCTCTCTCTCTCTCTCTCTCTCTCTCTCTCTCTCTCTCTCTCTCTCCTCCTCCTCCTCTCACATCCCTCTCCTCCAGCCTGCCACCTCTCACCAGCACACTAAATCCCTATTAATCCGCATATCTCCTGCTCCGGAAGTGGGAGTGAAGTCCGGCTGCAGTGTGGAACAGGACAGGAATGTCCCAGATCGCCGTTGCGAAACAACTTTGCTGAAGATGCTGAAGACCAGGGCCCTCTCCCTCTCTCTATCTCCCTCCCTCCATCCCTTGAACATGCACACATTTATGAATGAAAGAGAATAAACACTCTTATAAAGTAAAGCGAACACTAAAAATGTTTAGATTTTCATGATGTACCCATTTTACAAACAAACGGAATCACTGTAAACTCAGCATTCATGAGGAAACTGTATACATATACAACAAAGATGATAACATTGCAATGTCAACTGTAACATTGTACTGGCAACCATAATATTGTACTTTCCACTGCAACACTGAATTGTCAACTGTAACACTTGTCAACGGTAACATTGTATTATCAATTGGGGTCGGATTTTCGCTTGCCAGACCTGACATACCCACTACTGTTAGTGGTAACATTGCATTGTGAATTATAACACTGTAATGTCCACTGTAACAACACTGTCATCTGTAACATTGCATTTTCAAAACTAACACTGAACTGCCAACTGTAACATTGTATTGCCACATCTCATGTTGTATTCATTTTAATATATTGTCAACTTACCACTATGTTTGTATTTCTCTGAAATGCAACTATCAGATATTGGATTGCCAACTCTAACATGGTGCAGTCAACTTTTTACTGTGAAGGACTTGCGTCTAAGGTTCTCACTCACTTGTGTAATGTGATGTGACAACAAACTTGATTTGATTTGAACATTGCAACTGTCAACTGGAACATCGTACTGTGAGCTGTAAATATGCTGTGTGAACTGCTGTACTGGTAACTGTTGTTGGTAACAAATGCTCAACCACTTCGATTCTTCTACTCAAATTCTACATCATCATCATGGATTTTGAAATAAAAAAAGTCTGTAAGTTGGCATTTATTTACATGTTTATTTGTTTGTTTTTGATTGTGATCTTTTCATATCACAGGGGTTCAACATTACCTTGTCATTTAAAGTGAGAAGAGAACACCCATCACAGGCCTCTTTGTAAAACTTGAGAGGCCCTAGAGCCCATTCCTGATACACCCCAACTGCTTCCAAATGCTTCCCCTTCAATAATCTTCTTGGAAATTCAAACAATCACTTATTATGTACCCAGCTGAGCAGCAACTTCTGGAACGGCCTATCAGTTGCAATAGAATCTCCCTCTGGTATTTTGGCTTTCACTTGAGGTGCACGTCTACAATCAACATCCATGCTATTCCTCTGACTCATACTGAAGTGTCCCCGGGTAAAAGGGCATCCTCAGGACACGTTCGGCAACCTCTCATTTAAGAAAAGCCCATGTTAGTCACAAATAACAGCTTTAGTCACAGATATGGTTGTATAAAGCCGGGGGTCCACGTATGGTGGGCCATTTCAAGCAGGCTTTGATGAACAATGTGAAGATCTTGCTTTATTTGTTTTAAGATGAATCAGATTATCAGGAGAATTCGCTACTGAAGGAAACAACAGCTTTGGTCAGCGGATATTTTTTCCCGATGCTGGTAGGAAAAAGGAAGTTGTTGGGAAGAAAAAGGAAAGATAAACAACAGAGCACACCAAAAAAAATCTGCACAGCAGTCTTTGTGTCCAGCTGCGGATCATCTCTGTCATTAGTACGTGTTACTCTCGCTGCGGATATAATACATTCTCCCACCGGAAAGTGCTGACGCTGAGAAAGCCGAAGTTGCGTTTCTGCTTGTTCCGGTCCTCCAGATCATTGCACTAATAAATCGTGTTGACAAAATGAAGATTATTTCGGCTTTATCACATTTATCCACACGTGCACCTCTCGTCCCAGGTCCCGTTCCACCACAGGATAAGAAAGGAAAAGGAACGGGACGTGTCGGCTCTGATCGCCAATGGAAGTGGCTGAAGACAAACAGAAACAACAAAAATAGAGACAAAACAAACAGGAAACTCGGGCTGAAATGACGGTGGATGGTCTCGAAGAGAAGTAATTATGGCCTGGAGGGGATCGAGAATGAACCCCGCTTTCTTACGCCAAGCTGAGATTGAGGAGGCAGAATTAATGCAGAAATGACACCTTATCAGCCCCTCGGAAGGTGCCGCTCATAATCGTCTTTCAGACAAGCTTAGCGCAAATAACACACGCACTGACATGCGTACTTCAGACACACACACACACACACACACACACATTCACACACAAAAATCCCAACCCAGCCAGAAGTTAGACAGTGCCAGACTTTTCAACCATGGGGGAGGGGGAGAGCGAGGGAGTGGGGGGTGTGCATTTTATAGACAGTGTCAAATCACAAGATAAATGTTTCCAATGCTGAAACAAACACACACACACACACACACACACACACACACACACACACACACACACACACACACACACCAACATATCAAATATATAGTCCATATCAGGTACATAATATCATAATAATGTATATATGTAATAATAATGTCATATATATTATGTAATATTGCATATGAAATAATGTCATATATAAAGTGTGTATGTATGTGTATTAACATATAAACATATGTTACAACTTATATATAGTAATAACCCCTTTGTGTAGGAATAAATATATAATCCAAATATGATAATTTGTATGCTTTTTAATATATATATATATATATATATATATATATATATATATATATATATATATATATAGCTCCTGTGCCTTCAGCATGCACACACATATGTTCAGCATGCACACACAGCATGCACACAAACACAGCTGCTCTGAGATCTGCCGGCCTGGAGTTTAAGCATTAATGACAACTGCTCAGCTCCACAGACCTGAAGACGAGCAGAGTCCGACTGATGAGTGTGGATGACCGAGGCAGGTGGGCAGGGGATAATAGAAACACACATCGCAATATTAAATTATTATTCAATAGATATATACGATAAAAAAGTCCTCGCTGCTAATGTTGGCCACGTTAGATCTTCTGACAGCAGGATTACAGCAGTGGCTCGAGAGAAACCATAACCATCTGCCATTCATTACTGCTTCTAATAATATATACCGTTATTCAGAAGCCCCAAACAATGCCAGCTCTCGTGGGTGAGGTGGAACCAACGGTGAAATAAAGGATGTATAGTTGTTTAGAAGGGCATTTTCATTAGTGCAGTTCAGAAAAAAAAGATTTTAAAAGACCATTTTAATGAATCTAAAGGGCAAGGAGAACTTATTGGAATTATTATTAGTTTTTTTTTTTTTGTTCAAAAGAAAGATGTCTTTACCAAAATACACACCTCACACCACCTTCAGATCACACATTACAGAATTAAATAACACTCGGGTTTAGATGTTTAGTTACACATCACTGCTTTCCTCCAAAACCTTGCATCTTCACTTTCGATGTTTTGCTGTTCATGTGAATCTGACAATTTGATGGACCAATAGAAATGCTCAGAAATGACTTGAAATAAACTCATTTACACTAACCTATATCCAAGTTAAGGATTTTTGCTTCTCCTGTACTGTTGCTGTTTTGGATGTATTCATTATTTCATTTTTTGAATGTGAATCAAACAGTTGTTCTTTACATTGTGTCAGAGGTTCATGATGAATGGACCAATAAAACGGCTCTTAAATGACTTGGAATTAAATATATATATTTTTTATATTCTATTTGGAATTTGCATTTGTATCCTCATACAAACAAGACATTTGTGAAAGATAAAACATTTCCCTTTATGATATGTGAAGCAGTTCATGATGAACAATCCAAAATGACCTGGAATAAATCAGTTTTATAATGACCTCCTTTGGAAGTTAGGAATGTTTCTGTTTCTCCTGTAAAATTTGTATTTTTGGAAAAGAAATGCTTATTGGTATAATTTAAATTGGGCCGCTGAATTTATATATACTTTATATGATATATTATTATAATATTATGTATTTGCACTGACTTTGGAAGATATGAATATAGTTTTTATGATCATATAAAATTTTTTTTTTAGTTAGAATTTTTGTTGATCTTCACATATGTCCAAATTATCTGATGAATGGACCAATAGAACTGCCCCAAAATAGCTTTGAAAAAAGTTCTGTTTACAGTGACGTCCATTAAAACTTAAGAAGGATTTTTTGTTCTCCTGTAAATGTATTATTTTGGAGAATATGAGGTTTTTGTGTTACAGTGGTAATATGTTATTAATATCTTTACACTGATTTAATTTGCATGTATTTAATGCAACAATTTATAATGCAAATGATTTTGTACTAAATCTGATTTTACATTTAAATGGAACAAAAAAACAGCATCTGTTCAGGACGCAGCAAAATCGGACACTGTGTGAACAGCCTCGGAATAAACAGACATTTGTTAAAAACAACAACAAAAAACCAGCAGCCTCATGACGGTGAGCAGCGCGACGTGTTTTGTTCTCTCAATGTTGAGGAGAAAACAAATATGGAACGGCTCCAAGTTGCCCTGATGGCGTGGGAGTCCTCCCCTTTTAATCCTGCTTAATATTTGATGCCTAGTCCAGGCTCTGCAGCAAGTGTGTGTGTGTGTGTGTGTGTGTGTGTGTGTGTGTGTGTGTGTGTGTGTGTGTGTGTGTGTGTGTGTGTGTGTGCGCGTTTGTGTGTGTGTGTGTGCCTTGGGGAGAGGTAGAGAATCCTTTGGTTGCACACACTGACCCATCAGTAAGATGCATGACACATTCATACACACACTAGTACCACCCAGCACAGAGCCTACAGAGTCACATGATTCTGATTCTCTAGAAAAAAATAAAACGATTCAGAATTGATTTGAATTCAGATTTGTAGTTTTTTTTCTAATGCAAAAAGTAAATAAATAAAGAAATATATACATAAACAAAAAGTCAGTCAAAGTGTCTATCAGTAAAACTCTATACAACATTAGAATAAACCCAAATAAACATAAAGTCGCTGGTCAGTGAGGGTGTCTTCCTGTAACTAACCCAATATAATATTAGATTAAACCTAAATAAACAGAAGGTCAGTGGTCAGCGAGGGTGTCTTCCTGTAATTATCTCAATATAATATTACAATAAACACCAAAAAACGTAGTCAGTGGTGTGTCTATCTGTAATTAGATCTATAAAATATTAAACTAAATAAACTTAACATCAGTGGTCAATGAGGCCGTCGGCCTGCAATTATCTCTATATAACACTTAAAATAACCCAGTTAGTGGTCAGAATATGCAGTCGGTCAGGAAAGTTACTGAAATGATGGAAGAACATCATTAGCTTCCTCCAGGAGAGCTCTGAGAATGGGTAATGGCTAACACATACTGTATTAGCAATATATAATGTTTATGTTGTTTTTCTTTTTATTTTGTATATTATTTATTTATGCAAGGAACCCCCAATCAACTCTATTTTAACTCTATTCTTTGTCCTGTTTTATATACACTTTAAAAAGCATAATCAATTGGATTAAATGTATATATTGCTAAATAAATAAATAAATAAGAAATAATAACATACACATAATGTGTGAAAACTGTCTAAAATATTAGATTGTAGATTTAAGTAAAACTTGCACAGGACACACACACACACACACACACACACACACACACACACACACAGCCCACACTCACTGTTTGTATTTAATGTGGATATATGTGGATATATATATATGAAATAATGAAAATAAAGATTTCAAGCCTTTTTCAAGCCCCCTATGCACTGCAGGCCCGCAGACGCTGCAATTCATATGGCCACAGAAGGAGGAAAGCCGCTGGACGCAGGTGTGTCTGTCAGCCAGCCAAAACAACCGGGCCAAAGAAAGGAATTGGGCTATGCTGGATAACAACGTGTTCGACAGCGTCGGAGCTGCTGCTGCTTCTGCAGCCAAATATCTGTCAAATATCAGTGCAGTTAGTACAAACACTACACTTTCTTTACTATTGTACTACACCTCCACACCTCCACACCACAAATCAGAGCAGTTTTTAATGCAGTTCTGCTTCACATCGATCGCTTTATCTTACACTTTATCTATCATGGAGTCAAACCAGATCCAGATTCAACCAACCAATGAATAGTTCCAGAATTCTTAAAAGCTCTAGAAATCTTGATGTGTGTGTGTCTGTATGCACACGTGTATGTATGTATATGTGTGTGTGTGTGTGTGTGTGTGTGTGTGTGTGTGTGTGTGTGTGTGTGTGTCCGGAAAAGAAAAATATAAGTATATAGTGTTGTGTGAATTGATATTTATCTGCATACTCATTAGCAGGCCAGTAGCTCAGACAGCACAAATACTCCTACTACCTATGTGAGACTTAATTACTAATTAAAACCAAATCATAAAAAAGAAGAGATAATTATTAAAATCAGTTCAATTAAAGTCAGTTCAGGAAAAAAAAGTTAATCCATAAAGTTTTCAGGGTTTTTTTCAGCAGCTAAACTTGTTGAAAAATAAATAAGCGGAGGGCGCGCGTGGGTGGATGGCTCAGACATCTTAAGTGGTGACTGATTAAAAAATAACAGCCATGTCACATTCGGTCCTTTGAAAGCCTTCGCATCACAGGAAGGCGACCTTAGGCTCTGCCGCTGAGGGACGGCAGGCTGAGCAGGTGCGGCAACGTGGTGGGTTTTTGGGTTTGTCGAGTGTGAGAGACGGTGAGAGAGAGAGAGAGAGAGAGAGAGAGAGAGAGAGAGAGAGAGAGAGAATTTATATCCAGTGTAACGTTGCTTGATCTATTCCTATTAAAATGATCCAGGCTGTATTCAGCATTTTTCCTCCAGATGAGCTGTTTACTCCAGCACACAGTCACTCATCATCACATTGTGCACATTTTTACCTTAAACTCTAAAATAAACACAAAGGGGAGATGATATTTTGGCCATTCTCAGACTGCAAGTAAGCCGATGGGAGCTTCAAAAAGTCCCACTACTTTCAAAGTTTCAATCAGATCCATGCTCAGATCCAGAGCACCCATGTAAATTCACATCTTAAAATATAAAATAATCATGAAAGGTTTACATTTCTGATAATTTGGCCATTTGCACTATAAAAAATGTCTAAAAAAAACACAAAATATTCGTAAAAATAAACTGTTTCAGATATTTTGGCCATTCTCTGGCCTCAGGTAAACAGACTGTAGTGTGAAGCTTAAATTCTGAGAAGAGTCTTTGCGCATATTTCCACCTTAAAATATAAAATATACATAAAAATTAAGAAGAATTAAGATAGTGTTTCTGATATTTTGGCCATTCTCAGGCTCCCATGAAACAAGCTGCACTTTAAAACAGTTTAAAGCTCAAAAATGTATACAACATTTTCTTTGCATCAATTTTAAAATATTAAATGAATGTGAAAATAAAGATAGTGTTTCTGATATTTTGGCCTTATCTAAAAAAGTCAGCAACTACTTAAGCTTCAAATCAGTTTAACAAGTAAAGAGGTTTTGGATACATTTCCACCTTAACATACATACAAAAATCATGAAAATAAGATGTTTCTGATAATTTGGCAATTCTCAGGTCCCTGGTAAACACAAGACATTTAAAAAAAACCTCATATAAACAAACAAACAAACAAACAAACAAAAAAAATCCTTAAAACATAAAAATAACACTATTTCTAAAAATTTGGCCATTCTCAGACATCTGTTAAATAGGCCACTGTTCTGAAAAAGCTACAGCTATGACAGTGTTTTTAAAATAAATTAACAAAATAAAGCAGGCGTTTTTGATATTTTGGCCAGCCTAAGACCTTTGGTAAACAGGATGGAGCTTGACAAACTCCTTAGCCATTGGGCCAACAGATCTGAGATCATATAAAATAAACATAAAAAAATATATAGCATGATGTTTCTGACAATTTTTCAAAACACAGGTACCTAGAAAAATAGGCTGTAACTAGCAAATTTTTAAACCAGTCTCGAGCATTGATTGATAATCCCACTGTAAATACATTCATTGGTCCACCCCTTCCCCCAACCCCCCCCGATCCAGCAGTTTAAGACCACTTCTCAAAAAGGCCCACCCCAAGACATCAGGTGGCCAAATACAATTTGCAGTCTCTCTTCCAAACCAGTTTTAGCAAGGAGATCCGACGACGGAAAAAGGGAAAGGCAAGGTAGTGTTCTCTCGCCCACCCTCCTAACACCCCCCACCCTGGGAAGACGAGCCAAAAACGTGTTGGCAACTCCCGGCAGAGCGATGGAAGTGAACTTGGCACAGCGGCAGCATGAGAGAGGCCCTGATTGGTCAAGGTCGTGGTGTTGGGGGTGTGGAGGGGGGGTTGGGCGTATCGCTGTGTTCATGTGCCAAGTTCAGATTTAAAGACGCTCGCACAGAGATGGGTGTTTTTTATCCCCCCCCCCTTTACGTTAAAAAAGCCCACTCAGACGAGGCCCTGTTAGCGCCGAGCCTGCTCCTGTTCTTATCAGGGGGCTTTAAAGCTGCTCTCCTCGCAAAAAAAGAAAAGCAGCCGATTATCGGGTCCAAAACCGGCTAATCCTGCGAAAGGACGGGATGGGGATTGATGGCTTGAATGTTGTTGGTTTGTATGTTTTTTCTCCCCCCACGAAGCGCAAAATGAGATATGTCATCGAGCTCCGTGGCTTTACTAGATAAATATAGGGAAAAGGAATAAAAAGGAAAGGTGCACGAGTAAGGTGGCAAAAGAGGAAGGGTTAAAAAGAGATGCTCTGCTTTTGGCATTTGTGATTGTACGTGTTTTTTGTGGGGGGGGGGAGGCTGGGAGGCGCCGGACGAAGCCCAAAGAACAGCAGACGTGAATCATTCATCGTAACACAACGGTTTCCATGACATCAACGGGCAACCTTCCAGAGACTCCGACCGAGTCTGAAAGGTTCTGGAGGAGAAAGATGCCGCAGAGCCAGGAAAGAAAACAAAAAAAGAAAGGCATATATGTACGTAAATGCGACAAAAAACACAAACACAAATGAACACACGCCAGCGCATTAGAAATATTGTCCTCACGCAGAAAAGCCGGAAAAAATGGCGTGTCGGGAATTAATTCCCGCACATCGGCCGCCGAGCAACAAGCCACCGGCGCCGAATCTCTGGAAGAGGAACAATCGAATAAATCAAACGTCAAATAACGGGATATCCAAACGGAGCAGGCTTCCTTTGCCTAATTGGAGGTGCTGCTCCACTCTGTATGTTTCGGTAGGGTGGTGGGGGTGGTGGAGGTGGAGGAGGGTGGTTTGGGGGACTATTGATAGGCAATCCGACGAATCTGACGAATTAAAATTCAGCGCAGGAGCTTCGAGAGCTGTGTACTTGTTAAGTTCTTTTGAATGCGCTTGATTACATTCTAGGCAGGCGTCCCAATGCAAAACAGCCCCCATTATCCACCCCCCCTCCACCCCACCCCACACACAAACAAACACACACACACACACACACCATCCCGTCTGCAAATCAATAAAAAAATGGCACAAACAACCACACAGAGACGTACATGTGTACGCACCGAAACCGAACGACAAACGACTTACATAGGTGCTAATCGGATGGCGCACCTTCATTAGGAACGCCTGCGTTGCGTGGCAGGAGAACACACGGACACTTGAACCCAAACAAAAGGGAAGCACACCTGAGTTTCTCTAAGGTGGTGTTTAAGGGGGATGAGGAGTTACGCTAATTTGGCACGTCCGCTCTGACGGGAAATTAACCCTTTGAGGCCGCCAAGGGTTTGGCACAACAGTAAAAAGTTGGGACCTCGGAAGATGAAACGATAAAACGGTGGGAAAACGCAATTGACGCAAGCATTGATAGTCATGCCTGAGAGAGACAGAGACAGAGAGAGGAACCTTCCCCACCATTGCTGCCATTGAAATGCGGCAGCCGCTGCAGCCTTTTTGTTGGCACGGTGACAGTGCACTTGGTGCCAAGCCCCTATGGCTAGAAGTACTAAAAGACGCATAAGGATGGCATTAGAGCTCAAATCGTCTTCTCTCATTCACCCGCCGTTGCTTGCCAGAGCGGGATTCAGCTGCTTTTTTGGCTCATCTGCACCCTTTCTTTACCACCCCGTTGCCCCTCCACACACCGCCATTCACCATGATGTCCACACCGATCGCCTCCACCTGAATTATGCCACAAATTCCCCCTCCTTGCAAACAAACCTTTTTCCCTCCTTTGTGTCCCTGTTTCTCGTTATTTTATCTTGTAAACCTAAAACAAAGGAGCGCCTCGGTTCGTCATGCTTTTATTTCCGTGTTTTTCTTTGTCTTTCCGGGGGATTTTGAAGCATGATCGACAATACCTGATGTGCACAATGTGCCTCGTTCGGTACGAAGCCGACAGGGCGACTCTAAACCCCCCCCCAACAAACAGTCGTATAATGCTCTCCATTGTGCTCTGTGAGAGGCAAAAACAACACGAGAAAGAAAAACAACAGCACAAGGCTATTTACACCGCCGAAATCCCAGAAAACAAAAAACAGAAAACAGAAAGAAGAGACAGAAAGGCATTATAGACAGTAAACAGTGTTTAGCTGTGCGATGAAACAAAGAAGGAAGTGTCGCGCTGAAAGCTAACCCGCCTTTTTTGCCCACCCGTCACTTTTCGCCCAGTTTTTGCCCTCTCATTTTGTTCATCACTGCTTGTCCTGTTCCTGCTTCCTCATTTCTTGCTTAGCCACTTTTAACGTTTGCTAGCTATTTTTTGTTCTCTTCTTGCTCCTCTTCTTCTTGGTTTTTCATGGTCTGATTTAGTTCATTACTGCCCATTTCTTGCTTACCCTTTTTTGTTCTTGGCCATTTTTACTGACCCATTTTCCTTGCCCATTCTAAGGTTGGCAGCTTTTATTTATCTATTTTCATGTGTGCATTTTTATCACTTGCATTTTTATTCAGATGCTATCCCTTGCTTTTCCCTCATTTATGTGCAGTTATATAAATTTATATATATATAAAATTTTTAATATATTTTATATATACTGTTTATATTCACCAGTTGCCTGTTATTGTTCACAGGTTTTCCCGTCAGTTTTTTTGTTGTCTATTTTTGCTTTTTCAACCATTTAATTTCATTAGAATTTACTTTCCTTTTTTAATCCTCTGTTTATCATTTGTCTAAACAATTTGGTTGATCTGGGGTTTTTTTTGTTGTTGTTTGTTTGGGTTTTTTTTTGCCTCTTTTTATTGTAGGTCACCTGCTTTAACTGTTCAATTCAGAGCACCTGTCTTGGTTTGTCGGCTATTGTTTCACCTGTTTTGCTTACCCGTTTTTATTCACCTATTCTAGCCCACCTACTTTTGGTTGGCTGTGATTTGAGTGCTTCATTGGTAGCCTGTGTTCAGCCTCCAAATGAATCGAACAGGCAGGGTTCCTTTGCGCCACACACAGAAAGCTACACTGTTCCTCAGGTCTCTACATCGGAGACCATCAAGTTCATCATCTGCAGAGACAGACGAAGCTTCCAGTGCACAGACATTATCTTTCTTTAATCTGTCACAGAGTGGGCGAGAAAGTTCATGCGTGAGTATGTGACTGTGCTGTCTACAGGCTTTAACTAATTACTGACAGTTTATTGGTGGGTGACGACACCAGCAAAACCCCACAGTCTGAGTGTTCAGCTTTACCACACAAAAATGGAAACACACCATAAACCCTCAATTCAAAGGAAGAAGCTTTAAATACACAGCTTATAGGAAATGACTAAAAGCCTATAATATAAGTAAGCTCATAAATACTGTAATTTTAAAATCCATTTATCCAGTCCCTGAGGTGCCCTACGTCCGCACTGTGAAATGATTAAACAAATATTCAAATAATTAAAGTGTAAATGTAAATAAAATTAAACCTTAGAGACAATGAAAAAGACAGCTAGTGTAAGCAAGAGAGGGTTTAAGTCACTGTTAAAGCCAAGCTGAATTATGTTTGCTCTGCTATATTAGCTTATTTACTATAATAGGACAAAATAGTACATTAATGACCTCAATAATGCTTAAGTACACTGGAATAGGAGATATTAGTTCATAAACACTTTCAATAAAAACTCCTATACACTAGAAAAGGCAACATTAGTCCATGAGGCCCTCAATAAGTGCTCCAATACAATGGAATAGGAGATATTAGTCCATAAACACCTCGATAAACACTCCTATATGACAGAATATGATATATTGGTCCATAAACACCTCAAATAAATACTCCAATATGATTGAATATGAGATATCAGTCTACATGCACCTCAGAAAAATGCTTATATACAGTTGAATAGGAGATATTAGTCTGACATGGTCTGACAAACTCATGGAGCAGAAATTTGTTCCTATCAATTAGTGTTTCAGAAATGCACTTAATTGATGGCAGTTTTGAGAACAGAAAGTCTTGAGAGTAGGATGGAGCCCGTATTTCAAGAAACTTCCTAACCCTGGGAGTAGGGACTTGCACTTCAGCGCTGAAAAGCTCCAAACATGGGTGATTTGCTGAAAAACGAGTTTCACGCTAATTATTTGCAGCAAGCGCTCGACTTAAAATTGTCATAAAAAATAATGTTATGTTAACGACACCCCAGATTCCCCCCAAATAATAAGACCAGCTGTGCTGGAACAAACTCCTACACTTCTGTTTTGTGATCCTGCATTACAGGCAGAAGTGGGAAAAGGAGCCGAAACCCTGCTGAAGTTTGAGGCGAGTGAGTGATGATTTGGCAGGCAGTTTGCACCGTGCCAATTTATGCACATATGCCATTACTTGCTGTACTGGCTCTGGTGCAACACTAAAGAAGCAAGCAGCACTTGTTGTTCATTTTAGGAAATCTCCACCTAGCTCCAAAACAACAGTCTTTTCACTGTAGGTCAAGAGAAACATCAGCTGCCTTTTAGCACCACCTTCTTCCTCTGTGGTCTCTGGGGTTCTGGAGGAGTGGCTAGGAATGGCTATGGTTCTCATCAGGCTGGACATGAACACATATCCACATGATAGTCAACCAATCAGGACAGGGAGGTATATAGTGTCTTTAAACAATCATTTTTTTCATGTTTCACCCACAAACAAATTTATTTCATTGTGATTTTATGTGATAAAGCAGCAAACGTAAGTAAATATGAAGTGAACAGGACCACCAATTACAGCTGCAAGTCTTTTGGGGTATGTCTCGAACAGCTTTGCACATCCAGAGGCTGAAATTTGGCCCATTCTTCTTTGCAAAATAGCTCAAGCTCAGTCAGATTGGATGGAAAGAGTCTATGAACAGCAATTTTCAAGTCCTGCTACAGATTCTCAGTGGGCCATTCCTTCATTCATTCTAACACCTAAATGTGGTTTGATCTAATCCTTTTCCTGGTGGATCGTGAGCCAGTTTTTACAGCCTCTAACAGGTTTTCCTCCAGGATTGCTCTACATTTAGCTGCATCTATCTTTCCATCAACTCTGACCATCTTCTCTGTCCCTGAAGAAAAGCATCCCCATAGCATGATGCTGCCACCACCATGTTTCACGGTAGGGATTGTGTGATTAGAGTAATGTGCTGTGTTCCACCACAGATAGCTTTTTGTATTTACTTCAACTTTGATCTCAACTGACTGAACCTCGACTCTAGACAGATTCTGCCACTTGAGTTGTGGATCTCTGCAGCCCCTCCACAGTGACCATGGGCCTCTTGGTTTCTTCTCTAATTAGTGCCTTGGGCTTGCCTGGGCTGTCAGTTTAGGTGGACAGCCATATCTAGGTATGCTTGCAGTTGTGCCATACTGCTTCCATTTATGACATGATGAGTTGTGCTCCGTGAAATGCTCATAACCCTGCTTTACACTTCTCCACAATTTTATCCCTGACCTGTGTGGTGTGTTGATTCTGATTGATCATTAATGTTCTCACAGAACAGCTGCAGTTATACAAAGAATAAATACCTACTGGTGGGCTCTATTTACTAACTAGGTGGCTCTTGAAGGCAATTGGTCACTTTGGGTTTTGCAACATTTTAAAAATCATGTATCATTTTCTGTTCACTTAACAAATATTTTGTTGGTCTATCACATAAAATATCACAATAAAATATTTGTGGGTGTAATGTGAAAAAATCTGGAAACTTTCAAAGGGTATGAATATTTTTTCAAAGCAATGTCTATACCTGCCAGTCAACTAGCCTGAAGTAAGAGGCAGAATTACTTGCAGATCAATCAATCAATACAAGGAAGCATTTTACAAGTTAGTCAATGAAATTGGACCCAGATGCATACATATCTGACAGTCAGTAATCATTACAACGATGAGACAAAGAGGCCAATTTCCCTGGCGGTCAAGAAATCAAGCAGGACAAGGAAGCATATCTATGTGCCAATTACAAGAAGAAGAAAGAGGCAAATCTGCCTGTGAGGTGTATGTACAGTCATGACCAAATGTTTTGAGAATGGCACAAATTTTGTATTTCACAACGGTTGTTGTTTCAGTTTTTTTAGAACCTTTAATCAGATGTTTATATGGTATAATGAAGTACAATTAGCATTCTATACGTGTGTTTTATTGACAAATACATCTAGTCTAAGCAGAACTTAATATATACCGTGTGGACCCTTCTTCTTCTTCTTCTACCTCTGCGATTTACCTCAGCATGCTGAATATCAGCTTGTGGACAAAATGTTGAGTGATGGCAAGCCATTCTTGCCTAATCTTACTGAATTTCTGGGGTTTTGTTTGTTCACTCTCTTTTTGAGAATTGGCCACAGGTTCTCAATGGGATTGGAATTTTTGAGTTTCTTGGCTCTGGACCCAAAAATTCAATGTTTTGTTCAACGAGCAACTTGGTGGTCACTTTTGCCTTGTGACATAGTGCCCATCATGCTGGAAAAAACATTGTTCATCTCCAAATTGTTCTCGGATTATTGGGAGAAGTTGCTCTTGGAGGATGTTTTGATACCATTTCTTATTCATGGCAGTTTTCTTTTGAGTGAACCTACTCCCCTGGATGAGAAGCCCCACACATGAATGATCTCAGGATACTTCACTTTTGCCATGACATGGGACTCATGGTAACGCTCACCTTTTCTTCTCCGGACTCATCCATCGTCCATCATTTTCAGATGTACCAAACAGTCTGAAGGGGGCTTCATCAAAGAAAATAACTGTACCCTACTCCTCTGCAGACCAGTTCCTATGTTTCCTGCAGAATGTCAGTTTGTCATTGATATTTTCCTTAGAGAGAAGTGGCTTCTTTGCTGCCCTTGACACCAAGCCATCCTCCAAAAGCCCATGCCTATATATGCACAAATCACACCTGCCATTTTTGAGCAAGCACTGCACTGGTGGTGACCAGATCTCGTGGCTCCATCCTCTTTAGGAGATGGTTCTGATGATTGCTTGATTTGTAGGGCACCCTGAAGCCTTTACTGCAAGAGCCACTCTTCTAGAAGTTCTTGATGGTTGCAATGTTCTTGCCTATGAAACCCTTTCAATGCAATGTAATGACGACTTCATGTGTTTCCTTGAAGGAAACCATGGTTACCAGAAGAAAACTTAAAAGCACCACTACTCTTTTAAAGCAACCGTTTAAGACAAGTGGGCAGCTCTTCCCTTTATGTCAAACAATCACAATAGGGAGAAGTATCTACATGCTGGACAACCAATCACCACAAGGGGACATTTTTATTGGACTGTCAACCAAATAAGGCAAGTAGGCGTATCGATCTGCTTATCAACCTATCAAGACAAGAAGGTGTATCTATATGGGAGGGTAGTCTTGACAAAGAGGTATATCTATCTGCTGGTCAATCAACCAGGACAAATACTTAAAAGTTAGTTTTTGTTTGTTTATTTGGATGCATTTATAACTTTGATCCTCACAGTGATATGGCCATCTGACTATATATTCTGTCCTGCTTTATTCCCAGACCTCCTCTTGCAAAATAATCTAGTGTGAATAAGACTGTAGGCTACAGAAAAAAATGAAAATTGAAGTGTTATTGATAATTAATGCTTATGAATAAGATTATACCATGTTGTACACATGAGAACACACCTTGGATGAGCAGGTCAAATCAACATGACCTGAAGCATGTAAATAACTGGATGGAAGTGTCCTCAGAAACAGAGCGAGAGAGATGATTGTGGTATAGGTGGGAAGATGTGAGAAGAAAAAGAGTGTGAGTAAGAGAGAGAGAGAGAGAGAGAGAGAGAGAGAGAGAGAGAGAGAGAGAGGAATCGGCTGGCTAGCTGCACATCTGCTGAGGCTGCTGATGCTGTCCAGCACCTGTTTGAGAGAACGTTAAAAACCTGAGAGGCAAAAATGAGACGAAGGCAATTACTGGAACAGCTTCAGAGGAGCGAGCTGGCAGCCCAGCACCCGCCATGCGCTCTATCCCTCCATCACTGTCACACACACATACACACACATACGTGCAATTAATAGCTACTTCCGACTGCAGAAACACTGAAAGAAAGATGGTGGGAGAGAGAGAAGGTGGTTGACTGTAAGGTTGCCAGTTGCTGACATTTAATTTTTTTTAATGTGTTGTTTAATCTGAAACATAAACAATCTATGTGTATGAAACCTACACACTCATTCTGACTGTAATACACTACAGGAAGCATAGGGGGCACTATGATGTATACAAACATTCTGACACATGGTAATATATTACAGAAAGCATAGGGGGCGCTCTGTAATGGTCATTTGATCAACACACTCATTCTGATGAACTGTAATACAATATTAAAATGAGCTTTATTTACGTTTGATAGTTTGATAGTTTAATTAGCCCAGGTTTGAGCTGATGTGAAATGTGTGTATTGGCCCACTATACAGTAGCAACTGCAGTAGTGTGAGCAGCTGCATGTGAGTGTGTGTGTTTGCACATGTGCCAACGGTGCTGGGACTTGACCAGTATGTGACAGCATTCACTCTGTGGACCGCTGACTTTTAGACTTTTACTTATTTTAAAATTGAAAATAATATAAAAAGATGAGGAATTAGCTAGGAACTTAACTGTGTTACAAAACATAGATAACATGGCTTATCATGAACATATTTAATAATTAATCAAGTACAATAAATAGACTAAATACACCTTCAAATACGCTAGTAGATTAATAATTTAACACTCCTATATGATAGAATAGGAGATATTAGTTCATAAATACCTTAATTAACACTCCTAGTATAGTATAGAGATAATAATAGAGATATTAGTCCATGTATGTGTGTGTGTCTGTGTGTTTACGTATTTTCTTTTCCCAAGAACTAATAAATGCACATACTCTCACCATCACCAGCACCCCCCCTCCAACTCCGCCTCCCTTGGTGGCAATAATTATAGAGTTGCCGTAGTGGCTTTTTGTGTGTGTGTGTGTGTGTGTGTGTGTGTGTGTGTGTGTGTGTGTGTGTGTGTGTGTGTGTGTGTGTGTAAGCAGGTGATGTGTCAGGAACAGCTGGAGAGACACAAGGCTGCAGCTGCTGAGGAGTCTGGGAAACCTGCGCGGTCCGACATGTCACCAGAGCGCCCCGCTCACCCAATCCATCCCTTAAACACTGAAATCATAGCAGCTACCAGTTACTCCACATTTACTATTAGAAACCCCTACCCTAAATGTGTCCAAGAGAGCATGGGGGGTTTCTGATAAAGTGGCCAGGGGAGTGTAACAGAGTGGACTGTCCTGCTGCTGACCCCCAGTCTCTCTCTCCAAAACCACCAAGGACAGGAGCAAACAGTGAGGGGGGGATCCTACACTGTGAAATGCACGCATGCACACACACACACACACACACACGCACACACACACATACACACACACGGCCAGGTGGGGAAGGGCTGGTCCTGCTTGGTTCAGAGAGTTGGCAGCCAGCTCTGATTAGCCTAATCACATGGTGAGAAGCCCTCACTACGCCATTCGCATACAAAACATACCTCTCTCACTCTCTCTCTCTCTGTTGATATTCTGCTTTCTCTCTCTCTCTTTCTCTCTCTCTCTGTTGTTCTTCTGCTTTGTCTATCTCTCCAACTACAGTATATGGCCTTTTGCCCTAGGTCTCTCTCTCCTTCCTCTGCTAATCTCTCCCTTGGCTGTATATAGTGGCCATGCTCTTGTGTGTGTGTGTGTGTGTGTACGCATGTGTGTGTCAGGTTCCCGCTCCTGTCTGTACATCTCTGAAGTGAGCAGACACCAACCAAACTGACAAAACACACTACTGGTTCTGTCCAGATGTCAGAATCCAGATGGAGTACGACTCAGGCCGACTGACTGAATTACAACTGCTCCAATCATACAGGGATAAGTGGATTACGCCTGTTTCTACAGTTATACAGCACTCCACTCTTCCATACTTCTTCACTAAACCCATTTCCTTTGTAACACTATTACTATTTCTATGGTTATGTTAAAACCCATTTCCATTCGTATGCTACTGCCATTTTCATGGATAAACTACACCCATTCCCATTGTTAAACTGCACTTATTTCCACTATTATACATCATTTCCATTTTACACCTTGTTCCATTGTTACACCATTATAATGTCTATGCTTACACAATAACCATTTCCATAGTTAAATTGCACCAGTTTCCACTGTTAAACTACATATATCTCAACTGTTAGGCTACAATCATTTCAGCTGTTACACTACACCCATTTTAATTGTTTATTTAAAACAAACACCTATTGCTACACTACACTTGTCACCATTATTATTATTTTCATGGTTACACTACACCTATTTCCATTGTAACACAGTTACTGTTCATATGGTTACACTCCACCCATTTCCAGGGTTATTCCAAACTCATTGTCATTGTTAAACTACTGTATACTCATTTCAGGTGTTACACTACATCCATTTCCACTGTATCACTACTAAAATGTCTATGGATAAACCATAAATTGATAAACCCATTTCTATTGCTACACCACAGCCAACTCTATTTAATGTGCCCTACGACTATTTCCTGTTTCATACAAAGAGTCATTTGATGGAACAGCACGTAAATAAAGTTTCCAAGCCAACAGAGAAAGTAGAAAACCTAGCCATCACTAGCTGCCTAAATTCTAAAAATGAAGTCAGTGGTGTATCACGCATTATCACTCCAACTTCATTGTGCAACTCCTTCACTTCTTAAACCAAAAATACACCCCTGCGAATCTCTGTTTTCCAAAGGAACGAGATTCGGAGTGAGAGATGGGCAATCCCTCGGCCGGGCGCCGGCGGCGCATCGTCACCACACGAAGCCACGAAACGCTCCGAGCGAAAATCTGCTTCCAGGACAATCCATTACAGCTGACAAGTTAAATGTTCCATGGTAGACCATATGGCACAGGAGCCGCGGCCGGCGGAGCAGGAGAGGAGCTCGGCAAATGCATCACAATTAAGGTGTTTGGCTGCAGTTCGGGTGGCGTCTCTATCCCCGGCATCTTCTCTCTTTATAAAGAACAACACATTCAGGAAAGCTCACACTGCAGCTGATCAGCTAAGACATGTTCAGCGTCTGAAGTCTGACTGCTTAGTTTCACACTTGTAGCTACGCTAATGTACTTCAATCCATGTTCTAGATAAGAGTGAGTCACACAGGGTCAGAATGTTAGGCATGCAGTTAGCACCCTACTAATCGGCTGGGTGCAAACTTGCATCCTCCTGTGCTAAGAGTGGGCACAGGCTGATCGACTAATTTTAAGGTACACATAAAACTATAAATGTCATTTCTTACTGAAAGACTTTAATCTGTGCCCTATTTAAAGCTAGTGGGATCATGGATACAATCTGTGTGTGTGTGTGTGTGTGTGTGTGTGTGTGTGTGTGTGTGTGTGTGTGTGTGTGTGGGTGTGTGTGTGTGTGGGCTTAACTAGACAGATAACAGATTATAGCAAGGGTCAAGCAAAGTTGACATTTGGGAGAGTGATTTGGAGGTATTTAAAGAGATATTAAGCACAAGCTTAGAGGGAGAGAGCAGGACGAGTACACAGAGTGGACAATAAAGGTCAACTTAGCTTAACCCTTTTAGGCCTATGTTAAAGCCTTTGTGGTTTCCTTGATCGTCTTGTCATCTTTGACAGCGACACTAAATACTACAGCTCTATGCCTAGGGAGAGATCAAAAACAACACTACAAGAGGAGATATTAGTCCATAAACACCTCAAGAAACAATTCTATATGCTAGAATAGAAGTTATTAACCCATAAACACTTACAAAACACTCCTATACACTAGAAAAAGAGCTATTAGTATATTATTATTATATTATTATTATTATTATTATTATTATTATTATTATTATTACTATTATACATTATATATATATACTGGTAAATGCACTATTAGGTGATACAGGTATAATCAGGCGGGTTTTTTACTGAGCAAAGTCGATCCACAAAGAAGCATTTCAACACCAGTGCTTGCAGCTTAATTAGATAATAGCAGGGTGGTCTCAAAAAATAATCACACATGACGGCAGCTTTTGGAGACAGTGCACAAAGAGTGTGTGTGGACTGATTTGCATTTGAGTCTTCAGTGTGTGTGTGTGTGTGTGTGTGTGTGTGTGTGTGTGTGTGTGTGTTTGTGAGGGTATGGTGATAAAAAATTCTATTTCTTACACCCTTGTTTACCTCAGCTGATGACAGAGCCGCTGCAGTGAGCTGAACAAATTCCTCCACAGTAATTCTATTATAACAGTCATAATTTGATAATAATAACTCTGTCATATCAGCGTAATTCACACGCTGCTTATTCAAAAGCAGAGAGAGAGAGTTACATAACTCTACATAGCATAGTCAGCTTCATATCTTCTCTTAACCCTTCAATTATTGTTGCTGTTCTGCTTCACTGTTTCAATGTAATCAAACAATTAAATTGATAAATGGCTTTAATTTCTCCTGGTTTAAAAGCTGTATGCAGCCTTTCTTCATCCATGGTTCTCAAAGTCTCAAACTATTTTTTCTGATTTAATAGAAACTTTGAAATGAGCCAGTCCAAAGTAGTTGTCCTGGTGTTTCCACAGAATTCCAGCTTGTTACTATGGGCTTGCTAAGTGCTTGCTATGGCATTAGAGGTGAACTGAACTGACCTTAATGGATCCCAACAGCCATGTCCAAAGGTTTTGAGAATTGCTGAGAATTTTGCTGCCTCAGTTTTTTAAAGTGGCAATTTGTATAAACTCTAGTTTGTGAAGAGTGACCAGATGATTGTTTGCTTGTTTGCTCCACAATCAACCATTTATGGAATAATCAAGAACTTCAAGGGGAGTGGTTCAATTGCAGTAAAGGCGCTCCAGGCAGCCAAAGAAAATCAAGCCATCATTAGGACAATCTCCTAAAGATGATGCAGCTATGAGATTGGGTGACCACCAATGCAGAACTTGCTCAGGACAGGTGTGAGTGCATCTGAACAAACAGTGAGATGAAGGCTTTTGGAGGATGGCTTGGTGTCAAGAAGGGCAGCAAAGCAGCAACGTCTCTCCAAGAAAAACATTAAGGAGAAGGACAAACTGACATTCTGCAGGGATTGGACTGCGGACATCTGGAGAAGAAAAAGTGAGCACTACCATGAGTCCTGTGTCATGCCAACTTTGAAGCAACCTGAAACCCTTCAGGTGTGGTGGTTCATCCTGTGAACATGATGAACATGTTCAATGAAACGAACAATGGCTCGGTGTACAAAACATTGAAATTTTGGGTCCATGGCCAGGAAACTCCCCAAATCTCAAACCCAATCCTCAAAAAGAGAGTGCACAAACAAAAATCCACACAAAACTGATCAGACAAGAACACTTTGCCCAGAAGCTGATGTCCAGCATGCCAAGGCGAACTGCAGAAGTCTTAAAGAAGGGTCCACGAAGTAAATATTAAGTCTTTGTTTAGACTGGATGCATTTGTCCATAAAGTTAAAAAACGTATAACTGTACTAACTGTACAAGCTATGTGTGCATTTGCACTTGTGTCAGCAATGGGTGCAGCTTAAAGTAGCTGAATGCATTCATTAGAATGGGTGTCCACAAACATTTGGACATGCACACCATGGTGTTTGAAAGTTTGTGAAGCCTTTAGAATTTTCTATATCTGTATACATTTGAGTGGAACTTCATCAGAAATCCCAAACGTACACAAAGATCAAACAAATGAGACAAAAATATTACATTTATTTATTTATTTATTAATGCACTGTTATGTATTATTAAACTTAAGAAAGGTAGCAACGTACTTCATGGAGAGCATCAGCTTTCTCCTTGCAACCCTACCATGCACACCATTGTTGTTCAGTGCTCTCCTGATACTGGACTCATGAACATTTGACACTATCCAGTGGGAGAAAGGCCTCCAGTTGTTTAAAAGTGAGCTTGGATTCCTGTGTGAACTGGTGCAACATTACCTCCTTTCTCTTGGTGTGATCTTGGTTGGTCGAGCACACCTGGGGAGTGTACTAATGATCTCGAATTTCCTCTATTTATACACAATATGTCTGACTGTGGATTGGTGGAGTTTAAACTCTTTACAGGTGTTTTTGTAACCTTTTACTGCCTGATGAGCATCAACAACTCTTCTTCTGGGCTCCTCGGAAATCTCCTTTCACAAACGTGTTCGGAAGATTGGACTTTGATAGATCCCTGTTCTTTAAACAGGGTTTCCCTCCCACTGACTCTGAACTCCAGACTCCAATTTCACCTTCATCTGCTAATCCTAAAGATTCATATAGGTTCATAAACAAATGATCAAGTGTTATACTATTGTCTCATGTGTTTGATTTGATATTTATGCAGAACTATAGAAAATATGTGTGTGTGTGTGTGTGTGTGTGTGTGTGTGTGTGTGTGTGTGTGTGTGTGTGTGTGTGTGTGTGTGTGTGTGTTTTCCATATGTATATAAGATTGCAATGCTTTGACAATACAAATGTAAATTTGTTTTGTGTCAAAGCAAACACACACACATAGAGAGAGAGAAAGAGAGAGAGAGAGAGAGAGAGAGAGAGACAGACAGATAGACAGACAGACAGAGAGAGTTAATAAAGAAAAGGTCAGAAATGATAATGAACAGCTCCAACACCTCTGCTCAGCAGTGGGGGATTGTGGGTAAAAACAGCAGCAGAACAGCTGGAGGAGGATAATGAGTAACACACACACACACACACACACACACA
This sequence comes from Acestrorhynchus altus, assembly GCA_034509495.1. Classification (NCBI taxonomy): domain Eukaryota; kingdom Metazoa; phylum Chordata; class Actinopteri; order Characiformes; family Acestrorhynchidae; genus Acestrorhynchus; species Acestrorhynchus altus. Next base: position 8,880,320 of record CM067516.1, on the reverse strand, counting down.
CACACACACACACACACACACACACAAACATATCTTCATTTTACTGCACAATGTCTGTTTACCTCTGTATACTGTAACTTCATTCTCAGACACACACCCACAGTTTGTCTGTCTCACACATACACACACACACACACACACACACACACACACACACACACACTCTCTCTCTCTCTCCCTCTCTCTCTCTCTCTCTCTCTCTCTCTCTCTCTCTCTCTCACACACACACACACACACACACACACAGAGGCAGGGCATAGAGGTAGATCATGACCCCTTGCTGGTCCACCTCTGAGCGGTCAGTAAAGGTTAATCCAGCGGCCGCTCTGGAGCAGCTCTCAGTGGAGCAGTGTGTCATTCAGGTTGGGAAATAGAGTTGATCACTCTGTGTGTTTATGAATCACAGATATAACAATAAGGAGAACAGTGTGTCTTTATAATCTCAGCAATGCAGAGAGATTCTCTCAGCAGAAACAGAGTGTTTAGTTTAGACACTACACAACCCATTTTGAAGAACACTGGTGAGATCTTGTTAGCTAGTCTAAAGAACAAAACATGGTTCCTGATTTCTCCTGAATGCCTCCAGCCAGCACCTGGATGTGTTCAATTCCATCACCAGCGCATCTGATTTAACATCACTTAGCACTGATTTACCAAACCAGGTGTTGGATGAGTTTAAATAATACTAGACTCCCACGAGGAGATGGTTTATTGAACACAGTGATGGAAAACTATGACTATCTGTAGGAATGATATTTGTGTTTATTTTAATATTTGTGTTTTACTGAGGAAATAAACACTGATTTAAATAAAGGACTAAAAGTTTCACAATGTAATCTAGATATTACTGCTTATATTGCCATTTTCCCCCAAGAAGATATCAGTGTGTCATTTATGTAAATACAGTTATTAATATTATTATTAGTAGTAAACGCAGTGTATATATATATAATATATAAAAAACATATAAAATCTATATATATATAGGCTCTGTCTAAAAGACAGGAGGCTGAGCTGGAGGTGGCGGAGATGAAGATTTTCTTTGGGAATGACAAGTTTCCCACACTGCCATGGACTAGCTGCTCACCCACCATCACCAACTGTAGAAATCTACTGTTAATATTATGTCCACCAGAGAATTAACATTACTTCAATACCCGAGTAATAGAACAGAGATGTAGGGGTCCAGTGTCCCCTAACTATGTATAAGTAGTTTGACCAGAGGAGGATGGGTCCTCCCCTTGTGAGCCTGGTTCCTCCCAAGGTTTCTTCCTCCAGCTGAGGGAGTTTTTCTTTGCCACTGTCGCCATGTGGCTTGCTCACTAGGGGATCTGTCATTTATACTTTCTGTTTCTGTTTCTGTTTTAACCTTCCTTATTTATTTATTTATTTATTTATTTATTTATTTATTTAATTTCTGTGAAGCTGCTCTGTGACAACTTCAGTTGTGAAGAGCGCTATAAAAATAAATTTTGATTTGATTTGATTTGAAGGATGGACAGGATTAGAAATGAGCAGATCAGAGGGACAGTGAAGGTGGAGCAGTTTGGAGATAACGCCAGTAAGTCCAGGTTGAGATGGTTTGGACTTGTGTTGAGGAGGAACAAAGATATATCGGACAAAGAATGTTGGAGATGGAGCTGCCGGGCAGAAGAGGAAGAGGAAGACCTCAGAGAAGGTTTACGGATGTAGTGAAGGTGGACATGGAGATGGTTGGTGTAACAGTAGAGGAGGCAGGGGATAGGTCAAGATGGAGGCAGATGATCCGCTGGGGCGACCCCTAAAGGGAGCAGCCAAAAGAAGAAGAAGAAGAAGAAGAAGAAGAAGAAGATATATATATATATATATATATATATATATATATATATATATATATATATTAGGGCTGATAATTAATTGCAGCAAATGAAAATATTAACAGCCCTAACATATAAAATATTTACAGTATTATCGGCACATTCTGACCACCTCCTTGTTTCTGCGTTCACTGTCCATTTTATCAGCTCCTCTTACAAAACAGGAGCAGTCCTACCATTACAGACTGTGGTCCATCTGTTCCTCTGCATACTGTTATCCTCCTTTCACCCTGATCTTCACTGGTCAAGACCCCACAGTACCACCACAGAGCAGGTGTTATTGTGGATGCTGGATCATATAAGGATTGTCAATCAATTAAAAACATAAATTGCAATATTGTTTGTGTTTTTAAATTTGATGTATATCATCATCTAACAGTAACGCCTACATGGCCACCACTCCAAAGAACTCCGCAGCCCAGTCCTTCTTTATAATCCCATCCTCCTAAGCTCCTCCCTCTACACCCTGACCTCTCTGTTGCCCTGGGAGGAGGGTGAGTATGAGCTGGAGTTGGCATGGCTGCTGGTGTATGCCCTTGCTCTCCTAAACATGCTTCACACACGCTGCTAGACCTCAGCCAATCAGAGCATAGTGCACACACTCGCTCATGCACTCACACACACACACACACACACACACACACACACACACACACACACACACACACACACAAATAGATACATAAATACACAAGCATTTCATGTTATCAAAATTCTTATTAAAAAAAGGAAAGACAAAACATACAATTCCAAAAGAACACACACACACACACACACACACACACACACACACACACACACACACACACACACACACCAGTGCCAATGCCCAGGAGGCATCTGTCTCTCTTTGTTTGTCTCCCTCTCACCACATCCCTTTATGCCTCTGTCTCTCTTTTAGTCTCTTTCTAAATCTCTCCACTAAAATAATCTATAATTCTGTTTCAGACACTAAAGCAGATTTAGTGAACTGATTCACTAGTGCCCACTGTCAACTCCTCAATATCCACTATAAATTATTCAAAATCTACTTTGAATTATTCAGTTTCTACTTTGAATTCTTCATTACCTACTTCCAATTATTTAATGTATACATATGTATAATTCAATATCCACACTGAATAATTAAGTATCCACTGAAAATTATTCGGTATCCACTATGAATTATACAGTATCTACTATGAATTATTCACCATTCATGTTGCGATCTCAAGCTGTTGGTATCTTGCAGCATCAAGATTAGGAAGCTTTTGTCTGTGTTACTGTTTGATATTTCAGAGGGTTCACTCTGACAGCAGTCCAGTGAGACGTCTGCAGCTCCAAAAGGAGGAGCTGAAGTGTGAGTAAGAGTTTAAAGGGTTAATCAGCATTTCCTCGCTCTCTGAACTGTTACCTCTTCTGCCTTTGTCATTCAAATCAGGTCCTAAATTAAATACGACACGAATCACGGCGGCATGCCACACAGCTCCGACCGAGCCTGGATTGGCCTTAAACCCGCCCGGCCTAAAAACACCCAACTCATCCAAAACGAGAGGAGAGAGAGCGAGAGTGAGCGAGAGAGAGATAAAGAGAGGGTGCCCCTTGTAAAGTCGTCTCCCGATGTCGTGCCGGATTTGCAGCGACTCTTTTTTTCCCTTTTTCTCTTTTCCCTGCGCGAGAGCGGATCCTGACGCAGCACTACGCGACACACACTCCTCTTTTTGAGTGCCGACCGGATTAGTCACACCAGGATGCAAATCACCCTTCACTCTTTCTTAAGGCTGCGAGCACCTCCAGCCACCAGCAACAGGCCCAACGCGAGCCCCTCCGCAAAGCCTCCGTCCCACCAAAGGAAAGTGCCAACGCTGGCGCTAAAGACACACACACACACACACACACACACACACACACACACACACACACAGCTTTTATTCTGGAAAAAAAAAAAACTACTGATTCAACACATTTAAATATGTGTTCTAAAAAAGTGCTCCAAATGTTCAATATTTGCTGTTGCATGAATCAGTCGCTGAACAGCAGCTTTCTGAGTTTCTCAGCAGCTAAATACGAGTAATCTCCAGATTCTGATGATCAAACTAAAAAACACCTTTTAGCATTTAAATTCAGGACACAAGCACAGGGCACAGCCCCTTAAGACCCTTGGTGTTGATGAGTCTTACATCTCTCTGTGCATTTTTATAAATGATGAACATTTTGGACTTTGGTTTTTTATTAATTACGCACTCTCTCTCTCTCTCTCTCTCTCTCTCTCTATCACACACACACACACACACACACACACACACACACACACACACACACACACACACACACACACCTTACTAAGTCATGTCCGTTTGCCTGTATGATGCTCCCACCACTATCAAACATACCTGGTCATTATGTCAAAACAACTGTCAACTGTGTCAACATCGCATGTGACCAAAGTATGTTCCTCCAGAAGGTTTTTCATTGTCCATATGGTTCAGCTGCAAACTATATTTGGGGCAGGGGCTTGGGGCTTGGTAATTGGTGTTTACATCTCTGAGAAGCTTACATGGTCATTCTACACCTGCACAGTGGAGAGCATCCTGACAGGCTGCACCACCACCTGGTATAGCAACTGCACCACACTCAAGAGAACAAATCTGCAAAGGCTGGTGTGCATCACCCAGCACATCAGCAGGGTTCGGCTCC
>CM067516.1:8848288-8873288 GCA_034509495.1 Acestrorhynchus altus | reverse complement strand
TTAACCCACACTCTGGCCAGCGACAGGCCTCAAAGGACACACTGGAAACGGATTATGGTTCCATTCCATCTCTCTTGTGGATATTGTTACGAATATCTCGACCCTTTTGCTCGTTTTCCCTACCTCTCTTTCTCGTTTTTCATCTCTCTCTGTCATTTTTCTGAAGGGGGGGTCGGATGGAGTGGGGGGATGACAAAACACAGTTCATCTGCCTTCAGCCGCTGGGAACAGTGTTTATAAGTAAAAAAGAAAAACAGGAGTAGGCAGATGGGCCCATTACACATGACCAAACCAATCAATCAGCGCTGAAGGGCCCAGGTGCAGCCCAGCCGCGCAACAACGCGCCATTTCACAGTCTGTCACACACACACACACACACACACACACACACACACACACACACACACACACACACACACAGTCCTACATGAGCAACCCGGCCCTGCTCCCATGAGGGCTCATCTGCAGCGCTCACACAAACACACACATATGCACACACATGCATACACACACACACACACACACACACACACACACACACACACACACACACACACACACACACACACACACACACATTCATGCAGACAGAAGCATGCTATGTGCATATTTGTGTGTGTGTGTGTGTGTGTGTGTGTGTGTGTGTATATATTGAAAAAGAGAATGTTTCATAGGTTCATGTTTATTTATCTGCTCCAGAGAGTCCTATTGTATTGGCAGTACCTCAGGAACCTCTGTGTCTTACTTTTAGGAAATGAGTGTAAATAAATAAACACATCATACATATATATATGGGTATAACGCAACATGCCAGACATCTCGGAATGGAGTTGTCTAGTAGTAGAGGTTCCTAATGGAGTCAGGAGATAATAAATCCCACGCAGCTTGAATGTTCTCACTCAGTTCTGCCGATTGTGCGGTGGGGTGGAGTGTTAATGGCGCATCCAACAGCATCCCACACATTTTCAATCAGGGATAGGTCTGGAAATGCAGCTGTAGTGCACACACCAATTGTTTCTGGTCTCCACCGGGACAATATCAGGTCTCTCTGCCTTTGTGAGCGACTCCATGATGGTCTGATTCTTTGGCATGGTGTTAAGGGCTGCGATCGTAATGGTCTTTGTGCATGTAGTCCTGTGTCATGCAGCCATTAACAGGATGACGCATTCAATGAATGTCCACAGTTGTGGCTGTTGAGTCACTCTGTGCATGTGAGAACATCCGCTGGTGGTCATAGTTGTGTATAACAGATGCTTTAAACTGTCACCTGTGAGATATATATATCTCACACACACAGACACACACACTCACCAGTAGGCCTGTCACGATATTTATCGACTGATATTAATTATATTAATATTATCAATAAGTAGTTCACTGGGCTTTATCATTATGAAGCTTTATCATTATTATATCAGTGGCATAAAATGGTCGTAGGCAATAATGTTGTTGTTTATTGCAATTATTGGTGGGACAATATATTGTTTAAAAAAGTAATTGTGGCAGACCTACTGACTGAAAAAAACTTATAACTCTTCTTTGTGCATTTTTTGTCAAAACACACACACACACACACACACACACACACACACGCACACGCACACACGCACACACGCACACACACACACACACATACACACACGCACACACACACACACCTACTGTCAAGGGGGGCTCATCTGCAGCTCCGGGCTGCCTGACATCTTCATCACACACTTCAGCCCTGCAGAGAGCGAGCACACACACACACACACACACACACACACACACACTCACAAATACATACACTCTCACTTTTTCTTGTTCTCTACATGACTGACCATGTACCTCAGTACACACACACAAACACACACACAGCAACCCATTCATTACGCCCTCACACCCTAACCCTCTCTCTAACTCTAAACCCTCACACATCTTTTTTCTAACTATAATCTCTGTCTCTCTCTCTCTCTCTCTCTCTCTCTCTCTCTCACTCTCTCTCTCTCCACTGTCCTCCTCTCTATGTCTCCCTCTCTTCATCCTCTGCTTTGCTTCTCCTTCTCTATCTGCTCCGTTCCACTTCCCCAGTGGACCATCCTTCTCCCTCAGCTTCGTCTTTGTCATTCCGCTGAACTGTATTTTTAATATCTCTTATGATAATATCTCACACTTGTTTTTCTGTTATGTGGACAAAAGAGAAACAGTTCCAACATAATTCGCCAAACTGTGACGAATCTCGCCAATCTCGCAATCGACAGGACCAGGAATAACAGAGTCAGACAGGGCTAAATATAGAGGTTTAAAACTGGGAAGAGGTGGAGAATGAGAATTTTTGCTGTCCGAATAAACAGCGCAATTCTGATAGATTTCTTAATCAACAAGCTGTTAAATAATTCAGCACATACGCAATGTGTTCATCGGGAGATAAATCATGAAATAATGATTCTGTGTGTGCGTGTGTTCACTGTTGTCCCACTTCGGCTTGGCCGGAGGCTGGAGACTGTGATCTACTCAAGCAGTCAACCAACTAGACACTTTCAGTCCTAAAGCCTGACCAATTAGGGGCTCCTTCAAGCAGCCAACCAATTAAACATCTCTCCCAAGCAGCAAAATCAATTCAAACAACCAGAGACTGGCTACGTCCAGAAACTTCTACTTCTCCTCTCCTCCTCTTCCTTTCCTACTGTTCCCTTCCTACCCCAGAGAAGGAGAAGAAGTCGAGGAGAGGACAAGAGCTGGAAGATGAGACAGCTGATCCCTCTCATATATGATTCTCTCTACTAAACGCAATTCAGTCCATTTAACTGCGTTTAATTGTGAATTAAATTCCTGCTGACGGCAGAAATACAGTGAGCAATATAATCTCACTGTGCTTTCCGCAGATGTTGTGATGGTAGTCAAGGTCATATTGTTCTTCCTTAACTTATATTTGATCTATAGCAAATATGCTTATATTTTATGCATTTTAATATAAAAACCAGTTTATTATAATGGTGTATGCAGATGCAGTAATCTGCATAAACAGGGGCACAAAGTGACATCACTCCAAAACCCTTAAAATACTTCCTGGGAGGAATACTCTTATGTATCCTCCACTGGAAGCCGCTTTATGGAGGATTTTAAGCAGCCTCTTTCGTCTCCTTCAGTATTTTGACAGGTGGCAAGAAGGCATCACAAAATCAGTTTCTGGATCACAGAGGGGAGGAGGAGGATTGGTGGGAAAAAGCAGTAACTTTTGGGGTTTCTGGACACAGCCACTCTCTCTCAAACAGCAGAACCAATCCAACAACTGGCCATTCAAACCATCATACGATCAACCAGACCAATCAGATCTATTAGGCAGCCAACCAATCGGACACTCTTTCTCTCAGGTTGCTGACGAATCCAAAGCTCTCTTCCAGGCAACAGATTAGTCACAGTCTCCATCAACCAGCCGACCAACTCAACCATCAGTCAACCAATCAGACTCACTCTTCCAGGCAGCTGACGTATCATGACACTCTTTTCCAGGTAGAAGAGGCAACAGTTCAAATGATCTCCCAAGCAGTTCAACAATACAACCAATCAGCTGACAAATAAGACTCTCGTTTCTAAGAAGGCAACCATTCAGAATCCACCCCACTGTGTAGAAACCTGTAATAATCTTTCAAAAGCAGTCAAACCAAACAGACTCACTTCTAGACAGGTGGTGAACCACACTCTTGGGTAGTCGACCAATCAGACATTTTCATCTAGGCACTTGACCAATCAGACTTTTTGTTAGGCAACCAACCAATCACATGCTCTGTAACAGGCAGCTAGCCAATCAGACACACACTGCCTGCCAACCAACAATCCCACAATAGTTGTCAGGCAGCCGATCAACCAGATGCTTTCTCCCTTTCTCCCAGGAATACCACACTGCCTCCAGAATTCCGATCTGCATTCCACCCAGAATACCACAGAATTCATATGAGCCAACTATTTAACCCTTAATCCCTGTACAGAGGCCCACTCTTTACCCCATTACTCCCATAACTACATCCATCCATCTATCCATTTATCTGCTACTTCCTGGTCAGGATTATAGTTGATCTGGAGCCTACTCCGATTCAGTGACCACAATTTGGGAATACCCCTCATACTGGGCACCCATCCATAACAGGGTTCTCATAACTACATTACTGCCTAAATTAACACTTCATAGGGCCTAAAGCACAACTCTGCAGGACGCCCAAAAACTATAGTATGTTAAACTGAATAGTTACCATGTAATTCAGGTTACTCCACAGTTAATTCCACACTTCCATGGCACGATGGGCTAAGAGGTGTTATACAAGCACCAATATCTTTCATTACTGGCATCATGCCGTCACCAGCATGTGTGTGTGTGTGGTTTTTTTTTGTTTTTTTTTGTGTGTGTGTGTGTGTTGCTATTGCTATTGCGCAATTGTTATTGTGACTGGCCTGTACACAATATTAAACATAAACCAATAAATGAAAATTAGAAATATAATTGATACTAGATTTAATAGAAATGCACTATTCTGCAAAACACACACACACACACACACACACACACACACACACACAGGTGCGGAGGGTGAGAGAGAGAACCTGAAAGCTGATGGTCAATTTACACCTGAAGGTTGCCGGCTGAGAGGCTGTCCCTTCGACTTGCCGATGCATCCAACTGGGACTCGTGCCAAGCGCTTCAACCTTCACCCATTTCTCAAACCCCCAATTCACCCCCTCTCATTCTCTCGCGCTGCTCACACTAACAGAATTCATCTCTCTGTCCCTCTCTCTGTCTGTCTCTCCCTCTCTCTGTCTCTCTCTCTCTCTCTCTCTCTCTCTCTCTCTCTCTCTCTCTCTCTCTCTCTCTCTCTCTTTCTAGGGTGAAGGGATTCTAAGGCTGGCCCCAGAGGGCAGTGGGGTGGGTGGAGTTCACCATGGTAACCGCATCCCGTCCTGAGCCCACAGTGTGGTGAAGTCCAGAACGTGTTAATTAGGTTGGCGGAGGTGAATACCTTCAGGACCCTCAAAAGGGCCCATCAGATGCCATCTGGGCCAGCTGTGTGTGTGTGTGTGTGTGTGTCTGTGTGTGTGTGTGTGTGTGTGTGTGTGTGTAGGTGAATTTGTACAGTGTATAAGTTGACTAAATAACAGCACAGTATTTATCTATGTATTTACAGTTAAACAATAAAACAATCAATAAATATGTATCAATATCAATTGTGATTCCACATATCAGGCTCTGTATAGCTGAAAAAAAGGAAATAAGAAAAATTCCGAGTGACATTTACAAAGTAATCATTTATGAAGATAATCACAACACTGTATGTACAGCTTACAAGGCCTATTAAGACATTGTTAGTGTGTGTGTGTGTGTGTGTGTGTGTGTGTTACAGCCTATCTCTTGAGACTGTGAATTGGACCAAGCAGGAAGTCCTCAGAGACAAAGGTGTCCTCACAAAACTGGCCGAAACCTAGCAACCACACACGCGGACAGAGCCCTCTGCTGCCCAGAGAGCTGAAATTAAACCTTTACAAACACTATTGCAAATCCACACACACACACACACACACACACACACACACACACACACACACACACACACACACACACACACACACACACTCATGAGCATCACATTCTCACTCTTAGAGCGATCACCTTCTCTCTAACTGACATAAGTGCAGACCAAACAGCCACGTGTGTCCCTCACAACCTGAAACACAACTCGTCCACATGGTGACGCAAAAGTGTGTTGATTATTCGTTGCCTACTTTCAGGCTGCTGCCTTTCAGTACACATGGTGCTTTTAATTTTATACGTTTCTTCTTTTGTTCACTCATATTGCTTGTGTTTATATACAGTATATGTGTGAAGTCGGACACCACCTCTTTTCAAACTGCTGCCGATGCAGCATCACTGGAGGAAAGTGCAGGAACCACAGCTCTGATACATCAACCAGCAGATGACTGGCCACTATGACCTCAGGCCACAGTGTCAGTGCCTTATCACGCTGAGCCAACGTGTCCGACCTCAGTGGAATTGTTCTTCATCTACATGAAGAGCTAGGTTATGTGTATTTGGCAAAACAGTGCAATCCGTGGACAGGAGGTCACCATACCTCACCAAACTTCACCATACCTCAACAACCCTTACCATACCTCATCAAACCTCAGCATACCCCAGCATACTACATCCTACCTCAGCAGGCCTCACCAAACCTCACCACACCACAAAACCCACCATAATAATTACTGCAGTTATTCTTTATTATTAAACTTCCTTTTTTTAAATTTGCCTAAATATTTTAACTATTATTATGATACTATTATGATACTGTTATTTTTTGTTATTTTTTGTTGTTCTCATTACAGTCACACCAATAAAGAAACTTTAAATCTTGGGAGAAAATACAGAAAAAATCAAACGAGCAAAAGTGAATGAGAAAGTAGAGAAAGAGAGAAAGATAGATAGATAGACAGAGAGAGAGAGAGAGAGAGAGAGACAGAGAGAGAGAGAACAGCCCAAGGCTCTATATTACATTTTTTATGGTTTAAGTCAAGCTTAATTAGTCTCAGGCTCTCGTGTCGTAGGCTGATAATCTGTGTCACTGGCCATTTGCTCAGTGTGGCACACACGGCCAAAGGCACAGTGCAGCATTATGGGTAAGTGAGCAGAGAGAGAGAGAGGGAGAGAGAGAGAGAGAGAGAGAGAGAGAGAGAGAGAGATGTGAAGGTATGACAAGTGACCTGGCATTTTAAGCCGTCTGTGCATTTGGGTGTATAATACCCATAGAGCTCTGACAGACAGCCCGGCTTTCTGTGTGTGTGTCTCAGGCCCACAGCATAAAAGCGTGAACAGCTCTGCACCTTCTCTATACAGCCTAAACACACCAAAATACAGCCTAAAAAGTCCAAAAAGGTCTGCAAATCGTCTCCTGGAGTATACGTCCAGGTTTTCCCATAAAGCATCACAAAATAAAACCCCAGGATTAGCTGTGCATGGGGGAGATGGGTAAGATAATTATTTATTTATAATGCCATGCTGAGTACTGAAGGAAAAATCAGTGATAAACATCGGCGCTGCATTATCAGTTTTACATTTTGTTTTCCTGGAATTCAGTCCTTACAGAATTATTTGGGGGAAAAATTCAAACCATCCTGAAAGTTTTTCCAGATTTTCTAATAATGTTTACATTGTTTCCACACTAATCATGTAAATCTGTGGCCCAAATAAAAACCTTTTATATCGAGTAATTCCTTAAACTGCTAAACATTCTCATGGTCTTTTCTCCGTTATTTGTCTGTATAAAATGCATTTTGAGGCATTTTCTTTTTTGCCTACAACCAGACCAACCAGAATTGCGGGGCCTTTTTGTGACTGGCTTGGACTAAAATGTTTGATCTTGCAGCAGCTTTTCTCAATATTTGAACTTAGGGTAAAATACAAGCGATGTCCCAGTTCCTTATTAGGTTAAAAAAATCAATCAAAAAAGCATATTGGTATTGTCAATCCTGTCAATCTCAATCCTGGTCCTGAGAACCACTGCCCTACTTGTTTTAGAGGTTTCCTGCGGGACACACCCAGTTTGCCAGGTTGGCTCAGCAAGGGCTCATTATTGGTTGGATCGAGTGTGCTGAAATTAGGGGAAACTTTAAAAAAAGCAGGGCAGTTGTTCTCCAGGACCAGGATTGAGAACCACTGGTCAAGTTTATTCTCGATCCAGTTCAAAGTCATAGTGTTAAGAACTTCATCTGGTGGCCTCAAGATGCCATTAATGGACATTTCCAGCTGGCAGCCACGAGGAATTTTCCTGAAGGTAAACAGAAAGTTTAGACTCTGAAGCGAGGAGCTACAGCAGAATATGGAAACAACGTGACATCTGTAAATGTATAAAGCTATTAGTAGCTGACAAACAACAACAAATACAACACAGGCAGACTGGATTATTCAATATTAAACACCATAAAACAGCAATTTTAAGAAAGGTCACTTCTAAACTAAATCATTGAGTCCAGAATGTCTCATTATATAAATTATTATTAAAATAAAGTGATTTTATTTCAGTATTAATCAGCTGCACATCTTATCTAAACTGTAAGGTTGTGTTATTAAAACACACACAAAGACAAGATCAGATCAGTATAAGATGGTAATTAACATTAAGAGACTTGGCTCAGATTGGGGACAAACTAACGGGACATCCCTAGTAAAAATATAGCATTTTCCTGATATTTGTTTTAATTTTAGCTAAAAGCTAAGGAGATTCATCTTACACCAGAACAACAAATATAACTTTTTAATTAAATTATTTTTATTTTTATGTTTTACATTGAAATTAATAGAAGTAATAACTTGTACAGCAATAATTCCCAATAATGAGACACAGAGCTGCAGTGAAAACGTACAGACTGAGCAGTTGTCTGTCATGTGGACAAGAGCATGTGGAAAATAGAACTGGACTAAAGAACTCCTATCATACTGATACGCTTAAAAGAAATGTTTATGAGTATAAAATTATAGTATCCGTATTATCTATAACAGCAGAAACACAGCCTGCTGTATATTTAAATAGTAACCTTTAATTACAATGTTTCTAAAACATAATCTGGACAAGACTGTACTGTACTGTATAGACATTGTATAATTTAATGTCTCGAGGTTTCTTCCTCCTAGCCTGAGGGAGTTTTTCCTTGTCACTGTTTGCCCACTGGCTGCTCATTTGAGGCTTGGACCCGGATTGTAAAGCTGCTTTGTGGCAACTCCTTGTTGTAAAAAGCGCTAAACAAATAAACTTTAATTGATGGATTGATTGATAATGTGTCATTCCTCTGTTTTCACATAAACAACCCACTGACATTCTTTTTTGGAATTATAAAATACATACACAGATGCAATATTATGGTATATAGCCATTTTTATACCTTGTAAAAATATATCTCAATATATTAATATTTATGATATATTGCATAGATCCAAGTGGAGAAACAATTTGTAAACAATTAGTGTGAGGTGTGGGAGTGTCATATGGACACAGGCTCAGTGGAAAAATAAGAAATCTTACTAATCTAATCGAGTCAACCTTGGGTATTGAGAGTCTAATAATTCAAATAATCAATTATTCATTGTAATAATTAATTTTAATAAATGACTAATTTGACTATCAAAAGAGCCATTTGTTGCAGCTCCACTTTCATCTGAAGTAAAATCCAACTCAAATTAATTTGACCAGGCGTTGGTCAAAAATGTATTAAGATGTATTCATATGTATTAAAATGTATTAATATATTAAAAATGAAATAATGTATTAAACATCATTTAAAAATATTTTTTTTTCATGTAAAAACAATAAAAACTATTCATACCTCAGAAATCCTGTTGGAAATTAATCACCCAGTGTGTTTTGAGTCATGTGTGTATCAGTATTATCTCTTCTGAGGACTGAAATTCAGAAATAAAAAGAGCAAAAACCCCTTTGCTCTTTGTTTTCCTGAATATCTGGGTCAGTGATGCCATCAGTCCTGCCCCATCTTACAGATCAACTGGAGTGTGTATGCAGGTTGAGCATGTACACATGGACAGAGCAGTAAACATGCACTGGAAGACTCCTTTTGCATTCAGTTTGGCATTCAGTTGGAAAACAAGTGAGCTGGATTATTTGCTTATATGACGCAACACATCAAAGCCACCACTATGGTTAGATAGTCTTGCTTTTTAAGGTTTCTCTGATCCTGAGTTATACAGCATTATAAAGTGTGGACATGGGGTTCTAATATTTTTAAATACTACACGACTGCAAATACAAGAGAGCAAGGCCTAGGTGGGTCTGTTAACTAAAAAGTAACAATAAAGCTCAAACTCTAGTGTGACCAGCAGTGTAAACAACAATGACAATGATAAAGCCACCAGCACTCACCTGCCAATCTGGAGTTTACGTAGGGCGGAGAGATGCTGTCATGTGAGGCGAGGTCCCGGTTAGCCATGTGATACTGAGATCCGTCCACATAACTCTGGAGGATTCAGAAATCACAGAAGAGGTCAGTAGAGGGAAGGAGTGTCTACACCTGTCTTTTTTTGTTATGAACAAATAAATAAAAGGCTCTGCTAAAGACAATACAGTTCCAGTCCACATTTCTTGTTCACTACACCACTGGAAACGATGGCAACGGTGGCTTAGATGAAGGCAACTCATCAAAACGACCACCATGCTTCGCCCAGTCCAGTGTGCCCCCTCTCAAACTGTGTAAAATGTCTTTGAGTGTGTTGTAGAGGCATGTCTAGTGGACAACAATCGCTCACCAATAGGTACACTACCCAAAAGTAGCCTGAGAGCCTTTATATAAGGCAGTGGTGCAAACACATTTACACTCTCTTGTGCCAAGACCCAGTTGTCTAATCAGACCACACCTGTAATCCTTTACATATCTGCCTGAGCAATCAAACACTGCATTTTTTAGAGGAACAGACAAGACACACAGGCAGACAGACAGAAGGACAGAAACAAAGACATGCAGACAGGCAAATAGATAGGCAAATATATAGACAGATAAAATTAAGATGTCCATATGTTTAAAAAAGTTCTCAAGGGGTGTCCTATTTTTATCCACATGACCTTATATAAATATACAGAAATAAAGACAGACAGATGGTCAGGCAGAAAGACAGAGACAGACAGAAAGACAGTCAAACAGACTCTTATTAATGCAACTGTAAGTATGTAATGGTTAAAGCCACTTTACGAGTTTTATGGATGATAAAATTCCTGGAGGGTATAAAGTGTGCAATGAGGTACCTCACCAAGTGCACTCCACGATCCAGATACAACAGCACGATGAGAGAGCAGTTATCTGCTTCTGTTTCAGGGGAGGATCAGACAGCCTTATGGGACAGCAGGACCTGACGCTGCATTGAAGCTAACGCTCTGGCACGCAGCTCAGATTCTCCAATTATAATCTCACAGCGTTCACTTTTTTAAAAAGCAGCCAAGACAATCAGGCCTTTCTCTGCGCTTTCCTTTTTTTTTTTGTTAATGTCCTCTGTGACGGACACTCTCGGATGCAGACAGCTACTTGGCAGTGAGGTGTTAGTGGAGACGGAACACTTCGTGAAAGGACGTTGGAGAATTCCGCCTGATGCCCAGGCAGCCGTGTTTGATATGGTGCAAATTGGATTGTTGGAGAAGTTTGTGGATGTTCTCGCTGCTGATGCCAGTTCGCCAAGCAAACAGTGGCAGATTCATGTCACAGAGTGAGAGAAACACATGACGTATGAAATAAAAATAACAAGAATTTTGTGAGAAAAACGTGGACTGTGGCTGTTTTAAGGGGATTTTGCTGTTTTCCTTCCAACCATTTAAGGTAATTGAAATGTTATTTTTTAGGCAGTCTTAAGTACATTATATGGAACAATGTATGTGGACACCCCTCTCAGTGAATGAGTCCAGGTCTCCTAGCCACATCCATTGCTAACAGGCATGTATTATGTCCACACACAAGTGTTTTGTTATGCTGGTCCTGGGGATCCTCTGCTCTGCACATATTAGTATCTGTTTTAACCAACACCCTATAACTCTAAAAGGGCTTGTAAATGAGCTGATTAGTTGAATTACTTGTGTTGGGAGCACAGAAAGTATCAGAAAGCACAGACTATCAATTGGCATCACCTTTCCCAGTGAGTTTGTGAAATTTCTGCCCTGCTAGAGCTGCCCTGGGCAGCGTAAGTGCTGTTACAGTGAAATTAAACTGTCTATTGGAGACAACAGCCACAAAACTATTAACTATGCAAACACACAGAGTGGGCTCTCCTAGTGATGACATGGGTCTCTTGTTCCATCACCCACTACAGACCTCCGATCTGCCTGTGGAAGCAACAACAGTGTTGGGAGCTTCATGAAGTGGGTCTTTGGGGTTAAGCAGCTGCACATAAGCCTGAAAGCAATTCAGATTAATCATGCTTTATTATCTGGCAGGTTGATGTACAAATCTCGGTCTAGTGGACGCCGAGACGCAGACACACAGTCTGACAACCAGACAGTCCAATATGATCAATAAGTTCAATGACAGGCTGATAAACAGACAAACAGACAGATGGACTGAGTGATGCATAACATGTAGATTGACAAAAATTGGCAGCAGAACAGGTTAGAAGGCCTCAGTGATGGTCAGTGTGTATAAGGTCTGCCCTGCTAGAGCTGCAATGCTCAGTGTAATTGCAGTTATTGTAAGAAATAACGAAAACCATTAACTATTCAAACTATCCAAGTCAGACCACCAAGTGCTGATGTACGTCTTGTGTTTTATCACTTGCTATAGACCTCCAAACTGCCCCAGGAAGCAACTCTAGCAGACAAACTGAGCATCTGGAGCTTTGTGAATAGGTTTCCATAGCCCAGCATGAGAATGAGTAATGGTTGGTGTGGCAAAATAGATAACACCACCAATGAGCCACCTCACCATGTGGGGAATTATTAGGGTTTGATTCCCAAGTCTATGCTATGCCAATAAGAGTCCTTGGGCAAGACCCCTAACACTACTCTGGTCCACCTCTGTAACATGAATAACCTTGTAAGTCACTTTGGATAAGAGCATCAGCTAAATGCCATATATGTCATATATGTCACTAATGCTGCAGTAAAGGGTGTTGTTACAGATATAGCACAAAGCAAGTTCCATAAAGACATGGATTGACAAGGTTTGCGTGGAGTACGGGGTAGGCAATTCCAGTGCTGGGGGACCAGATTGCTGCACAGGTTTTCTTGCATTAAGTCATCAGGTAATTGCCAAGTTTAGGTCATCTGTTAAGAGCAGGAAAGTATGCTGGACTCTGGGCCATGGAGTAATTCCAAGGAATGCCTCAGTAGCTTTGAATGCCGTTGTGATGTAGATGGAACACCAATTATGAAACTTCTTGCCTTCTTGTCCATCATCAGTGCCTAAAATCACAGATAATCCTGAGGGTACAAATTCAGACAGGCACTCCAACATGCCGTGGAAAACCCTCCTGGAACAGTGAAGGCAAAGCAACTCCATACTAATTCCTGTGGTTTTGGAGTGGCATGCTCACATAGGTGTGATGTTCAGGTGTCCACATACGTTTGACCACACAGTATACAAACACACACAAGAGTAAAAGTTAAGCTCCGAAGGTGTGAATAAAGCAGAGGGTAATGGGTTCATCCCCGAGCACCCATCAGTGTCGTAAGACTCCATTTGCATCCAAGATGCTGAGATGGCCTTGGAAAGTGCTTGGGTCAGCATGTCCTTCACCTCATATCTCTCATTTCTGCTGATTGCAGACGTGCTGTTACCTTATACGACCCTATCAGCAAGGTATCTGACCTCCGCAGACGAGCGCGTCACTGCGGCCCGGCCGAGCTGTTTACCCTCACACTTAAAAAAACACGAAAACACAAAGCAACGCAGGGTCTGAGATTCAGAGCGCTAATGATTTCACACAACTAATACCATTATAAACATAGACAGGCCAGTCAGAAACCCACTGAACCGGTTCAGACCCTCATTATACCTACACACAGTCGAGCTGCTTACACTGACATGGATTCACAGACAGACAGACAGACAGAAAGACACTTCGAGACAATAAGAGACAGAGACTACAAGAAAAAGACAGATGAACAGACACACACACATACAAAGACAGACTAATAGGCAGATATACAGACAGACAGGTAGACACTCAGACAGAAGAGCAGATAAGTAGAAGTAGAGACAGACAGTAAAGCAGACAGAAAAGACAGACGGGTAGACTGAAGGACATCTACAGATAGCCAGCCAACCAGACAGACAGACAAACAGAAAAAGAAACAAACAGAAAGAGAGAGACAGCCAGAGAGACAGATAAGCAAAGACACAGACCAATAGACATACATGAAGATAGATAGACAGTCCAGATTTTATTTCCTGCATAAATCTGACTTCTAACTTCATCAGATGTTCACACATGTCCTAAAAGAAGAAGAAAAGAACCAAAGCATATAAGACAATAAGACATATTGGGCTTGCTCTGTTATTGCTCTGAAAACGATCCAATATTACATACCTGTGAGTGACAAAAAGCACTAATTTTAGCCCATTACTCCACATAAAACAGCTTCAGCTCTGTTATGTTGGTGTTTTTTCTCCCTTGAACCGCTTCTTTGGTAGAACATCTTCCTTTAGAATTTGCTGGTATAATACAGAATTCATTGTTTCATAATGGCCAGCATTCCTGGTGCAGATTTAGCAAAGAAGGCCCAAACCATGATAGTACCACCACTAGGTTTCACAGATGGGAATGGGTTTTTATGCTGGAATGCAGTGTTTTCTTTTCTCAAAGCAAATCACTTTCAAACCAAAACAAAATATTTTTATCTGATCAGACATTGTTAAATCCTTGTTCTTTAAATAAAAGGGCATCCATTAGTGTAATATTCTGTCTTGTTTGTTTTGGTTTGGTTCTCCTTTAGGTCTTCTAATCTGTTCGGAAAATCTGATGAAGTTTTAGCTCAAATTTATGCTGAAATATAGAAATTCTATCTAGAAAAAATTTTTTTTTTGAAGCACCACTGCAGACAGACAGACAGACAGACAGACAGACAGACAGGTAATTTAGGAGGGTTCATACCTTTGTAATGCGTGGGCCGTTGCCCCAGGCCGCTGAGTTCACTCTGTCCTCCACATCTGCAGAACACACACACAAACACACACTCACATCAGACCCTCAACAATATTGATCTGTACATCTTTATACACACACACACACACACACACACACACACACACACACACACACACACACACACACACACACACACACACACACACACAACAATCCCGCCTGTAATCAGTGAGAGGAGTGTGAGACAGTAAGTTGAGCAAGGCAAACCCATAACCATGATGTCCACCAAGCACTATAAACAACTCTCTGATGACATCATCTTTCAGATACACTCCTTTACATCTGTATTACACACTCACACACAGCCTCTCTGTCATGTGCAGCTCTAATCCCCATGCTGTGTCAGTACTGTGGCTCGTCACTCACACAGCAGAATTAACATCCCATTACTTCATTAATTCACACAATTCCCTCTGCCTGCATCCGCAAACCGGAATCCTTCAAATGCTCCTCTTTTACCCAGTCTGGCTTTTCCTTTAAGGGAAACGAAGTGGTGGAACTCCATTGTTCCACAGGATGGAGTATCCTGCTCCTACAGTGTGTACAATCAGCTTTACTGTGCTTAACAGAAACACACTACAGTGCCGTATGGTGGACACACACACACACACACACACACACACACACACACACACACACACACACACACACACACACACAGAGTCAGTGTTTGCTGTCACTCAAACCCTGAAACAAGGACCACTGACAGACTTCAGCAATTTAGTTCCACTTCAATACACACTAATACAGTCTTCAATAAGACCATTTAGGAATTACTACACAATAACATCACACACACACACACACACACACACACACACACACACACACACACACACACACACACACACACACACACACACACACAGAGAGAGAACAACACAAAGGAAGAAGGAAGATGGATGAATAGATGGGAGGATGGATGGATTGGAGTATCAATGTAAAAGCAGTTAGAAGAATGGGAAGGAGAGATGGGATGAAAGAATGTAAAGATGGAAAGGACAGGAGAATGGGAGGTTGGGAGAAAGAGAGGCTGTGAAGATGGAAGGGTGGAATAGTGGGAGGATGGGAGAATGGAAGGATTGAGGACTGGGAAAATGGAAGAATGGGAAGTTGATGGGAGGTTAAGAGAATATGTGGCTATGAAGATGGAAGGATGGGAGAATTGAGGAATAGCAGGTTTGGTGAATAGAAAAATGGAACAATGGGAAGTATGAAGTAGGGGAAAATGGAAGGATGGAATGATGGAAAATGGAAGGCTGGAAATATGGGAGAATGGGAGAATGAGAGGATCGGGAGATTGAAGGATGCCAGAATGGAAGGATGGTAAGATGGAAGGATGGAGAGTCAGAGGGAATTGGAAGTGACAGGAGTGAGGAGGTGAGGGGTTGAGGAAATTCAATCACAGCTAAACTGAATCCATATTTATGAATGTATATATTTATATGAATGTGTTTGGAGGAAGCTGAGCTGGCAGTAATGCAGTAATGCTGATAACACCAGAATAGCTTAAAATCATAGCTTAACCCCCCCACACACAATCTCTCTCTCTCTCTCTCTCACACACACACACACACACACACACACACACACACACACACACACACACACACACACACACACACACACACAGAGCAGACTGTGCTGCTGTTCAGCTAAGTGCACTGTAATATTAATAATAATGAATTTAATATTTAATGGTATGTAAGTGTGTATGTGAGACTGATCTCCACCAGTAACACTGACAGATACAAAGTCAAGTTATTGCCAACATTAAATCTACATTTCACCTCCATTACCATTAATTAATACCTTTTATTTATTTATTAAAATATGTATGTGTGTATGACAGTAAATACTGTAAATAACTGTACATCCTTCCTTATGCTTATGTAAAGAGAGAGAGAGAGAGAGAGAGAGAGAGAGAGAGAGAGAGAGAGAAAGAGAGAGAGAGCAAATGAGGGAGCGAGAGAGAGAAAGATAGTGAGAGAGGGAAAGACAGAGTGTGAAACAAAAAAGTGAAAGAAATAGAGTGAGGAAGTGAAAGAGGGAGAAAGTGACAGAGAGGTAAAGGGAGAGAGAGTGAGAGAGATGTGAGCAGTGTTAATATGGTAGTACAGGATGGTCAGCAGTCGGTCCGTGAGTGTGAATTAAATGTGTTGTTAAAGTCAGAGCAACAGTTCTTTGTGTGTGTGTGTGTGTGTGTGTGTGTGTGTGTGTGTGTGTGTGTGTGTGTGTGTGTGTGTGTGTCTGTGTGTTTTCTAATGCTCCTCTGTCAGTTTATAATGAGGTTAGAGTGACAGATGAGTGTGTGTATGAGACAAGAGAGAGAGAGAGAGAGTGTGTGTATGTGTGTGTGTGTGTGTGTGTGTGTGTGTTAGAGTTTGAGCACAGATCAGATTAAAGCAGGCTGACGTTAAACAGAGTAGTATTAATACACTTACACCCCTCTCACAGACCCCCCCCCCCCCACACACACACAAACACACACACACAGAGTCTCTCTCTCTCTCTCTCTCTCTCTCTCTCTCTCTCCATCTCTGCCTCTCAAAACAAGAGTACTTGAAGATGGCTGGAAGTAAGAAAGAATGAGACAGTGAGAAAGAGTGAGAGAGAAAGAGAGAAAGAAGGGAGAGAGGGTAGGAAAGAAAAAAGGAAAGAAAGAACAAGTGAACATATGATAAATGAATAAATGGTTCACTCCTTCACTATGAACCATTCACTGTAAACCCATTCACTGTAAACCCCTTCACTGTACACTCCTTCACTATGAACCCATTCACTGTAAACCCCTTCACTGTACACTCCTTCACTATGAACCCATTCACTGTAAACCTCTTCACTGTACACTCCTTCACTATAACCAATTCACTGTAAACCCCTTCACTGTACACTCCTTCACTATGAACCCATTCACTGTAAACCCCTTCACTGTACACTCCTTCACTATAACCCCCTTCATTTTACACTCCTTCACTGTTAACTCCTTGAATATACCATCCTTCATTTTATACTTCTTCACAGTTAACTCCTTTCTTGTCACAGCACAATCCACTACACTCTCTTTCACTTGACACTCCTTCAGTGCTTCTTCATTGTATACTACTTAATTACACTTGTCATGTCCTCTCCTATTTTAGCCCTTCTCACAATGCACACACACACGTTTAAATCTAAGAATCTCTCTCTCTCTCTGTCTCTCTCTCTCTCTCTCTCTCTCTCTCTCTCTCTTTCTTTCTCTCTCTCCTCTTCCTCTCTCTTTTAATGAAAGCATGTCTCACAAATCCATCGTGTTGCTGCCGGCAACCAGGTCACACAACAGAACCTCTGTGTCAGTTAGGGTTTACAGAGCACCTGTCCATGCATACACACACACACACACACACACACACACACACACACACACACACACACACACACACACACACACACACACACGTCATTCTACTTCACAACCCATAACCCTTTGCTCTGGCCCAGTGCTGGCCCCATCTCTCTGGAGCTTAATAAAGGACACAAGAGAAACACACACACCCACACACACACACACACACACACACACACACACACACACACACACACACACACACACACACAGTGGTGATGTATGAGTGTGTGTTTATGGACTCCGAGGGACGTCCTGAGTGATGATAGGCTGATAGATGGACAGCAGTGGCCAGCGAGTGTTTAAGCACTGCTGACGGGTCAATCCGTGCTCAGACGGACGCAGTGTGACGTTAATAACCTGCAGTTTGGAGCCGAACCACAGGCTTATTAACGTCACACTGCGTCCATCTGAGTGCGGACTGACCCGAGGGGAAACTAATGGAGCCCACTGGGGACCCTCAGGGGTCAACAATATACAGTTAGGAGTTAAACTATTTTTTCTAACTATATTTTCATCCAGTATACACATTTTACAAAAAATGGTTGATATGGTATCCCAGGTGGTTGTTATGGATTTTTTGCATTGGACCATCAGTATGATGTAGATCACAAAAGGCACAACTATCTCTGATTACTATGTTCACATTACAAGCTTCTAGCCAATTCCAATAGTATTCTAGTTTGTTGCTATGAGGTGGTTGTGATGGTATGTGAAGTTGTTGCTATATAGTTATTCTGTGACATTAAACAATGTTACATTCAAGACTTTAAGTTGCTATCATATCCCAGTAGATTCTTAAGGGGTTGTTAAAATGCTGCTTGGGTATCCCAGATTGTTGCTATAAGGTTAGTAGGTGCTGTGGTATACCAGGTGGTTGGTGGGATTTTTGCAATTGTATCTGGACCCATTTGAGCAATGTGAGCTAAAACCTCAAGAAGTTCCAGTAATCTCCCTGAGTGTGTGTGTGTGTGTGTGTGTGTGTGTGTGTGTGTGTGTGTGTGTGTGTGTGTCTGTGTGTGCTGTTTGTGAGTTCAAGGCAATGGATATATACATGATCTCAGCAAGACACAGAACCACTGAAGTGCCGCTTTAGTATTTGGTGTACACTGGTTTACAAATGGTTTACAAATGTCAGCTCCCTGCTATCAGAGTAGAAACCAAAACAAGCAGAGGGAAACATGTTCACTCCTGCTGAAAGAGCATGCTGAGAAAGAGGTGTGAGTGTGTGTGAGGCTCGGCTGTCACTAACAGGTGCTTAAACAAAGAATGAAGATCAAGCCCATCTCTCTGTCTCTGTCTGTCTGTCTCTCTCTCTCTCTCTCTCTCTCTCTCTCTCTCTCTCTCTCTCTCTCTCTCTCTCTCTCTCTCTCAGCAGATGTGTGCAGATGGGTAGATTCCTCCAGTGCAGTGAACTGGGCAGCTAGCTGGTACGCCAAAGTGCATTTCATGAAGAAAACATAGAATGGTTGCACAGCTTAAGGTACCTACAGGTTGTTATGGGTAAGGTGTTGCTAAGTACCTGGAATGGTGCTACTTAGAGGTTGCAATGGGTTTTGCTAGGTGTTTGCTATGGAATCCAGGATGGTTGTGATGGCATTGCTAGGTGGTTGCTATGGTATCCTAGGTGGCTGCTAAGTTGTAACTAAGGGATTGCTTTGGTGTTGCTATGTGGTTGCTGGGCAGTTGCTATAGTGAGGCTAGGTGGCTGCTACGGAAACCCAATGGCTCCTAGAATAGAATAGAATAGAACTTTATTGATCCCTTGGGA
This sequence comes from Acestrorhynchus altus, assembly GCA_034509495.1. Lineage (NCBI taxonomy): Eukaryota > Metazoa > Chordata > Actinopteri > Characiformes > Acestrorhynchidae > Acestrorhynchus > Acestrorhynchus altus. Next base: position 8,853,479 of record CM067516.1, on the reverse strand, counting down.
GGGTTCCTTCAGGGAAATTAAGGTAATTTTCTACTGGTTGCTTTAGTAATGTTAAGTGGTTGCTAGGTGGTTGCTATGATGTTGCTAACTGCATTGTTAGCACTGCATTGGCATATTTAGACCCAGAATCTTCTCGGACAGTCAGTCAGGTTTCAGACAATGTATTAATGATAATGTAATATCTTTCTGTGAGGGAGCTTTTAGAGGTTTCAGGCATCTGATTCTAGTCACCGTGAACAATTATATCTCAGTACATTTCTCTAGAAAGGACACTCACACCCACCCCACTGTGACTGACATGGTTAATATCTTAACCAAGCATTATGCAGAATTTTGAAAAATGGGTGGAGTTCCCCTTTAAAACACTTAAATGAATTCAATAGAAGTGTATTTCTGTTCTATGTCACAGTGCTCTGAGTTTTCCATGTAGCATGAGACATTAACAGCCCCATAAAAACCCACAACCCACACATACACACACACACACACAGAAACATGTTGTACATTGTACGCTGTGCAAACAGACACACAACCTGTGGCTCAAAACCACTCGAAAAAACTAAACAACCCCGCCACTGAAATATGGGCTGTTAAAAATCACACACACGCACAGTCCAAAAACTACTCAAAACACTAGGTATGATTTACACACACACACAGGCTGAAAAGCACGTTTAGAGGATAGCCGCTGGCAGGGTGTCCGGAGCCGGCTGTTTATCGCCTCTCATCAGTCTGCCCACGCGGGCAGTGGAGCGGATAGCAGGTTTAAAGTGGACAGGTAGAGCCGTGTTGGTTGTGGCACAGCTCCCGCACACCGTGCTACCATGATAGTTCAGCAGACGTGGGAAAGACCATGTGTTTAACAGGCCCTGTTTTTAAAGGCCTCAGTGGCATCACTAGACCCCTCGCCCACAGCTGACTTGTGGTCCACAAAAAAAATGATCTAATAAAAAAAAATATATGGTTAATATCACATTAACATGGCAAACCAAAGCTCTAGACAGGCCACTATACTAGAAACCCCTACCTTGTTTTTCTAGACTGGCCACTTTATTAGAAACCCTTACCTAGTGTTTCTAGACTGGCCACTTTATGAGAAGCCTTAAGAACAGTGGTGTTGTAGGGGCTTTCCCACACATCTGAAAAATATTTAAGTGAGGTAAATAAGGCCACAATAAAGAAGAAAGATTAAAGCAGAGAGAGAGAGAGAGAGAGAGAGAGAGAGAAAGGGAGATGTGGACATTGGTCATGAGACTTGCGCTCATTAGAGACGTTCCTTCTTCCTCTACGACACTCGGGGGACTGGGCTTCATTTCCGAGGCCCTGTTCCTTCCTGCTGCCACACACAGCCAGGGGTCTGGCTCATGACCTGTGACCCCGCTATTCAATTCCAGTTCCACAAAACCCACCCCTCCAATTATTCACCACACACACACACACACACACACACACACACACACACACACAGCAAACGTCTACCTTTAGTAAATGTATCATGTTGCTATGGTGACAGCAGTGTAACTATGGCTGTTGGAGTTTGTTTATCAAAAAGATAAGTTCTATATGAAGTTCAGGGTGACATTTAACCATGAAAAAAAGGCGTAGCCATGGAACTGAACGTGATCTAACCATATTAATTTAGTGTACCCATGAAAAGAGCTGTTACTCTAAGTAACCTTGGAACCAGGTGTAGTGTAACAATAAAACAGGCAAGTGGTAACCATGGGCATGGTTGTAGGGTAACCATGAAAAGGGGTGTAGCATAGCATAACCACGGAATCAAGTATAATATGACCCAGGAAGCAGTTGCGTAACACATGGAAAAAGGCATATTGTAATCATGGGCATGAATGTAGCATAACCATGGAAACATGTGTAGCGTAGAGTAACGTATTCATGGAAATGGGTGTAGTGTAACAATAGAAACATGCATATGATAATCATGGAAATTAGTTTAGTGTCCCCTTGGAAACATATGTTGCATAACCTTGGAAACAAGCAAACAGTAATCATGGGCATGAATGTACTGTAACCTTGAAAATAAGTGTAACATACAATGAACGAAGATACGGGTGTAGTACCATAGAAATGGATGTGGCTAACTATAAAAAATATAACAATGAATGTAGACGAGGTTGAACAGCGGAAATGTATGTAGTGTAACTGTGGAAACAGGTGTCTCGTTGAGATGACTGTAGTGGAAATGAGTGTGGTTTAACCCCGTAAAAAGGTGTAGTCCAATGATCCCTATATCACAGTCCATATATCTCATTAATCAGTCCAGTGTTATAAGACAGCTGAACAGGTGGGGTGGGAGGGGGGGGGGGGGTTGTCACATTAGCATTAAGTTAAAGTGTGTGTGTGGACCAACAGACCTTTTCTAAGACAACACAGAACTGCAATGTTTTCATGTGCAGCACGGGTGCAATCCCAACAAACTACTGTACCACTTTCGCATCAGTTTAGTGCTAAGTTAGTTATGGTTGTACACATAAACACACCTTAAAACACCACAATCCTGCGTCAGTAGTGAAGCTCTGAGGGAACGCACAGCTTAACTTAATGCTAATGTGACGGGGTTGTTTTCCCATTTCTCTGCATGAAAGGAGCGACAGCAAAAAGGAGGGTTTGGAACACAGAGAGAGAGAGAGAGAGAGAGAGAGAGAGAGAGAGAGAGAGAGAGAGAGAGAGAGCGAGAGCGAGAGATTCACCTCTCCCAGGACAGTCTATTAGCCATCCTCATCTTGATTTAACACGTTTGCGTGAGCAGGGAATTCATGTCCGCTATGAATAATTTATCCGTGTCTTTTATTTCCTCAGCTGCGGAATATCAGGGGGGAATAAGCAACAAAAAAAGCCAACAGGTGTTACGCTAACAGTGGTTAAAAAAACACAGCCTGACTGCTTTCCACAGAGAGAGAGAGAGAGCGCGAGAGAGCGCGAGAGAGGGGTCAGAAAGCCGATAGCCCGCTCTGAATAAGATCAAACCGTAATTGAGTCGAGAAGAAAGAGACTTTTTTGTCGTTGTGGTTTCCTCTCCGATAACCCATTGGGCCTTATCGCACTGCATACATGTGTGTGTGTGTTTCTACTGGATGCCGCTCAGTCCTGAATAAAAGCTTGAGGGGAGAGACTGTGTTTATCTCCCCCCCTCGGAGGGGGAAAAAAAAACTGATCCCTCTATCTCCCAGGCTCATCTGTAACAAGCAACGCGAGAGTATTCGGGGTGGATGAGTGCAGAGATGGAACGATAGTGCTCTGCACTCAGACGGAGGGATAGCCGGATCAGCCTCTGTGCCCGTTTTTCCCGCTGGGCCGACAGAGAAGGTGATTTATGCCCCGCCGCCGCCTCTCGGAGACACGACCGCCCGTGAAATGAGCACGCAGTGGGTGCATCTGTCCAGCCCGCCACAGAATCCCGACCGGAAAAAACACACAAAACAAGAAAATGTCTGTCAGACAAGACCGGTTGAGATTGCTCTATTGAGATGATGTGACCAGCCATAAAATTAAAACCACCCACCCAATACTGTTTGTTTCATGGATTTTCTTTGGGAATGTTGGATTGCCATGGGAATAACTGACTTCAGTGGGGAATGAAAGTAATATCTATTCTAATCAGCCATAACATTAAACCTACCCACATAATATTGTGTAGGTCCCTCTCCTGCCACCAAAACAGCTCTATCCTGCTGAGGTTCCCATTGGAATCTGGCTCCAAGACTAACATTACAGCAGATCCTTTCAGATGTGAGGTGGGACCTCAGTGAGCCTTGAGCTCATGACTCTCTTGTTGGTTCACTGCTTCCTTGGAACACTTTTGGTAATTACTGATCACTGTACAGAGGGAACACCCCACAAGACTTGGCTGATGTTTTGGAGATGTTTTGATCCAGTTGTATAGAAACATCACAGTTCAGTTCTCATCAAAATGTCTCGGATACGCTTAGTCTGTGATATCACATATATGTGCAGAGTATATGCTATATGCTGTAGAACGCAGAGTTACAGTAATGGATGAAGGGTGTTTATATGTTTTAGATGTTGACCTACAATATCGGATGGCTGTGTAACAACAGTGATTATGTAATGTTACCGTGGTGCATATAGAGTTACAACAGCATTTTTAGAGTGTTACAACAGTGGATGAAGAGTTAAAATGCATATAGATTTGCAATAGGGGATGTAGAGCATTACAATAGGGCATGTATGGTGTTTCAATAGTGGATTCAGAGTTGTATTGCATTTAGGGCAACACTGGAGTTCCCCTGATCTCATGCTTTCAAAGGCAGTGTCTGTTAGATCCATTATGAGAGTTCCCCTTTTATTTATTGACCAATTAGAGATGCCCTGCAGGCATACCTTGCTTTCATCATCGCACTCATAAATCCCGGTGACTGATCGGGCCTTTTCTGGATGGAAAATAAGCTGCAGATGACGACGGACGCACGACATCAGCTTAATGAATCTGCAAAGTCACAATCTTAAATCTTATATCACGTCGCCCAGCAACCGGCTGCCTTTTATCCTTCCATTCCTTCGTCATTTGTTCTGTACATGAACCTGATCTGTGCTTCAGTCAAGACCAGTAACCTCAGGCTGTGTTTTTACAGCCATACTGGGTATTGTTCATTTGGCTCCAAGGCTCTTAACAGGTTTCAGCATCTCCAGCCAAATGTTCTTCAGTGAAAATCAGGTTACAAGTCATACCATGGTGCCCCTGCAAATGTAGCAGAGCCTGGTGTGAGAAAAAGGAAGCTCAAGGCCGCATCTCTAAAAGCATCTCCCTGAATTAGTAGAGAACGCTCTTGTCGGCGCGTACCTGGGTTAACCCACAGCGCTGCACTTCATGACAAACCCACAACTCCTAACGGGTCTCTCTCCTCAGCCTCGACACACCTGTTCCTCACCAAAGGAAGTACTCTGACTCTCTCTGTCTCTGTCTGTCTGTCTGTCTGTCTCTCTCTCTCTCTCTCTCTCTCTCTCTCTCTCTCTCTCTCTCTCTCTCTCTGTCTGTCTCTCTCTCTTTTACTCCTCTGATTCAGGCTTGTACAGATGGCTGGTGTTTCTTTTCTAAACTTGGAGTGGTGGTTGGGGGTGAAGTGGGGGGTTTATACCATACCCCCCAAATTCTCAAATAGTAGCTCCTGCCGCTAGTCCTGGAACCCAAAACAAGCAATGTTCTGCTGTT
>CM067516.1:8820788-8843288 GCA_034509495.1 Acestrorhynchus altus | reverse complement strand
GAAGTGAATACAACTGATATCATATCACAATATCACCAGCAAGTGAACAGTCAGTTCTTGAAGTTGATGCGTTGAAGCAGGAAAAATGGACAGGTGTAAAAATCAGAGACACTTTGACAAGAACACTTTGACAAGATGTTAGGCTGATGTTCTCTCAGTGTGGATCACGTAAGTGTAAAAAAGACTATTTACTCACTATAGACTATTTACTCACTGCTCTCACTCTGTTACTCTTGTACAGAAATTTGGCACAGATTTGACATGGATTGGTACTCATAGTACCAACGTAATTCGGTCAGTAATTAAAAGCACCAGCTTCGGTACACAAACCTACTCCTCCCCAGTGTACATGTAAAATACTGACAAGAATCAATCCTCTGTCTTGATGAAGTGATACAGTATTTCAAAACCTAATAATGCAATACTTCTACATATTCTTTCACACTTTAAATCGAACAAGAGCCAGGCTTTCTTGACCAAGAACTGATCAAAGTTGGATGCTGAGCTCTAAGAGCTTCCTAGACAATGCTGGTCATGTGTGTTTGATATGGTTTTGGCTTGACGCCAAAGTTCAGTGTCCCAATCAGACAAAAAAATGACATGAGTCATCTCATTACAAAGGCGACGGAACGTATAGTCACATCCGGGGGGAACAACACTCCATCTCCATCTAAAAACAATGCAGAGCTATTTCTCTGTTCGTGACAATGGACATATTCCTAGCTTCCTGCTTCCTGTTTTGCCAATCTGGGGATTTCCAGGTGAAATCCGTGATTCAGCCTCTGGCCCTGAAAGAATGCCCATTCCACTCCCATGCCCATGCACTTCACCTAAAAAGGCTGAATTCTCCCCATTCTTATACTGGATCATTTCCCCTACTTCTAAAAAGCCAAAGGACCATGATGCATTTAAACAGATCTAAACAAAAAACTTTTACTAAAAAACAAATAGCAAAAGAGGCAATCAGAACCTGTTCATTAGGCTCACATTAGCAAATTACAGCAGCTCCAGAACTGGAAGTCATTCATTTATGGAGATCAGACATTCCCTCAGACATTCCCAGAGGTGGGCAATCCAGTTGTCATACCCTATGGAAGTCACTTATACACCACTGAAGATGTTCCCTGCTCTGGTCAGTAATTATATATGAAAGTAAGTCATTACATACAAATTTTAGACATTCCCTATGGAAGTATGGCATTGCCTACAAAATTAACATAATCCCTATGTCAATCATGCCATACCAATTCAGTTATTACAGAAATCAGACATCATCTACTGAATCAATCACATTCAAAGTTCTCTGTGAAACTCTGATATTCCCAAATGAAGTCAAATATTCACTAAGAAAGATATTCTCTATTTAACTCAATCATTCCTTAAAGAAGTCTGTAATTCCCAGTGTTTTTTGGTTTGGGACGACTAAATGTGGCTGTTCCTTTAGATGGGCTAATGAGCAAAATCCTAATCCAATATGATGGATGCTGAAAATCACTTGTCTTACACACAAAAGTTACTTTCCTCACCAGCCTTTCCATGTAAAATATTGATTAAAAATCAATTGTTTCCTACAGAAGTCATTTATCCCCTTACAGACATCAGACATTCCCTGTAGTGGCCAGCCATTCCCCACAGAAGACAGACATTCCCTAAGGAAGCCAAAACAAATAGACTCATTTTCCACATGAATGATCAGTGAATCACATTCCAAAGCGAAAAATTGATTATTCCCTATACACGATTCTCATCACAGTAGTAAAATATTCCATATAGTAAGATATTCCCCATAGAAATTCCCTACATTAAGACACTCCCCCTAAATAAGTGAAATATTCCCCATCAAAATCATACACTCCCTATAGAGGTCAGCCATTCCCTCAGGAAGTCTGCCATTCCCTGCAGCAATCAGTGATTCCCTATGGAAGTCAAAAATACAAAGCCACATTTCCCACACCAACCACCAAACTGACAAACTGATCGAAGTTTATGCTCATTAGCCACGACACAGTCCCGGAAACCTGTCCAGACAATTACCTGGACCAGTAATATCACAGGACGTCTTCCTAATCCGTTCTCTTCTACCATAACATTTTGTTCCATTCCATGCAGACCATGAATAAAGCGACCTATTGTTCAAAGCACACCGCTCTTCTGGTAATGAGTACTCAGCGAAGCTGCAGGTTGGTACTTTCCACAGATGATGGGGTTTGTCAGGATCAGGCCTTCAGGGGAAAGATCTGCTTAGATATAATGTGATTCAGTGTTGGTTGCCTACGTAATGTGAGGGGGAACCAGAGCTGACACACTGAATCAATGCTGAAACCACATAAAATCCATTCATATACTTCATAACCATAAAACAGATGGCCAAACATTTCATAAACTAAAACATTTCAAGACATTTGCTTTCATGTGGTGTCGCAATCATATAGCTGCTCAGCCCCTAATTGCCCGTTCTTTTAATGCACTTCATAGTCTACACTCAAGACCAAGCTAAACCAAATCTGACTACAGATCTACACTGATCAGCCATAATATTAAAACCATCAGGGTGTTTACATGCACTCTATGAATCCAATCTTAATCATATTTCTGCAGAAATCTGATTATTCATATGGTCAGCATACTCGTACCGTGCATTTAAATGCAATCGATAATCCAATGCCTGGCAAGTACTAAGTTTAACCAAGCAATAATCGATTGATTCATTGATTAATATATACTTTATCTCATAGAAAAATGTGAATTTAGCAGAAGGATGGTGGTCCTTCCTGGTTTATCTCATTGGTTTGTGCTGCTAGCTCATCCCTTGATTAGATCCAGGTGCAGCTCATCAGGAGGAGCACATGCCAGACTAACAAATCCAACAGAACTCCAGTAAAGAGTACACATTTGCTGAGAAATCTGATTACTAGGCTAGAATCCAACTCTCTTTTCATGTGTTTGGTTTGTTTTCACAGAAGGAAAGACATTCCTCTTTTAGGTCAGTCATTCCCAAAAACAGTGAGATATTTGCGATTCAGCAATTCCCTATGAAAGTCAAGTATTCCCTATACTCCCCTACAGAACCAGGCATGTCTGTCACTTTTTACAGAAGTCAAACCTTCCCAATGGAAATCCATAACACATTCCCAGATCAACAATCAGTGAATCACAGCCCAAACTGTCAAATCAAATTATTGTTTTCTATGGAAGTCAACCACTCCCTACAGAAGACAGACATTCCCTGAAGTGGTCAGTAATTCCCCAAAGAAATTTGTTATTCCCCACAAACATTTGCTCCCTATTCCCTACAGTTCCTACAGTTATTCCCAACAAAGGTTGCCTATTGTAGTCCGTCATAAAAAGATAAGGCTATGTTAGCAGAAGAATGCAATCACAGAAAACAAACCTTTGACTGTCTGGCACAGAGTGTACTTCATGGATAAGATGGCGAGAGCTAAAATGAGGTGGAACACCTGCAGGGGAAGGCCAGGTTGGCCAGAGACCGAAAGGCTCGGCTGCTTCCTCCAAGAGGAAGAAGTGAAAGTTAAGAGAACACCACTCACCTTTTAACCCTCGCTCACAGAGATCCTCTACAGCGCCCTGTTGTATAATAGCATCCTGCTGTAGTCTGTAGGTGTCAGTGGTTTGACTGTCCATGGAAAATCTGTGATTTGGGATCACTACCAAAGATTTAGAATGCAGGTGAACCACGGATTAATTTTAACCATAACAGTGTTACTGCCGCTGTTACTTTTTACAGTAACAAAGTCAAAATAAAAGCCCCTAATACAAATTAAAAATAAGTCATTAGTCATTAGGCTTGGTTGGCTAAACCCAGCACTGTGCAGACCAATCGCCACCTGTCTCGGTACAGTGCATGCTGGTCAGTTTTTTTTTGTCTGACTTGTCTTGGAAAACAAACACTGGGCCTAACCTGCAACAATGATCAAGAATATTTCATTTAACCTACAGGTTATTAAATAAATGTGGTTTTACCTTAGTTATTCATCAAGCCATAATTTCATGCCATAACAGAGGGACTTCTATTGCATCCATGTCTTCTGCTAGAACACAAACTCTGCAAGATCTGCTCTAGTTCACATGGGCTGTAGGAGGCAACTGTCGATTTGACGGCTCTGTTCTAGCCTCCTCCCCAGACTTCAGCTGGCTGCTCTCGCTGACTACCAAAACGAAGCGCAAGTCATTTCGAACAAGCTTACTATTATAAATTAACAGTGTCAAAATAAAAAAACACTAATAAAAATGAACAGACAATGTCAAATGAAACATAGCTAATTCAAACAAACACATAGTTGATAAACCAAACAGAACATCAACAGTCAGCATCTCAACATTGATAGAACCTGAATACTGACCCACCCTTCGATAAAAAGACCAATTCAGCTTGCTGGCTAGCTGAATGCACACGTTACAAAGGATGTCCACAAACATTTGGACATTTTTAATAATGACCATTTCATCTAATCAAGTCAACGTATCCCTTCAGTAATTACATCTAATAGAAGCACATTTTTGACCCCCAGGCCTGACAGAGCGAGAACCACAGTCACCACACTGGCAGGAATAGGCCTAAATTATCATGCTGTACATTTTCTCACTTTCAAGTTTTCTTAACCAGAGCCAGCACCACAGGTGGCTTATTCAGAAGCTCGTCCTCAACCCAAAGCCAGCAGAGGTCGAAAAGCCCTTCTTTCAATCCCAGCACTTCCCTCAACAGCGCACTGGTCACAGTCTGCCGACGTACATAAGCGCATTTTTTAAATTCTAAAACCTGGCAGAGCTGGAACATCCTCATAACCCTCAACAAAACCCTCAGAGCAACCCAAAAGACGCTTACATAAACAGCGCTCCCTCTTTACCTTTCTCTTCACTTCCCTCACTCTGTATTCTCCATTTCTTTTGCCTGCCCCCCAGCTAAGCGAGAGGGATAAAGAGATGTGGTGACTGTAGGGAGAAAAGAACAAAGTGAGGGATTGATATACAGGTGTTAACCCAGACAGTCTGAAGTAGGGCTGGGCAATATGGTTAAAATATCATATCACAACATTTTCACAATACATTATATTTTTCACTTTGCTATGCAGACAAAATACTTTTGGTATTACCAGATTCTTAGAAACTGCTCCTAAATACTCTCACAGACATATTTCAGTGATTTAGGGCATATTCACTAGGGGTGTAAGAAAATATTGGTACACAAATCATAAACTACTGACCATGGTGCCATCGACCTGTCATTAGGTCTGTGGCCTTTTTTGGGGGATGATAAATAATCCTAGAAAAAATTGTGACAAACATTAATAATGTCAGGACCATCTACACCATGATGATGACAGCAAAACAATGCAACTATGCTCTGAGCCAGCACATCTGCTGTACTCCTCAAGTGTACTACATGATAATGATAATGGTTTGATGGTGGGCAATGTGTATTTCTACATTGTCAGTGATGCCTCAATTTCTCTCGGGATCAATAAAGTTGCCACCCGCCACTCCATCCATCCATGGCAGGTGGGCAAATCCAGTAGTCCAAGTCCAGTAGCTGGTGGGCAACCAGTCTGAAGGGGGCGCAGGTTACGCAGAGGTCCATCTCTGGCAGGGTGGCAGGAGAGTAAAGCAATTTCATTAGGACCCAAATCGGTTCTCCGGACCAATCCAGGTTTGCAAAACGGATTTCACACTTAACGTACTGAACTATCAGAGCAAATGCTCCTGGCTCTGGAAAACATGCTCATATGAAAACACCCTTATATTCAGGATTTACTCTCTGTAATAAAATATACAGTTGGTCAGTGACAACATCTACAATACAATGAGAAGAGTACACGATATGGACAAAAATACTGGGACACCTGCTCATTCATTGTTTCTTCTGTAAATCAAGGGTATCAAAAGAGTTTATTCAGCTTTTGTTGGAGTAACACTGAATCCGAAAAGTACTGGATGGAGCATCATCATTCCAGAGAGCACAATTCCACTGCTCTAGGTGCCACGCATGGTGCCAACAGAACAGAGTCCTATTGTATTGGCAGTACATCTCTACAAGGACTAGACAAGCTGTTTGTGTGTGTGTGTGTGTGTGTGTGTGTGTGTGTGTGTGTTTGTGTGTGTGTGTGTGTGTGTGTGTGTGTGTGTATTTGCACAACAGGTCCAACCTAAAGTAAATTAATGCATTTATTAGAAGGGGTGTCCACAAACATTTTGACATGTTGTGTATAAAAATTGATCATGATACAACATGATCTCATCATATTCGTCTCCTAGTTTAAAGGGCTGTCAGGGAACAGTAACCTCAGCAACTGGTCCAGTGCAAAGGCTCTGACTCACACACAATTGGTTGTTTCACTGAAACACAGCAGTACAATAAGGAAGACCTTGGAGAGCTCTATAGGCTGTACTGTACACAGACCTACCTTATACGCATGGCTTTTCTTGACACAAAAAAAAAAAACGATACACACCTTCTCCACACACTCCAAACAAAGGCCCAACACCCACACACTCAACTTTCCCCAACCACTTCTTGCTGGTGCTACTGGCTGTAGAAGTCTGAGTTAACTACAGTTTACATAAAACGTACAGCCTACAGAACAGCAGCTGATGCACAATTTATATTAAATGTTTTCTAGGCCTTCATTTGTGGTCAGTTTCATGAAAGTTCCAATTGTACTGAGTTTAAGATAGTCTGTTCGTTCCAGACTGTCATGGAGTCTCTCAGAGCAGCAAAGATCAACAGGCTGAGCGATATGACTTGAAAACTCATATCTTAATATGTTTGAGAAATTGTGATGTGTGATATACGATGAAAACCTGAAAAGAATATACACCGTTCTAATGTGTGAATATTGTTAATAATTCAAAGTTATAAAGGGGTGCATTACCTTCATATTATCAATATAATATGAAGTATCAGTGGTACAGACTGGTCTATCTTAGGGCAGGCAATATATATATATATATATATATATATATATTATATATATATATATATATATATATATATATATATATATATATATCAATATTTATATTGATATCAGTATATAAACAATGCAATATATATATATAAATATATTTTTTAAATAACTTCTATTCCCATTCCATTTCAAGTGCCTCACAGATTAATCTCGGAGGTAAAAGAAGCAGTGTGTATCAAATTTCAATGCAGTAAAAAAAACAGAAGGAGGATTTTTCCACATCATATATTGTATCGTATATCGCAATTCAGCAAAAATAATCAATAAAAAAATTTTTTGTGCACATCGCCATTCCTAGTCTATTGGTTTATTGTTATTATCTGTGGGACAATATATTCAGCCAAAAAAAGAGTCACTGAGACAACCCTACCGGCACACAGGGAAAGGCCTTACACTTGAGTGCTTCCATTCAGTTTGAGACTCATGAGCAAAAAACAACATCCATTGCTGAGAGGATTTGATTGCATTCAGTCACAAGAGTGTTAGTGAGGCCAGGATGTTGGATGATCACCACCCCACCTCATCCCTAAAGTACTGGATGGAGCTCCATCATTCCAAAGAATGGTTGCACTGCTCCACAGCTCAATACTGGGGGGCTATATACCCTCTAGCTCACGCATTGCATTAGCTGCGGTGGCAAAAGCTTGCTGCTGCATCTGCTCAGACTCTGTGACCTACAAGGCACGAACTAGCAAAGAGTAGTAAAAGATTTGTTTACATGGCATAGACACGTCTTGAAAGCGCAGCGCCTGCTGTCAGCATGAGTACAGCTAAATCCTTCAGACACCTATATTAGTGTGTTAATGTTTATGACGCACTTAAAGCAGTACAAACTCGTTGTCTTCCTTAGTCTGCCATCCACCTGCTCATGATGAACCTGGGCGCAGAGCTGAAACTAATTGTTCGTTTACATTTCCAACAAATTATTTAGCAGACGGCGGTGACGGAGTGCGCAAGTAGTTTTGATCGCTTCTGTCCACTCAAAGCTCTGCAGAAGCTCGAGATGGGACACTTTCTGTGTCCATGATGGATCTGCAGTCTCTGTAATAAATCCGCTAAAGACTTTTGCTTCAGAAACAAGCAAAATTCTTGTTGATTTTCTAACATAAAACATCCAGCCAAGAGTGACTTGTGGTAAGGAACTGACCATTGCTGGAAAAGCCAGCAGATGGGCTGATTTCTAATGTGGCTGTTGCTTCACGAAAGAAATTCTAGTGGAAGCATAGATCCCTCGCAACTGCAAGCCACACAGGCCATTCCAACACCCAGCACCACTATGATTCGTGACGGGTAATGGTGACGGCGGCAGTAACAGTATGACTGCTCCACACCTTTGTCACCTATTCTGTCTGGGAGGCAGAGGCTAGCAAGCAATAAGTTAGCAATCAGCGGGTGACAAATACTTTTCACCACGGAGGTTGTCCCTGAACACACACACACACACACACACAGACAAGCGAGACACAATTGATTGTCACTGTTCTCAGGAAAGATGAGTATAATAAAGGAGGAAATAATTAAAAGAAAAGAATAAACAAAACTTGAGTTCCAAAGCCAACATGACTAAGAGGTTATAGAAGCTTATACTCCAGACATTAGTATGGTACTAACCACATGCCTACAGTCTAAGCAAAAACAGATTGTTACCTCCCACACTTGAAAGTAAGTATGGATATTTTTCTAAAAATGATGGAAACATCTGATCTGAAACTCAATCTTAAAACAATGCTAATAACCCTTAAATCGAAAAAGGGGAGCAGCAATTAATCAACTAAAATCTATGGCCAAATTAATTAAAATGTATATAACACTTTGGACGCAAAGGTTGAAACAAATTAGCTTTACAAAGAACTGTAATAATAATAATAATAATAATAATAATAATAGTAATAATAGTCCCCCTTAACAAACAGAGCCAAATAGCTTGATGGCTGCAACAAAGTCACAATTCTTCTACAAAATAACCAATCAGATAAAGCCTACCTTAAAACAAAAAAGAGACAATCAATGTTGTTAATACTGATAATGTCCCACCCTTCAATGTTAATCAGCTGATATTTACAATTCAATAAGCAGAGGATGCTTAAAACACCATGGCTCTGGAAAGCTAAAATGTTTTGCTTTTATTTCCTCATCAACATTTGGTGGCGAAACCTGGTGTAGGTTTATAGTGGGTCGGATAGTAAATTAAAGAACTGGATCGGTGTTGTAGTCATGGTGACCATCGCCTGCTTCTAATGACGGTCCCCAAGGCCAGACCTCATAATACTGAAGGGTTACAGGAACAAACTCAGCTTCTGTCGCTCTCTGTAGCTCATTTCATTTAAATTGTATCAAATGTCTTTCACTAACTACATTATAAAGCAATTACGGCTTAATGGCTGTCTAAATCCATTATCAACATTCATCTAACCTTTAAATATTTAAAGATAATACCTATTTAATTAGGGAAACGTAATGGACGGGTACAGAGAGTGCATCAGTGCATATTTAGTCGGCACTCTTGCCGGGTTTTCAGCAGGCCTGTCACTCACCAGCACTCATCTCGGAGGCAAACACACACATACACACACACACACACATACACACACACACACACACACACACACACACACACACACACACACACACACACACACACACACACCATCTGAACCTAAAACCAGTGTCTCTCTACTATTTACTCACACACACACACACACACACACACAACGGCAGGCACGGCTGCTTCAGGACGCCTGTTTATTCCAATTAAAGTGGAGCAGGACACAATAGAGCAACCAGCTGCACGCTACACAGCTCACTTCACCTCTCCCAGAGCAGCTCTCTACACGGCCACTGTGTATTCACCACAGTCTTCTGACATAACGCTTGCTTTACAGGGGCGGAGTAAACACGTGAGAATGTGTAAGTGTGTGTGTGTGTGTGTGTGTGTGTGTGTGTGTGTGTGGAGGGGGGGTTGGAGTCAAGTGCTCATTTTCGCTGAAGTTAAATACAAATGCTCTGCTCCCTTCAAAGACACTCACTTGGCTGTTTGTTTTTAACTCCACACTGAAACTACAGGCTCTATATGCTATTACTAATATATGTACTATATGGACCTATATACACTATACATTGAGACACCTTGCTCCATCACTCATTGTCTTTACTGTTCAGGAAAAGTTTTGTACTAGATTTCGCCACATTATTGTGAAAATCTGATTGCAATTACTACCCCACAATGACAAAGTGAGAAATATATATATAGTTGACTTCATGTTCTGCCATCATGTACATATGTTGCACACTCGCACACACAAACACACACACACTCACACTCACACACACACATATACATACACACACTAAAAATAAGAATATAAAAAGTTGGTTTATATGATCAGAGATGAGTTATAGCTTTTTATGAGAGAGAGTAGATGCAGTAGAATTATGTGGAGGGTCACAAGCACACACAGAAACAGCTTATAAAACACTTTCTACGACTGCACAGAAACCACAATCTCACCTAACCGAAACATTATGAGCCTGGTTTGACTCCACTTTGACCCTGTGAGTGCTCTCCTGGTCTATACATCTATCCATCTTCTATCCACTCATTCCCTGGTCTGGAAGCCTACCCGAAACATGGGCATGTGCTATGGAAACACACACACACACACACACACACACACACACACACACACACACACACACACACACACTCACACCTAGTAGGGCACTATTTAGCATAGCAACTCACCAACCGAAGTACCCAGAGGAAACAGGGAGAACACACCAGATTCCCCACACAGTGACCAGAATGTGGCTCTGATTCAGCGAGAAATAAAAAAATAATCTGAGTAAAATAAAGCAGAAGAGACAACCCCCACACACACACACAAACTGCCTACAATGTTACTTTGTTGGGTAGTTTTGGTCTCAAACACCTGTCAAATCTGTACCAAACTCTCTGACTACATCACTGATTTTAGGTGAGTTGTGGTAAAACAAATCTGGCAACCTTGCACGATGCTGCACCGTTCACAATAGAATAGATCATCATGGAAATGACAACATTACTCTCTTTCAGAGACTATATACTCATAACTATCTGGTAACCCTGCACCAGACTCTCGGCTTACTGCATTGCTTTTTAGGTGAGTGTCAGACACAACACCTGGCAAACTCCTGTGCCAATGTCTGTGCCTACAATTGTACCCTTAGAGGCAGTTTGGGTTACGATGACCTGGCAACCCTGCACCATGCTCACTGTTCGCAGTGACCATACATATTATGACCACAGTGGCCACATTATCACTTTTTACAGGGTTAGTTTTGTTTACAAAGGCATGGCATCCTGTACCACCCTGTGCTACTTGTTTAGAGGTATTTTGTCAATTTGTCAGGGTGAGGTTCATCACAAAGACCTGGCAACCATGCACCAGACTCGCACCAGATGCAATCAGGCAGACTAAATCCCTCAAACAAGGAGCCTCAAATGAGGCACCTCCCCTCATTCTCTCTCTTTCCCTCTCTCTCCTTCTGTGTCTGTCAGTCTGTCTCCATCCTCTGTCTCTAAGTGCTTACAAGGATCCGAGGGAAGCATATGCTGGAGGCGATTTGCCTGAGCCGGCCAGCTAAGAGCACGGAGAGGATCATTAAAGAACGAGAGCTTAAAACCTTCTCAGGCATCAAAGACTGGGCCGCGCATATGGAGAGCATAAAGAGAGGGCTTGACCACGTTAAGTGTGCGTGCGTGTGTGTGTGTGTGTGCACAAGAGCGGCGCTCGGATTTTAATGCTCTTGTAAACATGGTGACAGATGAACGGGTCATCACAATATTGAGTTAAGAGCGTACAGGATGGAGCGAGAAAGCAGCATTAATGGCCCAGTCTCTGAACAGATCACATCATCACATTGTAAGCATTTAGAGAACACTGACCAGTGCAGTGAGTGTGTGTGTGTGTGTTCATTTGTCCTGGAAGGCCGACCTTTACATTGCATGACCTGCAAAACATTTTAAAGATGGTGAGCATTCTAATGGCCACATCTTATATTTAACGTTGTCCGAACAGTAAATGTCCTTTCTGCAACAAAAGACACTAATATGCACTGAGCCACTGACCCAATGACCTAATATGACTTGACTTAGTGAAGACATCTATATGTCCTGTTGAGAGACACACTGGACAAATGACCGTAAAATGTTCCAACGAAAATTTCAGATGACCTGCAAAAAAGTGTGTAACATTGATTGTAAATAAAACTTTCCTTACTGCAACACTGATCAACTGACTGAAAAAGATGTCTCAGTAAAGACAATATGTCCTTATTGTGATATATATATATATATATATATATATATATAATATATATATATATATATATATATAAATAATTATTATTTTTTTTTTTTTTTTCAACAATCGTGAAAAACATAAAAAATACATTTATATATTCTTATGGCAACTAATTTTCTAAAATGAACCTTTCCCAGTTGACACCTTAAAATAGCCTAAAATGACATGGTCTACTACACCCGATCCTTATTTTTACAAAGACCAAAGAACAGTATTTATTCTGACACTAAACAAATGACCTAAAATTACATTTCTTACTGAATTAGAAAATCTTGAGAAATCTTATTAAAGACAATATGTATCATAATTGTGACACTGACCAAAGGACCTAAAATAGCATCTCAGTAAAGACTCTTGTTATTAATACAATTATTATTATATCTTACTAAATATGATTTAAAAGTCTAGCAACACTGGCCAAAAGATATATAATGATGTCTCACTACTGCGACCTTCCTTACTGCGACAAATAACATGACATAGTAAAGACAATTATATGTCTTTACTGTGACATTCACTAAATGATCTAAAATGACATGTCCCAGTAAGGACATTTATATGTCTTTACTGTGAAACTGACCAAATGACTCAAAATGGAATTACAGAGAATGTGATGCTGACCCAGAAAAATCCCCAACAAACAGATGGCAAACTATGTGATGCCTTAAATTTGCTTTGGTAGACAATTTCTAATAAAAATATTTTAAAGCGAAAACATGCAAAATCACTGCCAATGAAAATCTATGATTTACTTCACATCTCAGAGAATCCAGGAAGGTTGAGCTTAGGATGAGCTTAGATTACATCTGCCATATATTTCACAGCCGGGAAAAGCATCACAGCGTCACTCCCACACCTTTAAAGTCCAGCAGAGAACTTTTATTAAGTAGAAACAAACCTCAGGAAAGGTACTGAACAAGCCTGTGCATGAGGGACACACACACACACACACAGAAAAGAAGTCAGGTGTCTATTGAACAGACATCAGAGAGAGAAGCTCTGCATTCATGACAAAGCAGAGAGAGAGAGAGAGAGAGAGAGAGAGAGAGAGAGAGAGAGAGAGAGAGAATAAAAAAGAATGAGAAACTGCAAAATCAGGTTTTGAAGGACATCTTTATTTACTCTCGCTCTCAGATGAAGTCAGTGTGGAGGTGATAGAGTAATTGTTTAGTAAACAGGTAAACATTTTGCGTGTGTTAATTTGCAGCAGTTTACTGTGGAGAAAACAATCGTCGCCGTTTCTGAAACTCTGCAAATGAAGCTCGAAATATTTTCTTAACGTGGCGAAACGTTTAATTCACACTTGCCTGACGAATGTGCTAAACACACTCTGAGCTCACTCTTTCTTCCTTTACTTGTTTACCATCAACAATCTTCTCCATTCCTTGTCCACAACACTGCTCACACACTCATCTAAGTTCCCCGGACAAATCATTTTTCACTTTTGGGGTGGTAGTCATGTCAGACTCCTGCAAATGGTTATAAATACCTGCACTGATGTCCGTAGACTGAAAAGAGGTGGTCCAGCACAGTGAATGTCTCATTCCATGTGTGGAAAATGGGTCATAAAGCAGATGTTAATGACTGGCTAAAAGGCGTGATTGTACTTGGTCAGAGTTTGAAGTTCCTGTAGACTGGCATAATGTTCGCACTGCTTATTTACTGCTCACACACTGCTTAATACCTGCACACACTTCTGCTCTACTGCTCACACTCAGCTTATATACTGCTCACTTTACTTACATAATGTTCACACTGCTTACATACTGCCCACATACTGCTTAACTGTTCACACACAGCTTATATACTGCTCACACACAGCTTATATACTGCTCACACACTGCTTATATATGCCTACACACTGCTTATATACTGCTCACACACTGCTTATTTATCATTGTTCACACACTGCTTATTACGCCAATATTATGCTCACTTTGCTTTACGCAATGCCTGCTAAATGCTTGTATACCGCCTGCATAACTTCTTATATACCACTTAATTGTTGTTCACATTGCTTAAACACTGCCTATACAGTGTTCACACTGCTTATATACTGCTCACACACTGATTAAACACTGCTTATACACTGCCTACACACTAAACACTGCTTATATACTGCTCACACACTGATTAAAAACACTGCTTATACATTGCTCACACACTGCTTGCACACTGCTTATATACTGCTCACACACTAAACGCTGCTTATACTGCTTCACATTAATTGATTAAAACACTGCTTATACATTGCTCACAATAATTGATTAACACTGCTTATACACTGCCTTACACACTCGATTAAACACTGGCTTTTATATACTGCCTACACACTGATTAAACACTGCTTATACATCATGTCACACACTAAACACTGCCCACACACTGATTAAACCACCGCTTATACACCGCTCACACACTGATTTCAAACAATGCCATATACTGCTCACACACCGATTAAACACTGCTTATACATTGCTCACACGCCAAAACAACACTGCCTACACACCGATTAAACACTGCTTATATACTGCTCACATTGCTTATACACTGCTTATATACTGCTCACACTGATTAAACACTTATATACTGCCTACACACCGATTAAACACTGCTTATATACTGCCTACACACCGATTAAACACTGCTTATATACTGCCCGCTACACCGATTAAACACTGCTTATATACTGCTCACACACTGATTAAACACTGCTTATATACTGCTCACACACTGATTAAACACTGCTTATATACTGCTCACACATTGCTTATACACTGCTTATATACTGCTCACACACTGATTAAACACTGCTTATATACTGCCACACACTGATTAAACACTGCTTATATACTGCCCACACATTGCTTATACACTGCTTATATACATTGCCCACACACTGATTAAACACTGCTTATATAATTGCTCAATACCGATTAAACACTGCTTATAAACTGCCCACACACCGATTAAACACTGCTTATAGTATACTGCTCATTAATAATTGATTAAAACACTGGCTTATATAACGCTTCACACACCGATTAAACACTGCTTATATACTGCCTGGGCCATACTTTGTTTATACACTGGGTTTATATACTGCCCACACACTGATTAAACAGACTGCTTATATACTGCCTCACATTAATACTGCTTATACACCGCTTATATACTGCCCACACACCGATTAAACACTGCTTATATACTGCTCACACACTGATTAAACACTGCTTATATACTGCTCACACATTGCTTATATTAATTTCGCTTATATACTGCTCACACTGATTAAACACTGCTTATATACTGCTCAATAATTGATTAAACACTGCTTATATACTGGCTCGCCATTACCGATTAAACACTGCTTATATACTGGTCACACACTGATTAAACACTGCTTATACATTGCTCACACACTGATTAAACACTGCTTATATACTGCTCACACACTGCTTAAACACTGCTTATATACTGCTCACACACCGCTTAAACACTGCTTATATACTGCTCAATAATTGATTAAACACTGCTTATATACTGCCTACACACTGATTAAACACTGCTTATATACTGCTCACACACCGATTAAACACTGCTTATATACTGCTCTGGCCAATTGATTGGGAACACTGCTTATATACTGCTCACACACTGATTAAACACTGCTTTATATACTGCTCACATTACTGATTAAAACACTGATTATACATTGCCTTAAGCACACTAAACACTGCTCACACACTTGATTAAACACTGCTTATACATTGCTCACACACTGATTAAACACTGCTTATACACTGCTCACACACTGATTAAACACTGCTTATATACTGCTCACACACTGATTAAACACTGCCTATATACTGCTCACACACTGATTAAAACACTGATTATACATTGCTCACACACTAAACACTGCTCACACTGATTAAACACTGCTTATACATTGCTCACACTGATTAAACACTGCTTATACACTGCCCACACACCGATTAAACACTGCTTACATACTGCCCGCTAACACCGATTAAACACTCGTTTATACACTGCTCAAGCACACCGATTAAACACTGCTTATATACTGCCTCACACACTGGATTAAACACTGCTTATACATTGCTCATTACACTCAAACACTGCTCACACACTGATTAAACACTGCTTATACATTGCTCACACACTGATTAAAACACTGCTTTGCAAACACTGCTCACACTAATTAAACACTGCTTATACATTGCTCACAATACTTAGATTAAAACACTGCTTATGTTAATTGCTCACACTGATTAAACACTGCTTATATACTGCTCACACACTGATTAAACACTGCTTACATTGCTCACACACTTATTAAACATCGCTTATACATTGCCTACACACTGATTAAATGACTGCTTATATACTGCCTACACACTGATTAAACATCGCTTTTATACATTGGTCACACACTGCCGATTAAACACTGATTATACATTGCTCATTAATAGACTAAACACTGCTCACAATAACTGATTAAACACTGCTTATACATTGCTCACACACTGATTAAACACTGCTTAAACACTGCTCACACACTGATTAAACACTGCTTATATACTGCTCACGCACTGATTAAATACTGCTGTATAATTGCCTACAATAATTGATTTAAACACTGATTATACATTGCTCACACACTAAACACTGCTTCACACTGATTAAACACTGCTTACATTGCTCACACACTGATTAAATTAACACTGCTTATACACTGCCTCCACACCGATTAAACACAACGCTTATATACTGCTCACACACTTAAACACTGCTTATATACTGCTTCCACAATAATTGATTAAAACACTGATTATACATTGCCTACACACTCAAACACTGCTCACACACCGATTAAACACTGCTTATACATTGCTCATACACTGATTAAACACTGCTTATACATCGTCACACCATTAAACACTGCTTATATACTGCCTACACACTGATTAAACACTGCTTATATACTGCCTACACACTGATTAAACACTGCTTATACTGCCTACACACTGATTAAACACTGCTTATACATTGCTCACAATGACTGATTAAACACTGCTTATATACTGCTCACACACTGATTAAACACTGCTTATATACTGCTCACACAATTGATTATTAAAAAACACTGCTTATATATACTGCTCACAATTGATTAAACACTGCTTATATATCATTGCTCACACACTGATTAAACACTGCTTATATACTGCTCACACACTGATTAAACACTGCTTATATACTGCTCACACACTGATTAAACACTACTTATATACTGCCTGTTAACACTGGACAACACTGATTATACACTGCCACACACTGATTAAACACTGCTTATAAGCATTGCTCACACACTGATTAAACACTGCTTATACTGCCTACACACTGATTAAACACTGCTACATTGCTCATAATAATTGATTAAACATCATATATACTGCCTCACACCGATTAAACACTGCTTATATACTGCCCACACTGATTAAAACACTGCTTATATACTGCTCACATACCGATTAAACACTGCTTATATACTGCCTGCCACACTGATTAAACACTGATTACAAGCATTGCTCACATGACTCAAACACTTGCTCATACACCGATTAAACACTGATTATACATTGCTCACACACTAAACACTCACACACTGATTAAACACTGCTTATATACTGCCTACACACTGATTAAACACTGCTTATATACTGCTCACACTGATTAAACACTGCTTATATACTGCCTGGGCTAACTGATTAAACACTGCTTATATACTGCTCACACACTGATTAAACACTGCTTATACACTGCTCACACACTGATTAAACACTGCTTATATACTGCTCACACACTGATTAAACACTGCTTATATACTGGTCGCACACTGATTAAACACTGCTTATACATTGCGCACACACTGATTAAACACTGCTTATATACTGCCTACACACCGCTTAAACACACTGCTTATATACTGCCTACACACTGATTAAACACTGCATATACACTGCCCACACACTGATTAAACACCGCTTATATACTGCTCACACAATTGCTAATACTGTTATATACTGCCTACACACTGATTAAAACACTGCTTATATACTGCTCACACACTGATTAAACACTGCTTATATACTGCTCACACACTGATTAAACACTGCTTATATACTGCTCACACACTGATTAAAAACACTGCTTATATACTGCTCACACACTGATTAAACACTGCTTATACACTGCTCACACACTGATTAAACACTGCTTATATACTGCTCACACACCGATTAAATAATGCCATACACTGCCTACACACTGATTAAACACTGCTTATATACTGCTCAAGCACACTGATTAAACACTGCTTATATACTGCCTACACACTGATTAAACACTGCTTATATACTGCTCACACACTAAACGCTGCTTATACACTGCTCACACACTGATTAAACACTGCGTATATACTGCTCACACACTGATTAAACACTGCTTATATACTGGTCGCACACTGATTAAACACTGCTTATATACTGCTCACACACTGATTAAACACTGCTTATATACTGCCTGGCCACACCGACAAACACTGCTTATATAATTGCCCAGCCACACTGATTAAACACTGCTTATATACTGCCCACACTGATTAAACACTGCTTATATACTGCCCCACACTGATTAAACATCATACATTGCTCACACACCGATTAAACACTGCTTATATACTCGCTTCACACACTGATTAAACACTGCTTATATACTGCCATTAATTGCTTAAACACTGCTTATATACTGTCACACACTGATTAAACACTGCTTATATACCGCCTACACACTGATTAAACACTGCTTATGCATTGCTCACACACTGATCAAACACTGCTTATACACTGCTCACACCATTAAAACACTGCTTTATATACCGATTAAACACTTATATACTGCTCACAATAATTGATTAAACACTGCTTATATAATGCTCACAATACACTGATTAAACATCGCTTAGTATACTGCTCCACACACCGATTAAACACTGCTTATACATTGCTCACACACCCTGATTAAACACTGCTTATATAATGTTCACATAAATTCTGATTAAACACTGCTTATATACATTGCTCAGCAACACTGATTAAAATAACGCTTATATACTGCTCAATAATAATCGATTAAAACACTGCTTATATACTGCCTACACATTGCTTATACACTGCTTATATACTGCTCACACACCGATTAAACATCGCTTATACTGCCTCACACACTGATTAAAATACCGCTTATACTGCTCACACACTGATTAAACACTGCTTTATATATCAGTTCACACATTGCTTATACACTGCTTATATACTGCTCACACACCGATTAAACACGTCATATACTGCTCACACATTGCTTATACACTGCTTTTTTTTTTTATATACTGCTCACAATAACTGGACACAAAACATTGCTTATATACTGCTCACACACTGATTAAACACTGCTTATATACTGCTCACACACTGATTAAACACTGCTTATATACTGCTCACACATTGCTTATACACTGCTTATATACTGCTCACACACTGATTAAACACTGCTTATATACTGCTCACACACTGATTAAACACTGCTTATACATTGCTCACACACTGAGTAAACACTGCTTATATACTGCTCAATAATAATTGATTAAACACGCTACACATTGCTCACATTGATTAAACACTGCTTATATACTGCTCACACACTGATTAAACACTGCTTATATACTGCTCACACACTGCTTAAACACTGCTTATATACTGCTCACACACTGATTAAACACTGCTTATACACTGCTCACACACTAAACACTGCTCACATTAATTGGATTAACACTGCTTATACATTGCTCACACACTGATTAAACACTGCTTATACATTGCTCTCACAATAATTGAGTAAAACACTGCTTATATATCATTGCTCTCACACACTGATTAAACACTGCTTATATACTGCTCACACACTGATTAAACACTGCTTATATACTGCTCACACACTGATTAAACACTGCTTATACATTGCTCACACACTGATTAAACACTGCTTATACATTGCTCACACACTGATTAAACACTGCTTATACATTGCCTGCCACTGATTAAACACTGGCTTATATACTGCTCACACACTGATTAAACACTGCTTATATACTGCTCACACACTGATTAAACACTGCTTATATACTGCTCACACACTGCTTAAACACTGCTTATATACTGCTCACACACTGATTAAACACTGCTTATACACTGCTCACACATTAAACACTGCTCACACACTGATTAAACACTGCTTATACATTGCTCACACACTGATTAAACACTGCTTATACACTGCTCACACACTGATTAAACACTGTTTATATACTACTCACACTGATTAAACACTACTTATATACTGCTCACACACTGATTAAACACTGCTTATATACTGCTCAAGCACACTGATTAAACACTGCTTATATACTGCTCACACACTGGTTAAACACTGCTTATATACTGCTCACACACTGATTAAACACTGCTTATACACTGCTCTCACACAATTCTATTTAAACACTGCTTATACACCGCCCACAATAATTGATTAAACACTGCTTATATATACTGCTCACACACTGATTAAACACTGCTTATATACTGCTCACACACTGATTAAACACTGCTTATACACTGCTCACACACTGATTAAACACTGCTTATACATTGCTCACACACCGATTAAACACTGCTTATATACTACCGCATACTGGATTAAACACTGCTTATATACTGCCTGCCACACTGATTAAACACTGCTTATATACTGCTCTCACACACTGATTATACACTGCTTATACATTGCTCACACACCGCTTATACACCGCTTATAAACTGCCTGCCACATCAAACACTGCTTATACTGCTCACACACTGCTTAAACACTGCTTATATACTGCTCACACACTGCTTAAACACTGCCTATATACTGCTCACACTGATTAAACACTGCTTATACATTTCTGCTCTCACACACTGGTTTTAAACACTGCTTATACATTGCTCACACATTGATTAAACACTGCTATACATTGCCTGCCATTACTGATTAAAACACTGCTTATATACTGCCTACACACTGATTAAACACTGCTTATATACTGCTCACACACTGATTAAACACTGCTTATATACTGCTCACACACTGCTTAAACACTGCTTATATACTGCTCACACACTGATTAAACACTGCTTATATACCGCTCACACACTGAAACACTGCTCACACACCGATTAAACACTGCTTATACATTGCTCACACACTGCTTAAACACTGCTTATATCACAGCTTATATACTGCTCACACACAGCTTATATACTGCTCACACACTGCTTATATACTGCTCACACACTGCTTATTTACTGTTCACACACTGCTTATTGGCTGCCAATATTATGCTCACTTTGCTTACGTAATGCTCACAATGTTTGTATACCGCTCGTACACTTCTTACATACCACTTAATTGTTGTTCACATTGCTTAAACACTGCCTATACAGTGTTCACACTGCTTATATACTGCTCACACACTGATTAAACACTGCTTATACACTGCTCACACACTAAACACTGCTTATATACTGCTCACACACTGATTAAAAACACTGCTTATACATTGCTCACACACTGCTTGCACACTGCTTATATACTGCTCACACACTAAACGCTGCTTATATACTGCTCACACACTGATTAAACACTGCTTATACATTGCTCACACACTGATTAAACACTGCTTATACACTGCTCACACACTGATTAAACACTGCTTATATACTGCTCACACACTGATTAAACACTGCTTATACATTGCTCACACACTAAACACTGCTCACACACTGATTAAACACTGCTTATATACTGCTCACACACTGATTAAACACTGCTTATATACTGCTCACACACTGATTATACACTGCTTATATACTGCTCACACACTGCTTATACACTGCTTATATACTGCTCACACATTGCTTATACACTGCTCACACGCTGCTTATATACTGCTCAAACACATCAATATGATAGTGAAGTTTAGATTATTTTTTGTA
>CM067516.1:8748288-8815788 GCA_034509495.1 Acestrorhynchus altus | reverse complement strand
GAGGACTAATTATACTTTTTTGATACCCTTCACCTCCGCCGCTCCAAGCAGGTGTGACGGTGAGCGCGGTGGGAAGAAGGAAGAGGAGAAAAAAATGCATTCACATTCTCCTTTTCAGCTCAGGGAGAAAGGCGTAGAACGGCGCTCTCAGAGGGGGAGGTTCCCCCGCTCCCTCAAATGTGCCGTTACTATGACAGCACACTACAGGTGGGAAGTGATGGCATGCCGGAGATCAAGTGAACTGTCATAGAAAGGAGTCAACCTGGATGGCACGAGAAGTGGTCTATAATGTACACTTGCTGTTGTAAGGTACGATATAATAAGGACCTACCGTGCTACTTTAATTGGCCCTTGTTTGTCTGTGCAAACTTTGCGGAACAGTGGTGAACAACTTTTCCAGTTGGCATCATGTTTTGTTGTTTGAGTGGCAGACTGAATTACTGGTCATTTACCTGCCTGGGATGGAAAAAGGATGTCGGATGATTGCACTCCCAAGCACTGCTGTTGACTAAGGCCATTTTTTCACATTGTGCCTACACATGATCAGGACTTGATGTTCTCCATGATCTAGATTTTAATCACAATGGCCTAACTGTTCCCAGTGTTTCCAATTTCCAGATATCCGGATATCTCATTATGACCACTAGATTCACAACAATCATGATGATGGGGTTAATTCAATTAGCACATTCCAAATCAAACACATAGATATAATGAAATAATCCACAATGCAGTGTGGAATCGTAAATACACATAATGTGTAGAAAATATACAGTATTTACAGAATACAGTAAAACACGATGTAATGGAATAGAATGGAAAGTACAGGAATGTCATGGATATGAAAAAGCTGCAATGGAATGAAAATGAATGCAACAGAATTAAATGGAACAGAAAGATATGGATAGATATGGAAAGATAAATGGAATGATGGAGTGAAATATAGTATGGAATGGAACAGAATGGAAAAGAATGGAATGAAATGAAAATCCATGAATTAGACAACAGTGTAACAAATTGGAGCAGAATTGAAGGAATTGAATGAAATGGAGATTAATAAAACAATGAGATGGAGAAGAATATAGCATAACAAAATAGAATGGAATTCAATAGAAGGGAATAGAATTGAAAGGAGTGGCAATACTCTGGAATAGAATATAGTGTAACAAAATGGAATGGAAGAGTTAGATAGTTAAATAAGATAAAACCAACCTGGAATGGAGTGAATTAGAATGAAATGGAGTGGAGAATTCAGATAGAATGGAATGGAGTGGGTTACAAGTGAATGGAATAGAATATAATAGATCAAAAGGGAATGGAACAGAACAGAATGGAAAAAGAGAGAAACAAAATGGGAATGAATGGAATGAAAATAACTTCAATGAAATGTAATAAAACAGAAGGAAAGAGAGAAGCATCATCTCCGTACAGAAAACAGAGCCCTCATAATTTCCTGATGTGTTACGGATCCTAAAAATAACAGAGTGGTAAGATCTGCTGGTTAACAGCCGGCAGCAGGAGTCCTCACAGTGCCAGGCCCACTTCCACTCAGGACATCAGCGCGTACAAACAGGAAGCACTGCTTCAGGCCCCCCACTTCCTCCGACCTCCAAGCACTCCAACAACAACACTGCCACTTTATGAAGCAGGGCTGAATCCACACAACTGGCAGCCGTCTGCGCAGTCACACCAGGACTGCGACTGAACCTCAGTGTCCATCACTGAAGATCTGAGAACCATGATCTGGTGGAGATGAAAGTGATCTGAAATTGAAGGCTGGCTGTTCAGTGTTCAGATTTACAGGACATATGGAAGCATACTTGTTTGTCCAATGGAATAATGATGTCAATACAGTTCCACCTTCAAATCTCCACATTTGTTTTCATTCATCAGTTCAAAATATCTTTTCTGTAGCTTGTGCAGAAGGTGCTCCAGAGTGAATTACATATAAAAGTAATTCAGATTAATGTGCATTATTATTCTTTGTAATAGACCACAATTAATGTGCATTTCTTTTAATTACACATGATTAAATAATATGTAATATTTTACTTTTAGTCATATTATGATCCAAACTGATAGTCCTGCAATAATCCATCGCTAATACATCTATTGTGAAAAACACACACAAATACCTTGTATCCCCATATTTGCTTTTTTTTACCCTTTGGCATAATATGAACCTAGGAGGTCTTCACATTGTGTTAAAATTCCATGTCAAATGTACCAATAGAGATGCTTGAAAATGACTTGTACTTCTCCTGAAAGACTACTTTTTCAGAGTTATGAGACAACAACAATATACAGAACATAGTGGCCATAAGTGGCATAAGTCCTGAACATTATGGATACAGAAATATATATTATCATAAACAATTTTCTACCAGCTATATATGGTCACAAGCTACAACTGGACAATTGTAATTATTACTAATTCTATTTTTTACAACTCAATGCTAATTCAATGCTAATTAATGATATTGTAAATATCATGAAGCAGGTCAGCACTGTATTAAAACAACACTGCTACACTTGTACCAAAACACTAATTTAATTAAACAACCTTAAATAAACTTTCACTGCAGAACTTTACTTTAATTCAGGATTTTTAACTCTTTATTAAAGCTTGGACTAACAGAAATATTTGCAGAAAAATGTTGCTAAGTGTGCAAAGAAGATCAGATCATGAATCAGAAGGTATTTTTATTATTAGTCCTTTTTTGCACAACTTAATAAAGTGATGTCATGTTATGACTTCGTGACTGATATAAAATGTTTAAAATATACTTTAAAGACATAAACAACATGACAGCTTTTCTGTGGGCTCATCTCACAAAGCTGAAATTCCACCTTAAATTAGTGCCGCACTTACAATCTGGTGCCTGTAGCTTCTGCAGCATTTAAGGTGGAATGGCTAATTCTAGAGAGAAGCTGGAGAGAAACTCCAACCCTATTTGTGGCTCAGAGTTTTCATTAGCACGCAGAGCTTAACGAGGAGCTTTTAGGAGCAGTAGTAGTTTTTAACGAGTTTAACAAGTTTAAACGAGCTTAATCAACCATGTGGACGGTTTGATCAGCATTCCTAGCTAAATATGTTCACACTGTATTGACGCTTGGACCCGAATTTCTGTAAAGCTGCTTTGTGACAACTCCTTTGTTGTAAAAAGCACTACGTAAATAAATTGATTGATATTTTAGGGGATGCTGTGCTGGAGAAGTCTAGGGGACATAAGCGTCTAACAACTAACTCTGATAGGATCTTTAGCCAATCTGATATCATCTGGGCCAAATGTAGTCCCGCTCAACTTAATCCAACATACAGATTTAACACTAAAATAGTTTGAAAAATCTATTTCACAGTAAAATCATCACAAAACTAGATCATTTTTAATACACATTTCTATTATATAATGGCAATATGGACAAACTAAATATCAAGATAGTTATACATATTTAAATTCTTTTTTAAATTGTAAAAAAATATGGTCTTTATTCCACAAAGTTTCTCATGATGGCAAAAGAACATTGCCCATCCCTACAGCACACACACTCAAATCACTGAAACAGGCTGAAATGGCAGGCCAGCAGGCCTTCACACACTTTACATAAGTATCAGCAGCGACAGAGAAAGTGTTTTGTCTCGGCCCCTCCAGGTCACCTTATATACAAACATGTTTCATGGCCCAGATCCAGCTTATGCTAACAGTCTGCGAACGCACAGAGGCAGCTTTATCAAACCTCGGCAGAGATTAAAACACACTCGCGCTTAATCGCAAAGGAAGTAGGGTGCAGGACATGACAATGTCAACAGACCCAGAATCCCAGCACATGCTCCGAAGGAAGTGGGCTGTGCTGACGTAACCTTGACGAGAGGGACACAAAGGGCTCCGCTGAAGGACCCCTTTGAAACACATTCATAAACAAGGGGCGGTATTGTGTGGCGGGAGGCCTGGTTTTAACCTCACGGACATCTCTTGGCGTTCGCAGACGGTCGGCTGTGACAGGACTACAGACAATACACACAGAAAAAGTGATGGTGTTTCTTTCAGTCTGCATTACAAAGCCACTCTGTGACCTTTAAAAGGATTATAGTGGGGTGTCTGGGGGGTTTGACTGTATAAACCACTACAGTTATACAACTGTTGGGTCAAAAGGCAACACTGAAGTGTAACAGTGCAGCAACGTACATTCCTCTTCAATGAAAATTACCATTAACATCTCAGCTCATAACTGAAGTATTCATTGGAGCCAACAGATAGTGGCTACACATTATTAAAATCTAAGATAGCACTTGGTGACAGCTTAAATAAACTGAAAATGTTAACATAAAGCACAATTTCAGGCACTTCTGCTGTATGAGAAATGTATTAAAGATGAGTGTTTTGTATAGAATCACATTAACACTGAAGGTTAACTCTAGCTCTAATAGGTAATTAACAACAGCAAACAGCGTACAGAAGGATTTCTCAACCAGTGGGCCGCAGACCATCCTCAGATGTGTAATCCATAATGGCCAATAATGCCACTTTAAACCATTAAAGTCTACAATGGTTAAAAGTGGCATTATTTTTTTATTTATGCAGACTCTTGTATGACGCACAAATCGAGAGATCAATCGTGTTCTAAGGACATTATACAAGCATTAATAGAATTTCACAAATAACGTGATGTGATCGCATAAGAAAATTGTCAACACGGGGTCTAACACACAGACAGCTTTCAGACAATTAAAAACATGCACATTTTGCAACAAGACATCTATTATGTAGTTTTGTGTGTCATTATGCTTTGGAGTTGTAAACAGGTGATCTGTGGAGTGGAAAGGTTGAGAAACACCAGCATTTAACACAGTACACTCAATGTACAACACTGACTGTTAATGTGTTAAAGTGTCCATTTTCAGGTTATTATAGCATTCAATATTATAAATGCACTATGTTCTCTAATAACATTCTAGTCACAAACTAATTGTTTGTTCCAAGCTAAATGACACTTTTCCACCTCTACTTGACTTTGTAGTGTAGGTAGTAGTGAGAGATACACTGGTTAAATCTCAGTTGTATAGTACACACTAACACTATTAAGTATTGACTATACACTAACCTTAAAAGTCCAGGTTTGGCATTTCACTAAAATGTAAACATAGGAACCTGTTTTGTAGTAACAGGAAATGAAGTGTTGTTATGCTAATAAACATCCCTGCAAGATCCACCGTTGATGCTGCACCTGCACCATTATCCGCCAATTTTTTTAATTCTTCAGAATGTGAATAGCTTCTCCCTTACTAATTCACATTGCATTGTGGGACAGCATCATACCCACACTGAAAACCGACCGGTTATGAGTATGCATCATGTATATTTGAGCGAACATTTTGTTGACATTTGTACCTATAATACTCACTATTGGGGTTATAGCAGTACATTGGTTTTAGGAATACCATTAAAATGAATGGTCATTAAACCATGTACATTTGTTTAATATCAATATTGGAGTAAATACAATTGAACAACAAATCCCACCAATTTCCCACCAATCACAACTATTTTCAGAGTTTTAGAAACCAATCAATTAATGCTGAGCATAATCAGCAGGTTAATCAAATAATCATTAACTGGACACAAAATAATTTAAACAAGCTCAACTTCAGGTGTGCCTTTCTTTTTCTAATTGTTTTTTTTCATTAAAAAACTTTAAATTTTTTTTGGTGAAGAGTAAAGTTTGTTCTACCAGATGAATTGTGAAATAACATATACTGTGATAACTGTCTCAAATTACAGATCAGATCAAAACACAGATCAGTTTCACAGTATCATACAATGAATATCTCTATACACTACATTCTCAGACTCTGTTAGTCAGTATTACTGATTAGTAAACAGTTGGAATGCACCCTCAGGTTTTAATTAGGCAATTTTTTTTTGTTACGCTAGTTAATCTGGTTACAATTTAGGCACGATATGAAAGAAGTTATTTAAGGCAAATTCTAGTTAGCATCAAATACTTCCTTTAAACAACTGGCAAATCTAAACATCTGCACAATACCAATACATTTTTCATAAAAGCTCATTTTTTTGCAGATAGAAATATGATTCTGATATCATGACAGTTCCAAAACCAGTTGTGCTGACATTAGTGAGAAATTGGTAAAAGTAATATTCGACCATCTGTCCTGGCATGACTGCCAACCATTCTCGCAGTTTTCCTGATTTTCAGCTGCTAAATTCCAGCAGTTTTTCCCCTTGGGACTATGAGGTTCTATCTGACATTTTTTATCAAAACTGAGTTATATATTCCATCCATCCATCTGTCAATGTCACTATAAAGCCTTTAAGGCTCAGAACGTAGATAGAACCTTTTAGTCCCAAGGATTTTATACTTTTAATGCAAGGACAATGATACTGCAAACTGATGTGTGTCTTACTGAAAAAAGTATTGGGACACCTGCTCATTCACTGTTTCTTCTGAAATCAAAGGTATTAAAAAGAGTCTACCCTGCATTTTGTTTGAGTAACTCTCCATTGAAGACTTTCTGCTAGATTTTGGAGCAGTGCAGTGAGGAACTGATTGCATTTAGCGACAAGAGTGTTCGTGAAGTCAGGATGTTAAATGATCACCCCCCCCCCCCATCCCTCCCAAAAGAGCTGGATGGAGCACCATCATTCCAGAGAAAACAGTTCCGCTGCTCCACAGCTCAATGTGGAGGGGGGGGGCTTTATACCCCTCTAGTCCATGCTTGGCATTAGGCATGGTGCCAAAAGGTTCAGAATCAGTATTTTTAAAAGGGATCAGACAAGCTATGAATATTCATTAGATGGGGTGTCCACCAACAAAACTTTCATAAGTGCCATATTTAATTTTTTTTACTATTTTACAATTTTCTCTATTCAGTAAATGTGCATTAAAATGTGAATTCAAATATTTATATTCCTTTATATTATGCATGTATTGACTTCAAGCATCATATTGAACAGCATGGCATGGCACCCTGTACTGTTAGGCCTACATTCTAATACAGTACATAGCAGTATGGCTTATTTTAGCTGATCTGGGACCTGTTTTAAGGTTTCTATTGTGTTAATAAAGAAGGCAGGCAGGCAGGCAAGCAGGCGGATGCGAGGCGCTGATCCAATGGAGAGTTGGCATCGCCGGCAAAGCAGCAGCCTTTAGACATCTATTAATAACGCGGCGTGAGCCTCAAAAGGAGGAAAAGAAATAAAATAAAATGAAACGGAGCTCCGGAGCAGCCGAATCTTTTCATACTTAAACAATGTCGTGCGGATTAATTTACTAAATGCTTTACCGCACATAAAACTTTTTATCTGGTGCCAGACCTGGCAGCCAGGCTGGTGGAGGTAGGCCCTATTCACAGCGTATCAGTCACTGGCAGCGAGGAACAATTCTATCATGGCTGTTGGCGCTGGACGAGCTGGCACGAAGGTCCATTTACATGGAAGCAGCCTCCCTGCCAAAGAAAAAGGAAAAAATGGGAGATATTTTTACCCCCGCTAACCGAGGAATAACTCTCCGGCAGAACCTTGAAATGATAGCCATTATTAACTGAGGGTAATTATTAGCATTAGATAGTAAATAATGCTAATAATATCACTATTACCAGCTAAAATGCCTATTAATTCCTAATCCTACGCACAATTAAAGCATGTAGATTTTGCTCCATATCTCTTTTCTCTTTCTCAGCCTCTCTCTCTCATCATTCCCGCCATTCTGCTTCCTTAGAGGAAGACAAAGAGATGCAGTGAGTGGTGCAGGGGGGGGGGGGGGGGGGGGTGACAACGAAATATTAAGTGACTGGTTTCCTTCCCAGTCAACCCCCCTCCTTTATTTTTGATTGACAAGCATAACCATAATTCCCATTTTGGGGAATATTTATTCCTCCTATATCCGTAGTCCAGCACAGCTACCAAGGATGGCATAAGTGCCCATAAGGGCCAACCTTGATAGACTATCCTGTGTGCAAAATTTCTAATTCTGCACAAGCTGATCTGTACACGCTGCATTTATTACAGAATTATATTTTGTGTATTTCAGCGGAGGGGGAGTTCACACATCTCCCAAAAACGTTTCCACGTATCTCCCTGCCAAATGCAAGTTGCATGGCAACCATTAGGGGGTTAGGGGAGGTGGGGGGCATGGCTGTAGTTGGGAACTGCCACAACCACCCACCCCCCAGCCCAGCTGACTTTTTTAACAGTGTAAAGAAGGAAAAAATGGCGACACATTTCGCAGGGAACATGCAGGGCCAATGAGAGGGTGGGGGGGTGGTGGTGGGGGTGGGGTGCAGAGGGGGCATGCAAATTAGCAACCCCTAAACAACACACCAGTCTGGGAGAAAACAATGCAGGCCGTTCAGAGACTGGGCCCAGACGGCAACGCAGCCACAACAACAACTTCGTTCAGAGCTCCAGTGCAAAAAAAAAGAAGCCAGCAGGCTGAATCTCCAAACACAGCATCCAGAATTTCGGAACGACTAAGCTATTCTGAATCTCGCTGTGGAACACAGGGCCTTCCAAAGCCATACTGCAGGGGATGTTCTTTCCTCAGGGAGAACATGTCCAGGGTCAAGGTCATCACTTTCCCTTTATTTTCCCTTCAATCTTCCTTCAAAAAACAGATCCGTCCAAACCAGTAGATGTGTTAGGGATGCAGCAGTATGTGAATTCTGAAGATCAGCCTGATCTGATTTTTTGTCATTAAAGCTTATTTAGTAGAAGGAACAGCTGTCAATGTCTGGATAAATGTTCCAAACACAAAACAAGAACCAGAAAGGAGTTCCAAGTTAAAGAATTCTCTCACCACATTAGAAGCCTTTTTCCCCAAATTAAAACTTGTGTTTATTTCCTGCAAAAATCTTGTGAAACATGTGAATGTAAAAACTGATCCTTACCTGGATAAATGTTCCTGGATAAATTAGTCTTTTTGGGTTTTATATTGTTCTGTATGCAGCATCAAATATCAGCTTCAAATTTAATCAATATGATTTTGATCCACCAAACACCAACTGATACAAAAAAAATTCCAGTTCTATTGCAGAATCCCTGGAAAGAAAATGTAATGTAATTCCGAATGCAAAATTCCTTCAGAATGTCTTCAGATTCAGCTTCACTCTGGGGCCTCATTCACAATCTGGTACAATGTGCGTGTGCTGATACCTCAATAACTCTAAAACATAGAAATTTAGTGTGAAATTACAATTTTAAGTCATGGGTTCTTCAAAGGTCAAAATGCAATGTTTCTGCATATAGAACCATGTGAATGAATAAACAGATCCTTACCTGGATAAATGTTCATGTACAGCAAAGAATCCTTTCTTACCACTACACAGAACATTTCTTGTGTTCTAATAGTGTTCTATCTGCAGAGTCAAATATCAACTTCAAATCTTAAATATCATATTTTCCAACAAATGTCCAACAATCTAAAAAAATCCAATCTTACTGAATATCACTAAACAATATGTGATTCCAAATGCAAAATTCGATCAGAATTTACATCAACACTCCAAGGCCTCATCCACAATCCAATATTCATGTGTGTATCTGCCCATGAGGAATCCTTTCTCATCACTATACAGAACCTTTTATGGGATCGGCAGTATTCCAAATGATGCATCAAATATCAGCTTCAAGTCTAAACTTACAATTTTTTTCAACAAATTTCAACCATTACCACAATTCCAAACTATTTGCAAATCCCAGAAAAATACATGTGATTCCAAATGCAAAATTCCATCTGAATGTGTTCTGCGTTAGCTTCACATCAACACTCTGAGGTCTCATCCATGTCTTCACAAATGTCTGGTTTGTGTGAAAACAGTTCCAGTGTTTGTTTTTATGCCGCAGTGAAAAAGAAATGCTGGCGACATTATTTCTGATGCCGACATTTTAGCATCCTTCGTATGCACATGTTACACCTGCTGCAAACACACACGCACGCACACACACACACACACACACACACTCCTACCCTATCATCTGAAGGCTTTGGTGGCACCAGGCCCAGTTGTGTTTAAAGCACAAACACACACACACACACACACACACACACACACACACACACACACACACACACACACACATTTCATATTAAAAACATATGAACCACCATCCAACAGTATGCGGCAAACACATAACAGCAATAATAGTATTAATAAATATAACAAAACCAAAACTTGTATATAATTCTAATAATTCTGGAAGCTTCAATAGTTCTTTGATACCAGATTGTTACTGGCGTGTCTCATGTCAAACACACACACACACCACACACCAGAGCCAGCGAGAAAATAGCAACATCCGAAAGGCATTAAAAAGCAACATACTTGAGCCGGAAAAATGTCCACTTCCCAAAGAGGTTGGTCCGTTCTTTCCACTGCCAACCGGAGGGGAAAACATCTAGAACACACATCAGAACAGCATGTTGGAGGAAAAGGATAAAATAAAACACACACTCTGAACCACAGATTTGCAGCAGCTCTGCTTAGGAGATGCATTTGGAATGTTTAACAGGGTTTAAGGCAAATTCCAGCTGAAGCTCATATCAAAGAACTTCTGGAAAAGGGTCAGATTTCCTTGCACCTTGTTGTTGTTTATGTCCTTGTTCTCCTGCAGAAAAGTCATGCAATTCTCTACTGCGTTCTCACAGCATTCCCACAGAATTCCACTATTCCGCTCTAAAGCTGGGTGCAAGCTTGACCCAGGCTCATGGTGAACTAGGATGGAACTGGTGTGTGTGTGTGTGTGTGTGTGTGTGTGTGTGTGTGTGTGTGTGTGTGTGTGTGTGTGTCTGTGTCTGTGTGTAGGGGGGCTGTTCATTTCCTGTGCAAAAACTCCTAAATTTGTTCATATGTGTCTCGTGTGCATGGGAGAGTTTGTTTTTGGGTGTGTGCGTGTGTGTGTGTGTGTGTGTGTGGGGGGGGGTGTTGGGGGAGGGAATGGGGTGGGGGGGATGCATAAAATTCGTGCTGCTGTCACATGCACGCGCGCATCGACTTTGCGTTTGGCATTAATCTCCTGCATTGCCTCTCCACGGGACAGCGCGAGCGAGAGAGAGACAGAGAGAGAGCGCGCACGCGAGAGGGACAGGGAGAGAGGGAGAGACGGGCAATGCGTTGAAATTAAACGCTCTCGAATGTGGTGCGTTTTTCTCCCCCTTCTATTACTGCTGCGCGTGCGACTTTATAAACAAAAGCGGTGAAAGTGGCGCGCGACGCTGACCCCGCGCGCTCGCGTGCGTTTTCACAAGGCGTACTGTCCCCGTCACGTCCTGTCCCGCGCGGACATAAAGTTAGTTTGTACAGATTAGCTCTGAGGTCTTTTTATTTTGGTGCACGCGGGGTTTACCCTGACTTTTATTCCTATCATTAACCTTTTATTATTATTATTATTATTATTATTATTATTATTATTATTATTTTATATTATTTGACATTTTTAATCATAATACTCCCAATGCTCGCGCATGCCCAACCATGCAAACGTGCACAAACAAGCAAGACACGATGCAAAAGAGAAAGAGAGACAGAGAGGGAAAAAAGAGAGCGCGTGCGTTTTATTTTTTTGTTGTTGTTGTTGTTTGCATTTTTAATTTTCAATGCAATGCAATCTGAAGCAAGGCAGCTCTTGCTTACCGCGCTAAAGTCCAGCAGGTCACTCAGTTCTTTGTCCGTGCCAAGGGCTGCCATCCGCTGCTGGTGGTGCATTTTAGCCAGATCGCCCAAGACCTGGAAACATGGACACGGAGCGCGCGGTGAGAAGACGGCCCGGGGACGAGCAGGGAGAAGGAGGAGGAGGGTGGTGGTGGTGGTGGTGGAGGAGGAGGAGGTGGAGGAGGAGGAGAAGGACGGAGGAAGGGGGATATGTTTCAAGCGTTGCTCGTAAAAAGCGCACGCATGCACGCACGCATGGATGGATGGATGGATGCATGCACACCTCGGTGCAGCCTCGTGCAACAGGAGGGCGCGTGCATCACTCTATTTTCTTTTCTCATTCATGGATACAATAGGGGAGAATGATGCACGCGCGCCCACGGGACTAATATTAAATGTTAAACTAGGGTTAGATTCGCGTGCACGTTAAAAATATATATATATAAATAAATAAATACATAAGGAACAGCTGGAATACAGGGGCTCGCGCACAAAATGCAACGGATGAATGCAAAGAGGGCTGGGTGCAATCAGATGCGCGCTGGCGCACCTCTGGCTAACCAGTTAAATAAGTAAAGATGCAAGAGGGAATAAAGGTATGCGCCGATGCGCACCCCCCAAGAGTGCACTCTGCGGAATTGTTCGGCACTCTTCAGTAGGCAGGAGGTCAGGGGTACACTCGGGTGCTTAGATGGACGGTTCTGCATGGTCACCCCATCAAGGCAGGCCGCGGACGTAGCCTGGCACGCGCACTGGCACTCAAAGCTGGCAGAGAGAGCGCGAGCGAGCGCGCGCGCGCGCGCGCGGGCACCAACCTGATGCATCGAGGCAGGCCTGGGAGAGATGAACGTCAGCTGCATGCAGGGCCGTGGATGCCTCTCGCGAGTGAGTCTAAGCTGAGCACGTTCCGAGCACTAGTGAGCTGTGGTGATGGTGCACTTTGTCTCCAAACGGGTATTACAACTCTCTTACACTTACAACTCCAGCGCGTGAGTTTGGGTGCGTGTCCAGGCGTGCAGCACCTACAGGGACAGACTGTCCAACTTTGTCCAGCTTTGGCTTCCGGCTCCAGCGCGCTGCCGGTGCGGGACAGCACGCGAGGCGACGTTTTAGCGCAAAATCGGTCCTGCCGCAAACTTCTAGACTATGACAGCGCGTGACACCCTCATCATACATGCACACACACACACACTCACACACACACAAACACACACACACACACACACACACACACACACACACACACACACACACACACACCAAAGAGCAGAAAAGCCGCACTTTCATGCGTCCCGTGCAGCGCGCGGCAGAGAGGCGCGCACTCGCTCGATGCGTCTCGAGCACAGTTGCACTCTTACCTTGGTCGGGCTGAGAGTCCGGCCGCGCGCGGCCGCTCGGGGGGCTCGTCTCGAACTCTTGCTGGTCGGTGTCGGAACGAAGCGCTCTGTGAAGCAGCGCTCGCGCTTCAGCTAGCAGCCCGCTGCTGATCTTTTGTCCGCGAGCGGCGCTAAAACGTGCACAGGGCTCGAGACGCGGTGAGCTGTCCCGGCAGGGCTGGTCCGCAGCGAAAGCGAAGGGAAACATCCGCGAGAGCCGCAGAGGAGCCCGCTCAGCGCGTCCTGCCGGCCGCGGTGCTCGGAGTTGGGGCAAACCCGGCTAGCTGGCCACTTTCCATAGCGGCGCGCCGGAGAGCCGCGCTCGGCTTTTCCCACCCGTTTTCAGACAGGCCACGCCCCTCCGGCGGCGCTGGCCCGTAGATCGCGCAGTCGAGCGGCCCGCCCACTCCGGCCGCAGCCAATCAGACAAGGCAGGGCGGACCGCAACCGCCCAGTCAGCCCGGAGAAGGTTAGCCAATCAGAGGGCGGCTCTCGCTGCGCTCCGAGCCAATCCGAACCCAGGAGCCTGGCATCTGCCGACCAATATCAGGGAATTAGGAGTAAAGTTACGAGCCAATCCCAGAGCAAAAGGCTTGCCGCTATTAACCAATCAGAGCGCAAGGAGGAGGGGCTCTACCGAAAACGGGTGTGGGAAGAAAGAAACGAAGTCTCTTCCACATCCGGGCCCACATGTCACCCTCCATGTCCTCTCAGTCCAGGTCAGCCTGCTCTCCGCTTCCCCGCACAGCCTGATAAAACTACGAAAAGTGCTTCACACTTTCGATCCTGAGCTCTGCAAACTGCTGAAACACCTCATGAAATGCTGCTCAGAGCGGCCATGTGCTTCCAGACTCAAAACAAACCTACAATCAGCTGATTATAACTCAGAGTCATCATGTTCCCACTGCAGCACTTCAGCTCCAATGATCATGAACTAACTCTAATAAAGTTCTTTTACTCAAAGTTGTGATTTCTATGCATATGATGAAGTACTTAAAATCAAAGTAAAGGACTTTATCTCAAAACAATCATGTTTCTGACTATAAATATTTTAAATAAAAACTACAAATACTATAAATAAAAACGTATAGTTCTTAAAGTAATGGTGTTTCAGACTGTAATTAAGTACTTTAGAAAAAAGTATGGTTCTTAAAGTAATGGTGTTTCTGACTATAATTAAGTACTTTAGTAAAAAAAAAGTATGGTTCTTACAGTAATGGTGTTTCTGACTGTAAGTAAGTACTTTAGCAAAAAAAAAAGTATAGTTCTTAAAGTAATGATGTTTCTGACTGTAATTAAGTACTTTAGCAAAAAAGTATGGTTCTTAAAGTAATGATGTTTCTGACTGCAATGAAGTACTTTAGAAAAAAGTATAGTTCTTAAAGTAATGGTGTTTCTGACTGTAATTAAGTACTTT
This sequence comes from Acestrorhynchus altus, assembly GCA_034509495.1. Lineage (NCBI taxonomy): Eukaryota > Metazoa > Chordata > Actinopteri > Characiformes > Acestrorhynchidae > Acestrorhynchus > Acestrorhynchus altus. Next base: position 8,801,330 of record CM067516.1, on the reverse strand, counting down.
AGCAAAAAAAAAAAGTATGGTTCTTAAAGTAATGATGTTTCTGACTGTAATTAAGTACTTTAGCAAAAAAAGTATGGTTCTTAAAGTAATGGTGTTTCTGACTGCAATGAAGTACCTAAACAAAAACGTATAGTTCTTAAAGTAATGGTGTTTCAGACTGTAATTAAGTACTTTAGAAAGAAGTATGGTTCTTAAAGTAATGGTGTTTCTGACTGCAATGAAGTACTTTAGAAAAAAGTATGGTTCTTAAAGTAATGGTGTTTCTGACTATAATTAAGTACTTTAGTAAAAAAAAAAAAGTATGGTTCTTAAAGTAATGATGTTTCTGGCTATAATGAAGTACTTTAGTAAAAAGCATAGTTCTTAAAGTAATGGTGTTTCAGACTGTAATTAAGTACTTTAGCAAAAAAAAGTATGGTTCTTACAGTAATGGTGTTTCTGACTGCAATGAAGTACCTAAACAAAAACGTATAGTTCTTAAAGTAATGGTGTTTCAGACTGTAATTAAGTACTTTAGAAAAAAGTATGGTTCTTAAAGTAATGGTGTTTCTGACTATAATTAAGTACTTTAGTAAAAAAAAAAAAGTATGGTTCTTAAAGTAATGATGTTTCTGGCTATAATGAAGTACTTTAGTAAAAAGCATAGTTCTTAAAGTAATGGTGTTTCAGACTGTAATTAAGTACTTTAGCAAAAAAAAGTATGGTTCTTACAGTAATGGTGTTTCTGACTGCAATGAAGTACCTAAACAAAAACGTATAGTTCTTAAAGTAATGGTGTTTCAGACTGTAATTAAGTACTTTAGAAAAAAGTATGGTTCTTAAAGTAATGGTGTTTCTGACTATAATTAAGTACTTTAGTAAAAAAAAAAAAGTATGGTTCTTAAAGTAATGATGTTTCTGGCTATAATGAAGTACTTTAGTAAAAAGCATAGTTCTTAAAGTAATGGTGTTTCAGACTGTAATTAAGTACTTTAGCAAAAAAAAGTATGGTTCTTACAGTAATGGTGTTTCTGACTGCAATGAAGTACCTAAACAAAAACGTATAGTTCTTAAAGTAATGGTGTTTCAGACTGTAATTAAGTACTTTAGAAAAAAGTATGGTTCTTAAAGTAATGGTGTTTCTGACTATAATTAAGTACTTTAGTAAAAAAAAAAAAGTATGGTTCTTAAAGTAATGATGTTTCTGGCTATAATGAAGTACTTTAGTAAAAAGCATAGTTCTTAAAGTAATGGTGTTTCAGACTGTAATTAAGTACTTTAGCAAAAAAAAGTATGGTTCTTACAGTAATGGTGTTTCTGACTGCAATGAAGTACCTAAACAAAAACGTATAGTTCTTAAAGTAATGGTGTTTCAGACTGTAATTAAGTACTTTAGCAAAAAAAAGTATGGTTCTTACAGTAATGGTGTTTCTGACTGCAATGAAGTACCTAAACAAAAACGTATAGTTCTTAAAGTAATGGTGTTTCAGACTGTAATTAAGTACTTTAGCAAAAAAAAGTATGGTTCTTACAGTAATGGTGTTTCTGACTGCAATGAAGTACCTAAACAAAAACGTATAGTTCTTAAAGTAATGGTGTTTCAGACTGTAATTAAGTACTTTAGCAAAAAAAAGTATGGTTCTTACAGTAATGGTGTTTCTGACTGCAATGAAGTACCTAAACAAAAACGTATAGTTCTTAAAGTAATGGTGTTTCAGACTGTAATTAAGTACTTTAGCAAAAAAAAGTATGGTTCTTACAGTAATGGTGTTTCTGACTGCAATGAAGTACCTAAACAAAAACGTATAGTTCTTAAAGTAATGGTGTTTCAGACTGTAATTAAGTACTTTAGCAAAAAAAAGTATGGTTCTTACAGTAATGGTGTTTCTGACTGCAATGAAGTACCTAAACAAAAACGTATAGTTCTTAAAGTAATGGTGTTTCAGACTGTAATTAAGTACTTTAGCAAAAAAAAGTATGGTTCTTACAGTAATGGTGTTTCTGACTGCAATGAAGTACCTAAACAAAAACGTATAGTTCTTAAAGTAATGGTGTTTCAGACTGTAATTAAGTACTTTAGCAAAAAAAAGTATGGTTCTTACAGTAATGGTGTTTCTGACTGCAATGAAGTACCTAAACAAAAACGTATAGTTCTTAAAGTAATGGTGTTTCAGACTGTAATTAAGTACTTTAGCAAAAAAAAGTATGGTTCTTACAGTAATGGTGTTTCTGACTGCAATGAAGTACCTAAACAAAAACGTATAGTTCTTAAAGTAATGGTGTTTCAGACTGTAATTAAGTACTTTAGCAAAAAAAAGTATGGTTCTTACAGTAATGGTGTTTCTGACTGCAATGAAGTACCTAAACAAAAACGTATAGTTCTTAAAGTAATGGTGTTTCAGACTGTAATTAAGTACTTTAGCAAAAAAAAGTATGGTTCTTACAGTAATGGTGTTTCTGACTGCAATGAAGTACCTAAACAAAAACGTATAGTTCTTAAAGTAATGGTGTTTCAGACTGTAATTAAGTACTTTAGCAAAAAAAAGTATGGTTCTTACAGTAATGGTGTTTCTGACTGCAATGAAGTACCTAAACAAAAACGTATAGTTCTTAAAGTAATGGTGTTTCAGACTGTAATTAAGTACTTTAGCAAAAAAAAGTATGGTTCTTACAGTAATGGTGTTTCTGACTGCAATGAAGTACCTAAACAAAAACGTATAGTTCTTAAAGTAATGGTGTTTCAGACTGTAATTAAGTACTTTAGCAAAAAAAAGTATGGTTCTTACAGTAATGGTGTTTCTGACTGCAATGAAGTACCTAAACAAAAACGTATAGTTCTTAAAGTAATGGTGTTTCAGACTGTAATTAAGTACTTTAGAAAAAAGTATGGTTCTTAAAGTAATGGTATTTCTGGCTATAATTAAGTACTTTAGTAAAAAAAAGTATGGTTCTTAAAGTAATGGTGTTTCTGACTGTAATTAATTACTTTAGCAAAAAAGTATAGTTTTTAAAGTAATGGTATTTCTGGCTATAATTAAGTACTTTAGTAAAAAAAAGTATGGTTCTTACAGTAATGGTGTTTCTGACTACAATGAAGTACCTTAACAAAAATGTATAGTTCTTAAAGTAATGGTGTTTCTGACTGTAATTAAGTACTTTAGCAAAAAAAAGTATGGTTCTTAAAGTAATGCTGTTTCTGACTGCAATGAAGTACTTTAGTAAAAAAGTATGGTTCTTACAGTAATGGTGTTTCTGACTGCAATGAAATACTTTAGTAAAAAAGTATAGTTTTTAAAGTAATCAGGTTTATGACTATGATTAAGTACTTTAGTAAAAGAAAAAAAAAGTACAGTTCTCAAAATAATGGTGTTTCTGACTGCAATGAACTACTTTAACAAAAATGATGGTTCTTACAGTAATGTTGTTTCTGACTATAATTAATATTTTAGTGAAAAAAAGTATAGTTCTTAAAGTAATGGTGTTTCTGACTATAATTAAGTACTTTAGTAAAAAAAAAAAGTATGGTTCTTAAAGTAATGGTGTTTCTGAATATAATGAAATACTTTAGTAAAAAAGTATAGTTCTTAAAATAACGGTATTTCTGACTGCAATGAAGTACTTTAACAAAAAAGTATGGTCCTTAAAGTAATGGTGCTTCTAACTGTACTGAAATATTTTAGCAAAAAGTATAGTTCTTAAAGTAACGGGGTTTCTGACTGTAATTGAATACTTTAGTGAAATCATAGTTCTTAAAGTAATTGTGTTTCTGACTGTAATGAAGTACGTTAGTAAAAAAGTATGGTTTTTAAAGTAATGGTGTTTCTGACTGTAATGAAGTACGTTAGTAAAAAAAGTATGGTTTTTAAAGTAATGGTGTTTCTGACTGTAATGGAGTACTTTAACAAAATAGTGTAGTTCTTACAGTAATGATGTTTCTGACTATAATGAAGTGTGCTGGGTATTATTTTTAAATATTGGATGAAATGCTTTTAACTGACTAATTATGTGTTTGAGTATAATAAAGTATATTAACTCAAACATTTTTCTTGTTAAACTCTTAATGGTTATAGTCATAATACTGTACTCTTTTCCCACAGTATTTATGTTTTTGACTATAGTAATGTTCTTTTTTTATATAGTATTTATGTTTTTGACCATAATTAAGTACTTTTACCTCACATTAGTTATTTTTCACAACAATAAAGTACTTTACTCTCACAGTTTTTACTATAATGAAAATTTTCCCAACTCATATGAATTAAGTTTACTACAATAAGGTACTTAACTGTCATAGTATTTATGTTTTTGATGATAATAAAGTACTTAAATCTAACAGTAATTGTTAGTTACTATGATAACATACTTTTATTTCATAACAGTTACACTTTTGAAGTACTTTTTCCTTTATATATACACATATATATATATATTTAGTATATTAAAGTACTTAAATCTTGTAGTAAGTGTTCTTAAACTAAAATAACTTGACTATAATAAAGTACTTTTATCTCACAATAATTATGTTTTTGACTATAATAAAGTACTTTATTCTTGGAATATTCATGTTTTTATCTATAATAAAGTTCTTAAATCTTGCAGTAAGTGTTTTTATTATAGTAAAATATTTCTAACTCATGGTAATTGAGTTTTTGACTATATTTTTATTTGTGTTTAATAAGGTATGTTTTTCTGAAAGAATTTATGGTTTTGACAATGAGTTTTTTTTCTGACAGTCTGATTGTTTTACACTATAATACTCAATGTTAATTACATTTGTGACTACAGCAAAAAACAAACACATTTTTAATAGTTTTCATTATAATAAATTAACTCACTAATTATGTTAATGGCTATAATAAAGTATTTTAACACTTAATAAATACATTTTGACTATAATAAATTGCTTTTAATTTGGTAATTAAGTCTTTGATTAAAATAACTATGATTTGAACTATAATCCAGCATTTTAATTTATAGTAATTATGTTTTTGATGATTACTTTCTTATAGAGTATATATTTCTGATGATAATTAACTACATTAACTCACAGTGGTTGTGTATTATTTAAATAGTAATTTTATATTATTAAGACTATAATACAGTACGTTAATTATGCATTTTATGATAAAGTAATTGAGCTCATAATAATTAATTAAAGTTTAATAACTTACTAACTACCTCATAGTATATATGGTTTTGACTATATTAAAGTACCTTTAACTCCGTAATCATGTTTATGATTATAATAAAGTAATTTAACTTCAATTTTGTTTTTGACTATAATAAAGTACCTTTAACACAGTAAATATAATTTTGATTAAAAGTAATTGTGAAAACTGTAATTGTGATTTGACTACAATAAAAAAATTTAATTCAATTTTAAGTCAGTAATTATGTTCGTTGATGATAATATAGTAATTTACCTCAAAGTAATTTTGTTTTTGTCTATAATAAAGTATTTTAAACTCAAAAAATTATGTTTTTGACAAAAACTTTAACTCAAACTAATACAGTTTTAAATCAAAATCAATGTAAACAATGTAACCAAGTACTCTGATTTAAAATAATGTGTAAAATGCGACTCTTTCAAAGTACTTCTTCTCACAGTAATTATGTTTTATCATAATTAATTTAATCATACATTTCAACTGTAAAGTATATTTACTTCTACTTATGGTTCTGACTGGTTTGACTAATTTAAAGACCTTTTTTAATTTATTTTATTTATCATTTTCTTGACTCTAGGAAAGTAACGTTTGACTATTTCAAAATATTTTACCTAAATATAGCTTTATATAGGTATAATTGCCCAAAGCAGTGTTTTTAAATAAAGTAATACTTTATTTTAAAGCAAAAGTACTTTCCTCACATAGTGTTTTTGGAGGATCCTCTGCATTGCAAATACAGCTGTGTTATTTAGCTGAAGGAGGGGTGATGCAATGAGTTAAACCTCTGTTTATGATTTGTGTAGGTCAGGAGTGCAGTGTTTCAGCCATGAGGGGCTGGAATCTGGACAAGTTTTAGATTTTTTTTCCTTTTAAGACTTTTGCTGTAACCCCAAAAGGGCTTGATTATGAGTGTGAGAACTGAACCAGGTGTGACAGAGCAACGAAAATACTAAAGAGCTCTACAATTTTCTGCTCCTGCATTACTGTTCAGAAAACACCAGGCCTGTAAAAACAGCTAACTGGGAACAACCATAAATTTGATCAAGAAATGCCCAAAAAGATGGACAACTGCTCTGTCCTCAAAGGTGTTAATAAAATGTATGTCCTGTATTTACTGTAGTAACACCCTCTAATTTTCTGGGAAGGCAGCAATGGCTTTCCAAAAAAGGTTTGGATGATGAAAAACACCATCAGCAGGCAACATAAGCTCATGACCAATGCATATCCTTATGAAAGACTAAACACCATCGTCGAGTTACATAAAAATGTTATGACTCTGTCAAGTTTACGTAAATACCCAAGCATGCACACATTATCCTATCATATTAAAATTAAGCAAAAGGAAATGGAAGATGTTACAGATATCAGAAGTATGACTGTGTTTTACAGTTTTCAAGGTGGACATTTATATATTGGTAGCTGCTCTTATCCAAAGTGACTTACAGTAATGCTTTTCTGTTCATTTATAAAATATCTTTAGCTAGTTAGTAGAGGTTATAGTCCACAGATACCTCAAGCTTAGATGATGCCAAAAACAAATGTCAGATTGAAGACCTCAGTACCAACAAGATTCCGTATAATTTTAATCCTTTAATGTGTTATGTGCTCATGAAGAGAAGGGTCTTCAATCAGCATTTGAAGACAGCAAATGACTCTGTTGTTCAGACCCCCAGGGGAAGTCTGTTCCACCATTTTGGTGCTAGGACAGAAAAGAGCCTGGATGTTTGTCTTCCATGTGTCTTGAGGGATGGTGGGTCAAACTGAGCTGTACTTGATGCTTGAAGGGCTCTTGGTACAGATGGAATTTTGCCCATTGCCATCTAGTATGGAGGGGCTGGACTGTTATTGGCTTTGTAGACCAGCATCAAAGTTTTTACATGATGCAAGCAGCTACAGGAAGCCAGTGAATTGAACACAGTAGAGGAGTAACATGACTGAACTTGGGAACATTAAAGACAAGCCATGCCACAACATTATGGGTCAGTTGCAAGGGCTTGATGGTACGCATAGGAAGGCCAGCTAGATGGAAGTTGCAGTAGTCAAGTCTTGAAATGACAAGAGACTGAACAAGTACCTGTGTGGCCTCTCTAGATCAAGACCAGTTGTTCTACGGATGTATAGCAATTAAGTTTTGCTGGGATTGAGTTTTAGGTGATGTGCTGCCATCCATGGTGAGATGTCAGCAAAGGAAGCTGCCTTGTGGAACACCAGTGGAGAGAAAAACGTGGTACCCTGGCATGTTTCATGGTAAGATCATTCCTCCAGGTATGATGCAAACCATCATCATGCAGAGCTTGTGATTGCAAGTCTAGCAGGAAGTGGAAGTACTAGCAGGGTGTGTGGGTTTATTTACAGAACTAAGCACTACACAAACTAACACAGAAAACAAGAGCATAGACAAGATGATGAGTTACGAAGACAAACATGGACATGAAGACAAGGACAGAAAATAAGACTGACCAAGACAGAACTAGACAAAGAGCCTTAGTAGAACATAGGACACACCTGGAACACAATAATGATGGGGCAGGGTTATAAATCAGACACAGATGGGTGGAGACAAGACCAACACAAGACACATGCTTCGAAGTAGACAACAAGTAAAGTAAATAACAAGGATGAGATGGGATGACCTGGACAGATATGTGACAATTGTGATATTAATACATTTTTTTACCAGATTTCAACGTCACAAAATTAAAAACGTGTAAGGGTTTGCTCCAGGGTGAGACCTCCAACCTTCTCTCCTCCAACCACTAGGGGGAGGCGTAGTGCTGTAGCGGACAGCTAATTAGCTCTGACCAGCCTCAGCTGATGACAGGGCTATATACAGTGCATCTGGAAAGTATTCACACATTATGTCACAGCCTTATTCCAAAAGTAATTCAAAACATTTACTCCCTCAAAATGCACAATACAAAGAAATGAACATTTGTTTAAATTCTTTACAAATGTATTAAAAATAAAAAATATACAACATACATAAGTATTCATAGCCTTTGCTCAAAACTTTGTTGAAGCACCTTTGGCAGCAATTATAGCCTCAAGTCTTTTTGAGTATGATGCTACACATTTGGCATCACTCTTTTTGGGAAGTTTCTCCCATTCTTCTTTGCAGAACCTCTCAAGCTCCATCAGAATGTGCATGGTCAGTACACAGCCATTTTAATATATCTCAAGAGATGTTCAATCGAGTTCAAGTTTGGGCTCTGGTTCCACCACTGAAGTACATTCACAGTGTTGTCCTGAAGCCACTTGTTTTTTATCTTGTCTGTGTGCTTAGGGTCATTGTCCTGTTTAAAGATAAACCTTCATCCTATTCTGAGGTCCAGAGCACTCTGGAGCAGGTTATCTTCAAGGATGTCTCTGTACATTGCTTAAGTCAGCTTTCGTTTGACCCTGACTAATCTCCCAGTTCCTGCTGCATGCAGTTCCCCACAGCATGATGCTGCCACAACCATGTTTCACTGTAGGAATTGTATTGGCTAGGTGATGAGCAGTGCCTGGTTTCCACCAGACATGATGCTTGGCATTCAGTCTTTTTGTTTCTCATGGACTTCATGAACTCCAGATGGGACATCATGTGCCTTTTACTGGAGAGTAGCTTCTGTCTAGCCAAACATGCCTGATTGGTGGAGTGCCCCCCTCTCTCCAGAGAGCAATGTTGAAGCTCTGGGTTCTTGGTCACCTCCCTGACTAAGGCCTTCCTACCATGATCACTAATTTTAGCCAGGTGGCCAGCTTTAGGAAGAGTCCTGGTGGTTCCAAACTTCTTCTATTTATGGATGATAGAGGCCACTGTGCTTATTGGGACCTTTAATGCAACAAAAATGTTTCTGTACCTTGATACAATCCAGTCTTGGAGGTCTACAGACAATCTCTTAGACTTCATGGTTTGGTTGTGCTTGGTTTCTGCCATGCACTGTTTACCATGGTATGTGCTTTTCTAAATCATGTCCAGCCAACTGAATTGACTCCAATCAAGCTGTATAAACATCTGATGATCAGTGGAAAAAAGATGCCACTGAGCTCAATTTTCAGTGTCATGGCAAAGGCTTTCAATACTATTGTTCATGCTATATTTTTGTGTGTCATTTTCAATAAATTAGCAAAGATTTCAAATAAATTGTTTCTCACATTGTCATGGTAGGGTATTATGTGTAGAATTTTGTGGGAACAAATGAATTTAATCCATTTTGAAATGTCAAAAAGTATCTCTATACTACAAAGTATCTCTGCACTATGAGTATGTTATTGTTCAATTTGGTTTGATGAATACCACCACTGTCATCCACGTGTATATCAATGCGGTCCTTAGGGAGGCTCTTGACAGATATGCATTTGTCTACCTGGATGATATCCTGATTTATAGCAGGACAACAGACAAACACACTACCCACAACTGGAGGGTTCTCCTGCTGCTCCTGGAGAACCACCTATTTATTATGCCTGAGAAATCTCAGTTTCACATGCAGACTGTCTTCTTTTTTGTCTCCGGTGTGTTGTTTGCCATAACAGTCTGCACCTGGACTCCACCAATATCAGGGCCATGGAGACTCAGCCATGACCCACCTTGGTGCGCCTAGTTCAGCACTTCTTGGGTTTTGCCAACTTCTTCCACCATTTAGTCCAGAATTTCAACTCTATGACCACCTGATTGACTGACTGATGTGGAAAGCATTGAGGAAGATCACTTGCCTCAACAGAGGCCAAAGACGTATTTGATAATCTTTTGATAATCTTTTGTAAGTTGCTCTGGAAAAGGGCGTCTGCTAAATGCCGCAAATGTAAATGTAAATGTAATAATCTGAGGCACTTACTACCCATTGTCCTGATTCTCAAGCTGTCTGGCAGTTCAGACCCAGTGCTCAGGCCCCAGACAGAAGCTACACCCCTGTGCCTACTACTCCTTTGCTTCATCCCTGCTGAACAGAACTATGATCTATTTGACTGTGAGCAGCTAGACGTTAAGGTGGCAGGAGTGCAGACACCAGCTAGAGTGCACTAAACACCACTTCCTTGTCTGGACTGACCATAAGAACTTGGCCTATACCCAGTAGGTCAAGCATCTTTTTCCGAGGCTGGCCACTTCACTGCATTCCCTAAGCTGCCATTTGCAAGGGAAACCGCAGAGCTGATGCTCAGCCAGATAGTTTGTTATCAAGCTGACATTGTATCAGACTGGGGGCCCCAGATTGCCAGCCAGTTCGGCGATGTCTTCTGCTAAGGGTGAACGCAAGCTTCTTCCATCCTCCAGGTTCCAGCCCCAGTCTAATGGCCAGACAGTGAGGGTCAAACAAGATCTGGAATCCAGCTTCCCCTGTCTGGAGTATGCCTACAACACTCTTTGGCACTCATCTCTTGGGGTATTGCTGTTTGAGTGCCAGATATGATTGGGCTGTGTTTCATGGTCAGGAGATGGGGACAGGGGTCCGGTCTGCTGAACTGCTCAGGGACTGGAGGGCTCTCCTGTCAGCAGTGGCAGCCCAAAAGCACCCTTCTACCCTCAATGTGGGTTAACCCCAACTTCCACATGTCCTGCCTGAAGTCCAATTTGTGCTCAGTGGGACATGCTTTCCTGCTAGGCCTGTGTCTCGTTGATGGTGCACTGGCTTTCATGAACAGGCATCTCCTTAACATGCAGCGGGTGCATGGCGTGGTCTGCGACAGTGAGCTCATCCGAGCATTCTGGTGGGACCATGCAACTCAGTTGGGGATGTTGGGTGCTGCCTCTTGGTGGGGGGACCTGTAATGGCTGGTTCCAGGGTGAGGTTTCCTCCAACTGCTCAGAGGTTGGCATAGCATTCTATTGGGCAGCTAATTAGCCCTCAACATCCTCAGCTGGTGACAGGGCTATATAACTCCTTAGAGGCCAGCATTCCATGCTGGATCTTTTGTTTATGTATGAGCTAAAGAGTCTATGCCAGTAATTTTTTTTACCTTCTCTCTCTTTTCCACTAGCTGAGAGGTTTTGCCCTCCTTGGTGACTTTCTCATGTTTTCCCTCTTTCTGTTTAACTTTTGAGTTTTGTTTAACTTTTGAGTTTTGCATTCTTTGTTTATGTTTGGAAGTTCATTTTGTTTGTATTTCTTGTTATATTCACAGGGCCAGCTTAGGTGATTTTTCATTTGTTTTCCATACTGCCATGTTGTACTCATGGGTGGTAGGTTTTTGAGCCATTTTAGCATTTTAAATGCAAAAAGCATTTTTGGTCCTTTGACATGATAGGGGTTAGCCCACCTGGTAGCCTGGGTGAACTATCCTCATAAGAAAAATCCCTCTATGTATAAATATTGTAAATGTATGATTCCAAATGAGTCATACTGGATAGACAAACTCATCATCAAAAATACAGTAGGGCATTTAATGTGTGGGAAGTAAGATAAAGGTCACCAGATATGCTATTAAAAATGCCTAATATAGGCAATATTAATTGAGCTAAACATACAGAAGTAGTTTCTATCAGTATGGTGTTGGGTATAAATCAGCAGGCCAGATGTCTCCTCATGGAGTTGTAGAGGTTCCTAATGGTGTACTGTGACAATCTATCCCATGCTTGAATATTCCTGAAGATTTTACGGTAGGGGTGGAGTGTTGATTGCAAGACCAATAGCATTACACACATTCTTTAATTGGGGATAGGTCTGGACATGTGACTGGCTAGGGGGATAGTATCTATGTATTCAAGCGCTTGAGATGGCATCGGTTTGCGGATGAGAGTCATCCTGCTGGAATAGTGCACCCGAGAGTGTGTTCAGAAAAGGCAGGACCCCTGATTGCAGGCCTGTAATGAAGACCAAAGGTGATATGGTATTTGTACCAAATGACACACCACACCAAGACACCATGCCTTCTGGACATGTGATAGTTGTCTCCACCAAGACAAAATAGGACCCACCCCTGAAAATGTTTGGCTGCCATTCTGTGTGACTCCAAGACCGTGGGGAACAAGACCATTTAATTTGTGCATTGTGCAATCAGTTGATTCCTTCAGAGTGTTTTATTTATTTATTTTTTTGGAATATTAGAGTTAAATAAAATATATTGTGCAGATATCATGTCCCTCTGTTAGATATGATGGTTAGAGGGTTAGATCCTTTGGTATTAAGCATATTGTAGCATGATGTATTGTTTAATTTTCATTTCGTGACATTCTGCGGTCAGACTGTTGCACATGCAACCATTACAATTACAATGCCGAAACAATATATTGTGCAGCCCAATAATACACTGTGACAGGCCTACTCCAGACTGCTGCTTTCAGAGTGCTGCAGACCAAGGCTTGGGCCCTTACAGCAACATTCTAGTGCTTTTTGGTCATCCTGGGTGAGATGGGGGTTGAAATATTGTGCTCCTACACAAGAAAGCCAAGTCTATTTATAACCCAATGTTAAAACGCAATACCTTTCAGTGTCCCGATACCAAGATGCCGAGGACTGAGGCTAAGCTTTTAAGCCTGTGGAAAGTCGAGCCACATCTAGACGGCGAGGGCTCGACCACAAAGCAGATTTTTGGATTTCCCTTTCCCTTTATTATCTGCCTGACCAACACAGCTCCTCTGTTCAGTGGAAATGAAGATGGAAGAAATAGCAAATGAAAGCAAAAAATGGTCACAGTGGCAACCTCTGTGCTTTTATTTTGCTTACTTGTTTTCGTTACAGCTGCTTTGGATGGTTTATTTGCAGTATTATTCGCAATGCCAGCATTATATTACAGATACAGCACTGACACAGATCTAGATATAGAAGAAACCTAACTGTGTTCTGCATAGCACATGAATCTTCTTTATTTTAATGTGTGATTACAAATTGATTCAGGCTATTTTTCTTAAATTCTCTACATAGTTCAGCAGTTGAGGTGAAGACATTGATTTCCTTGCAGCCCTAGCTACAACAAAAATACACAATACATTCATGTGAAAAGGTTAAAATACCCCATGAACACCTTTGCCTTTAACATATTTAAATACATGGACATTTGTTCTATATTTTAACCACATCAAGAGATGTCTTAATAAACTTTTGCATTCATTTATTTCATATTTATTACTATTTAATTCACTACTTAACTACTATTACTAGTTATTACTTCAACTACATTTATTACTATGCCTAAACGTTCAGTCAGGTGCAGCACATCAGCTGCAAATAATTATACTTTGTAGGAGGCAGTTTTATTTAAACCTCAGATGTTAGATTGGTTTGCTCTTGATTGTTGAAGAGAGTGGTTTCCAAAGATTACCCATTGATAATCATTATGCAAATGCACACACAGTTTATCTAATTATCAAAATAATAGGACTCTTTGGAGCAGATAAGAAAACATAAATCTACTGGTACCATGCCTAATGCCAGGCATGGGCTAGAGGGATTTAAAGCACCCCAGTATTGAGCTGTGGAGCAGTGGAACTGTTCTCTGGAATGAAGAGGCTCCATTCAATATTTTTGGAAGGTAGAGACAGTTACAGCATAAACTTTTTTAATATGCTTCTTTTCAGACGATACAGTAAATGTCCCAATACTTTGCCCATACAGTTTATGTTCACTTTATTTAGAATCCAAACCTAAATCAACATTTATATGCAATGTTGATTATGATAAACAGCATGCTAATTTTCCCCTTTATGTTTCTACTAGAAAAGGAATTAATGGATGGAAATTCCTGGAGAAATGGCAAGAATTTCACATTGTACTATGGTTAGGTTTAGGATAAGGATTAGGTTGGTTTTACTTTTAGTTTACATTATGGTTAAGCTTATGGTTAGGCAAATGGTTAGGTTAAGTTTAGGTGAAGTTCACATTAAGTGTAGATAAAATTAAATTCAGATTATGGTTATGGTTAAGGTTGAGGTCAGGGTATGGGTTAGGTTTAGGTTTAGGTTGAGGTGTAGGTTCAGGTAATATCATTATTCTGATTTTTGGACAATTGGAGAAACCTTTTGACATGCCAACCTTTCAACACGTTCACCATTTTTGACCAATAGGAGTCATTTTTGGTACGACTTCATTCCCCTATATCCCTGTGGCCTACGCATGGTATTAGGCATAGTGTCAAAAGGTTAATGTTTGTTTGTCAGCTCCACAGTGTCATATTTTATTGGCTGTGCCTTTCTACAGAGCATTCTATCTAAATGCATTCATTAGGAAGGATCCACAAACATTTGGACCTATAGTGTAGGACATGTATAGTGTAATGAGCATTGGAAGTCAATAAAGGGTGTAAAAACAGAAAGAAATGTAGTGATGAGGTCCTGTATGGGAACAACCAATGGATTAAACAAAATAAAGAAGCCCACTCTCACTGTCCACTACTAAGGCTCTTGCTGGGATGGGGGGATGAGAAATTTAATCAAAGGCTTGGCCAGGCTGTGTCTTCTTCATTAGGCTTTCTTGGGACTTAGTAGGTCAATGGTATTACAGAGCAGACCATGAGATATATCATACCACAATTAGTGATTAGAGCACACTGTACCAGAACCTTGCGTCACTGATCTCTGGCTTTAAAGTATTAGTGGTCACATGGATGGGCACTGGTTTAGGAAATGGAGAATTAAAAAACAGTCCATTTACATTAGCTTTAGCCTTTAAGTGGAAGTTTCATTTCAGAATGCAAATATGGCTAATGAGATTTAAATAGGGTGGCCATAACAAACTAAATGTAGGTATTGTGATATACACTGAGGCAGAGCTGCAGTCTCATTATTACTGAACGAGAACTTTACCAGAACTCTGTAAAGCTCATCCAACCTACGAAAGAATGCATTTGTGGGCGGAGCTTGGAGAGGTCAATTGTGAATAGTTTCTTCTGGAGGAGTTGAGAGTGTTTCTCTGGCCCATTCCAAACCTAAACGGGAGTGAGTCATGGTCAGGAGTGATGACCCAAAGCCCAGGCCTGTGGTTCTGAGCACTTGGCCTTCCTGCCAAACACCTGCGGCTCCTGCAGCTGCACTGAGTGGTGGGAAAAAGCGGGGCAGGCATAAACCTTTGCTAATTCCCTTTGATACAGCCGTGGGCCGTGGGACCTCCGTGTGAGGGAGATTGGGTTACGCCACATTCCTTGGGACAGAAACACTCCCCTCCAACCCCCCCACCTCCTGGATTCTCTGTAGAGCTGGGCCCCTCCCAACCATGGCCGCCCCCGGAGCCCCCTGGTGGGCAGAGACCGCAGGCGTCTTCAGTTTCAGCAATTAAAGAAACGTGTGGAGCAGGCCTGTGTCAGCCCACAACCTTCCGCCATCCACAAACATATGTGCATGTGTGTGTGTGTGTGTGTGTGTGTGTGTGTGTGTGTGTTGGGCAATGTGTTATTAGCAGCTGAATACCAAGCAGATGGTACAGTGGTTAGCACAGGTTCCACAAGCTTTAGGATGACACACACACACACACACACACACACACACACACACACACACACACACACACACACACACACATGCAGTCAGAGTTCAAGCCCAGGTCAAATAGGCTCTGGAATATTCTGTTGCTTTTTCATTGAAATTCCGGTTACTTTCCAGATGAGGCAGCTGATGGTAGAGTTGACCTATGTGGGCGTTACTGAAAGTGTCCAAGCACTTTATGAATAATAATGATTCAAGAGTAGGATTTAAGAGCCCATATCCTACATTTATATTAACAAAACTATGAGAAAATCACATCTCTATTTATCCTATTCTTCTTATGCAAATGAGATGTGTTCTGATTGGCTGCCACACGCACCCCATTCAAAATGCAATCCAGGATAAAATACTCAACTAGGCTAAAAACAGGCTAAAAGTATTAATTTTAAAGGGTGGAATGAACTTATTGTAGGCAGTAAAATGGATGTAATATAAGTGAGTTGACTTCATGGTACCTACACATTAAACAAAGGCAGCCTGTTTGTTTCTTTCATTATGGGTCATGAAAATTCAGCTTTACAGTCAGGAACTCCTTTCCTTATTTTGACATAAAAGTGTTCATGTACACAAATCCTACTGAATCTTACTCTTACTGTCAACCAAGGGTGTAGATTTGCTCTTAACATTAGTGGGGACCTATGAATAATTCACAATATAATTCATTCATTATATTATGATAAATGAATGTAGATGGAGCTGCATAATCTCCACAAAACCAATAAAGTAATAATCAAACAGTAGCTACAAATGATTTTATCCTTAAGTGGCTTACATGTCCTTACATAGCTCCTTATGTCCACCTTCATACGTCAAGTCTTGCACAGTAAGTCTCACATTTGATTAAAGATCAGGGTTGCCAGGCGAAGTAAAAAATAAAAAATCCAGTCCAATGTCTGTGTTAAACCCACCCCACTGAAGCTAAATCCCAAAATCTAAGGTGTCACAGTGTCTGAAGAGAACATTCAAACTATAAATTTCATACCAGCGTAGCACCTTAAATCTCCTGCCAATCTTACATTGATTTTATTTTTATAATCTAATTCATACTTCTTGTTAGGCATTTTTACAGTGTTATTATCAGTGTTATTATCATTACCTTTTTAATATTATAGTCTAATAATCTTTTACACTAATTTCAAATTACTGTACCCACTCAAAAAAGTTAATAGAAACACAATTAATTCATTTCTGTTCTTTCTTCTCCTGTCTTCTCTTCTATTCTCCATTTTTTCTTTCCATTTCCTGGTCATTTCTGAATTCCTGGTCATTAGGATTTCAGGTAACATGATGAGAAATCACAGAACAGGTCAATGCTGTCATTTGTTGTCCAACGCCCACATCAGATCAGGGTCAAAAACCTGTTATGAAACTGTCAGTAAATAAAATCTAAATATGAAAACTGAAATAATTCAATTCCTCAAATTCTATTACTATTATATGTAAACTGGAAAACTTATATGTAAACTTTTCCCACACATATGTATTTTGAAAATATTGTTGTATATTTTATATATATATATATGTATATATATTTCAAATGAACAAAACTTCTGTCCCCAATTTGGCTCCATATTAAAGCCTTTAGGCTGCACAAGTGGATGTACTGTGCAAACAAGTTGACCATTATGACATCATAGAAACAGTTTATTATGGTACAGGCCCTTTAACATATTTGCAGTTATGGACTGGATGAACATACATGTAGGTTAGAGAACTCTCTCTCTCTCTCTCTCTCTCTCTCTCTCTCTCTCTCTCTTACACACACACACACACACACACACACACACACACACACACACACACACACACACACACACACGCACACACACACACACACACACACACACACACACACACACACACACACACACACACACACACACACATACAAACTATTTCCATATCTGCCTCACACCTGAAAGTGCTCACTTGCAGTAGAACTGCTTCAGCTGGGGTTTGAAAGGGAGGGCTGATAGAGAGAGAGAGAGCGAGAGAGAGAGAGAGAGAGAGAGAGAGAGAGAGAGAGAGAGAGCTGTTTCAGCAGAACTCTTTTTAGAATAAGCTTTGCTTTGGATGGGAGGAGGCTGTGGACACACTCGCTTGCTCATCTTCTGGGCTTCTGGGCCACCCTCTCCCACCCCCCACACCCCCTTGAGGAGAGGATGGGCAGCAGGCACGATAACCCAACAGGCCATTGTACATCTGCCTGGCTCTCTCTCTTTCTCTTAATCTCTCTCTCTCTTAAATGAGAAGGAAAGGGATAAAAAGGCAGTCCCACAATTGGCCACAGACAGAAACAGTGCACACCCACTCCCAGTAAACCACAGCTTCCATTACACACTTTGCTTTTCCTGTGAAGTTACTCCTTTGGAGAGATGAGGTTCTTATTCTGACAGCAGGGATTGGTAAGAGAGTACAATATTTTTATGAGGGAATGTCCTTGTTCTTGTCTGGCAGGAAAAAGAAAGCCCATAAGTACTTACCAGATTATTTCAGACATGGCTGACTATTAAGGGCTTTTCAAAAACCCAGTAACATTTGTATGTTTACATTATAGCTACAAGAAGAGTGTTAGGAAGAATGTTTGAGAGGTCTGAAAAGGAAAATCTCGCTAAGAGAATGTGGGGAAAAAAAGAAAGCAACTTTAAAAGAACATGAGTAAGAACCTCTAGGAGGAACCAAGACTCAACCAAGTGGTTTACTGTGATCTGCAGATTGCAGGTTCAAACCTGGGTCATGTTGAGTCTAAGAGCGCAAAATTGGTCATGCTCTCTCCAAACGGATAGATGGTGTTTTCTCCACATCACACCCAGGTGCCCATTAGTCCTTGTGTGCTTTTCTATGGGTATGTTGACTGCCCAGCAATGTTGCAAAGGCTTCAGTTTCAAAAAGATGTACTGGAGGGAGCATGTGCTTGTCTTCACCCTCCTAGTGTCAGTAACTTTCTACAAGTATGAGGAAAAAACAGTGAATGGAAACAAACAAAAAGAAAAAAGCAGCTCTGTAAGAATATAAAGGTGAATCATTTAGTGAACAAAGAGGAAAAACTCTCTAAGTGTGTTAGGAAGCTGAGTGGAACCAAGACTTAAAAGGAAAAGCTCCCTAATGCATGTGAAAGTGAACTGAGGCCCAAAAGGAGACACTTCATAAGAATATGAGACAGAACCATAGAGAGACACAAAGACTCCAAAAGCACAAGTAAGAACCAGTGAAGGAAGCAAAATTCTAAAGGAGAATCTCAGTAAAAATGTTGGGAAGAACCCCAGAAATGACCCCAGATTTAAAAAGAGAAAAGCATTAGAAAGAACACCTGAGTGGCACCGAGATTCAACAAAGAGGTCAAAAGCTTTCTGCATGCATGAGGAAAACGGAAGGGAAAGGAACAAAGACTCAAAAAGAGCAGCTCTCCAAGAACATGATGAAAAGCCATATTGTAGGACAAAAAGGGACAAATTCTCTAAGTGTGTAAAGAGGTGTAAACAAGTGGAACCTTAGTGGAGAAGCTCCTTAAGAACATGAGTAAGAAACAGTGGGATGAACTAAGGCTTAAAGGGTTAAACCTTTAGAGGACATGTTGAATCAAAAGGAGAAACTACCTTAGAGCGTGTGGAACAATGAAAGAAGATAACAAAGACTCAGAAGTAGAACTCCTCTGACAGCATGAGGAAGAACCACTAAGGAACTAAGAGTAAAAGTGCATGATAAAAAACAGTAAACAGAACCAAGACTCAAAGGAGAAACATCTTATGAACACATGGATGAACCAATTAGAGGAACCAAGAAACTATCTAAGACTCAAAAGGAGAAACCTTCCTATGACCATGAACCCCTGAATAAACCAATCCAGAGTAAAGTTGGGGGTTAGGTTTTGTGAACACTCACTTTAGACCACATTCCCAAATTTAAAAACACAGTACATTTGGCTAAATTCTGACTGCCAACAGTGACTTTGGGCTGAAGCGGCCCATGTTAGGATCCAGTAATGTCCAACGACCCCTGAAGGACATCCGTCTGCTGAAGCCCTCCGGCACCTCTATCTCCCTCTTGGCCCTGCTGGCTTGAATTATCCAGCTTAACGAAGCGTTGGGCCCACTCGCGCTGATAAATATTTATTTGGAGATGGAGGACGAATGTGAATGGGAGAGGAACGTGCTCATCTAGAAATCTTGGCATGTCTACAGACCATAATAATCATAATAATGAAAATGGTCCTCCATTGCAGTGGACATGATGCTGTGTCAACCTGTTGTGACTGCTTACCCTTCTTCACTAAGAAGCAACAAACATTAAGACAACCCCAAACGAGAACGAAGAAGAGCAGCTGGACTACTAAAGCGTCAAATGGACACCTGTGGCATCCAGCACCAAATGAATAATGATGACCTTCTCAGCCCCTTTGTCCACCTGATCAGTGGAAGCATAAGGTAAGTGTTTCTGATAAAGCACTTGGAAAATTCTGATTGGTTGGCTAGTGAAGTTTCTGACCAGCCTGAGCTGCAGACACACACACACACACACACACACACACACACACACACACACACACACACACACACACACTCATCTACCAGCACCAATTACTTTTTCTTTGCAATCTGGACTGGGGGAGTGGTTAAACCTGCCCAATAAGACACTCCTAGGTGCATGTGAACACCCCCCCCCCAACACACACACACACAGACACACTTTCACCCATTCCCATGCAGACATACACACCATTTTGCCACACCTATGCACACGTGTATATGCACGCATGCACGCACACACACACACACACACACACACACACACACACACACACACACACACACACACACACACACACACACACACATTTCCTTTGATAGCCCAGACATCTGCAGAAACGGTGTCCTGTGTTTTATTGCACTAGGTGTACTTAACACACACACACACACACACACACACACACACACGTAGAAAAAAGAATTTGGTGAGAGGTGGACCTGGTAGAGGAAAAGAACAAACATAATGAGCTCTCAGACATTGTGAATGTGATGGATATATAGAGGTATGCTGTATGCTGAAAGAATGATCTCTTACTCAGGTTCACAGGAACCTGTGTGTAAAGTTTATTTAAATGTCTAGATTCTTTACAACTTCATCTCCACTTAAAGGGCAACAGTACTGTGCAGTACTGTGGCCTGCAATCAGCATGCTAATGTCACACCAGCAGTTTTTGAATGAAGCCATAGCCGGTGTAACAAAATGCCAAAGCGCTGTGGAACCGCCTTTGTTAGACGAGGTCAACACTAGTTAACTCAACTAACATGAATTGTTTGGGCTAGCTTCTGTAAAAGGACCCACATGTCATTACATCCCGACAACCAGAGGACATTCCCTGGAACCCAAAGAGCAGAGAGAAAAGAGGTGTGGCCACAAGGCTGCTCGTTTAAATTTAATAGGTTCTAGAACACGATTTCACTGCCTGTATTATGATTCAGTTCCGCCTCTGAATATTAAAGTAATCCAGTAATTCTATCAGCATTGAATGTCAATCAGATTACAGTAAAAAGTCAGTTTAACTGGAACTGGACAAGTTCATCAACAACCACTAAATACATGTGCTATTCTCATTTTGTGTAAAGGATTTAGAGCTTTTCAAGATGACTAATAATGATATTAGAGCTTCATTCTGGATATTAATGTTATTAAAACTTCATTTTGGATATTTATGTTATTAGTGCTTCGTTCTGGATTAGTGATGATAGTAGAACATCTTCAAAATGGTTACAAATCAAAACAAACTGCTCTGCTTAAACATACTGACTTAATTAAAAAAGACAGAGCTCTGACGTTTACATCAAAGAGAGATCTCCCTGTGAGCATGTGTGTGTGTGTGTGTGTGTGTGTGTGTGTGTCTCTGTGTGTGTGAGGGTGTGTGTGTGTTGTGTGTGTGTGTGTGTGTGTGTCTGTCCTGTATGCTTTTAATTCATATACTGTGGTGAGAAATTCTTTGGTTCATTTGCTCCAGGCTGTATCTCCCAGATGTTGTGATCCTGACAAATAGGCAATCCATTAGCGACACATCAAGATGACAACAGGAGAAAAACTCTCCCGCACTGCTTCCTAACAAAAGAGAGAGAGAGAGAGAGAGAGAGAGAGAGAGAGAGAGAGTCTGTGCGTGTGAAGTGGGATAACAGCTTCTCACTTCAAACTCACACAGGTTAACTAAAGGTCTTTAGTATCCCACTGATGTGATGCACAAACAACCCACTGACTGCACCTTTAATACCATTTAAACTCTCTGGCCACATTATCAGACACCCTGTACCCAGTGGTGAAGCACAAGGTACGTGTTTCCAATAAAGTGGCCAGTGAGTGTAAATGCAAGTTAAGTGTTTCAAATAAAGTGGCCAGTGAGCGGAAGTGTAATGTAGATGTTTCTAATAAAGTGGCCGGTAAGTGGAAGCACAAGGTAGATGTTTCCAATTAAACGTGGAAGTGGGAGAACAAGTTGTGTTCCTAATAAAGTGGAATAAGTGGAAACGTGATTCGGCTGGATTGAAGCCTCTGAGTATCAGTATGGTTACAAATCATGGCTTTTTACCATGGAGTCAGCTTTGGTGACAAACAGTGGGATATGGTAGGGGGGAGCTTTGAGTCTGGTGGAGATAGATATGATGGACCAAAGGTGTATAAGGACTGGATGGAGAAGATAGTTTGGAAATGTGGTACAAAGTACAAAGCTGCTCTGTTCTGCTGCAGTGGTGGTGAAGGTTAGGGTGTTCTCTTCCAGGATGGTGAGGTTTGACATGCATGGATGGATGGCCGGATGAATGTGGTTAAAACTGCAGTGAATTTGGAACAACACCGGAAGCCAAAGCTAAAAGAAACATGTTTTATATTGTGCTGGACAGGCTGTGTGTGAGTTGTCCTAAACACAGAAAACAAGTGGCATGACAGTGCATCATATGTGATGCCTTGCAGTGCTAGGGTGATCTAATGATGACTGCTGGAGGGATGAGGTGATCTGAACGTAGGGTGAAGAGGTGAGGAAGGCAGTGAAGACATGGAGATTGCAGGAAGGAAAGGGAAGGAAGTGGATAGTGGAAATGTTTGAAGCTTTGCCAGACAGCCCAGTAAGTGGAGAGGGTTGATGGAGCAACATCTCTCCCCCCCATGTCCTGAGCTGCCCGAGACACCTGCGGATACCGGCCCACTCATCCACCTACATCCTACTATCAACTTCCAGACCTGGCTATCCCATCCGCATGGATCTCATTTTTCACTATTCAATCATGCATAACTGTAGCATTACTATTTCAGCCAATCTTTATTTATCCTCTCTCCATTTTTATTTTTATTTATTATTTATTTTATTTATTTTCCCTTCACTTTTTTTTTTTTTTTTTTCCCCATTTTTCCATTGTGCCTTTGTTATCTGCTCACCGGTGTCGACCAGAGGAGGATGGGTTCCTCTCTTGAGCCTTGGTTCCTCTCAAGGTTTCTTCCTCCTAACTGAGGGAGTTTTTCCTTGCCACTGTTTGCCTACTGGCTGCTCATTTGAGGCTTGGACCCGGATCCTTGTAAAGCTGCTTTGTGACAACGTTCTGTTGTAAAAAGCGCTATATAAATAAAATTTGATTGATTGAATTTGATTGAGGATTAGATTGAAAAAACTAGTGCATACTTTTATTACCTCAAGGTTAGATTGTTGCAATGCACCCTTGACAGGTTGATTGAGCAGGAACCAAAATAGACTTCACTTCAAAATGCTGCAGCCATGGTCCTAAGACTAGAACATTTGACCACATCAATCCAATGTTATCAGCACTTCACTGGCTTCTGATCAAATTCAGTATTGAATATAAAATTCTTTTACTAATAAAGCCTTTTTTTTTTTTTACATATAAAGCCTTACACAGGCTTGCTCCTGAGTACCTGAGATCTAATCTCCCATTATTAGCCATCACTATCACTCAGATCATAGGGTGCTGGCTTCCGACTAGTTCCCAGAATTCAGAAGGCTTCAGCAGGGGGAGGAGCCTTTTCTTACAAAGCCCCCCAGCTCTGGAATAACCTTCCAGATCATGTTTGTGACTCAGACATAGTCTCAATCTTCAAATCTAGGCTGAAAACTCACTTGTTCATTGTAGTTTTTGGTAATTAAGGTCTTAGTTACAGGCTGCAGATCCAGGGGGTTCGTGGAAATAGGGAATTATGATAAACTGGGATGTTGGTGCTGCTGTCTGACTCCTTCACATCATTATTCATGTTTATGACATTGGAGCAGTTAGACGCCAGTGTTTCAGGATGCTCCAATGTTCATTTTACCTTCTGGTTCTTTCCTGTTAGTTAGGCTGTGTTATAGTCAGAGTCGTTGAAGTCACTTGCCACACTTTGGTAATGTTTACATTCTCTGTTCTCCATAAATCTAAACACTAATAACATCTGTCTACCAGTTCCCACCGGCCTGGACTGATGAAATGCTAACCTTGAGCTCCTCTGCCCCATCTGAGAAGGACCCAGAGCTCCACTGCCTCCACTTCAGATTAGCTGCCCATCTTCCAGCTACTGGCCTTAGACTAGTTACCCACCCTGCCCTGGACTAGTTGCCCACCTGCCATCATTTACACAGACCCTAATTAGTTGCTTCTGTTGCTATTATGTCCTTCATTGAACTAACATTACTTCAGTACACCTGAGTATTACAACAGATGTGTGGGTGTCCAGTGTCCCCTAACTATCAATATACAAGTAGTTTGACCAAAAGAGGAAGGGTCCCTCTCTTGTTAGCCTGGTTCCTCCCAAGGTTTCTTCCTCCAGCTCTGAGGGAGTTTTTCCTTGCCAGTGTGGACCTTTGGCTTGTTAACAAGGGGGTTCATGTCTTTATCCTTTGTTCATGTCTTGTTCTCCTTTTAATTTTTTTTTTAATTCCATAAAGCTGGTCTGTGACATCAGTTGTAAAAAGTTTTATAAAAATAAACATTGATTTGATTTGATTTGATTAGATCCTGTGAGATGAGTGTGACTTGGTTAAATCCGGTTTAGGGGACATATCAAAATATAGGAATCCAGGTCCAAATAAGTCATAATGAAAGAGAAATTCAATTCAGAAGGTCAGGCATGACACTAGAAATGAGATGGGGATGAGAAAGGGCAGATCATAGAACCATCTATGAAGGGGAGGAAGAATCAAACAAAGGTAATGAGACCCAGAGAGAACCCAAAAGAAAACCATCCAGAAAGAAGTAGCAGGATCAGGATGGAGGGAGAGGAGACAGAGAGGCATGGTGAAAGAGAGGCATGGAGCAGAATGAGCCATACAGGAGGAAGGGTCTGCGGGGACAGCAGGTTAGGAAAGGGGGACCACGGCCAAGGCAGGGTGGGAGGGATTCCCACAGAGCTCACAGGAGAGCAGCGGAGCAGCAAGAGTGTCTGAAGGGTGTAGGAGGCAGGAAAAGTCCAGAAGTGCACCTTGCAGGATACACAGACAGAGACCCAAGGGGATGAGAAGAGGGCCAAAAGGTGCGCGCCAGCAGGAGGAGCAGCGGGCGCAGCCATGAGGAGGGAGAAGGTGGAGGCAGGTGCAGAGAAGATGGCAGGAGATGGGATGAAATAGGGAGGGGAGGGATAACGGGGGGAAGAAGAGCAGCATCGGCGCCACAGCAGCAGCCAGGTGCATGGGGACACCTGTGCACTGAGCAGAGGGCACAAAACTGGTAGTGGCCAGTGGGCGGAGGGGATGGGTCAAAACAGGGAGGCATTAGGATGAAGGGGAGGGGGGGTGTAGAAGAAGAAGAGCAGCTTTGGCACTGCAAAGAAGAGCAGCCAGGCCCACAGCGACACCTGCAGAGAAGCAGAGGGCACAAAACCAGCAGCTGTCCAGTGGTTGTCCAGTGAAACAGGGAGGAGGGTGAAAGGGGGGGCAGCAACCAGGCTGCCAGAGCTGAGGGTCAAAACCGGCAGTGGGCAGCATGGGAGGGGCAGGGAGAGGATGAAGAGTGGTACCATGGCAGCAGGCAGGGTTGTGGCTGGTAGGGGCGGGATCTGGAAGAAAACCGGGCAGAGAGAAGGAAATGGAACAGGGACAGAAAAGGCTGAGAAAGGTGAGAAGAGGGAAACCAGAAGGGAAGATGGGGCAGAGAAAGGGCACAGAATTTGAGGAATAGGTAAACAGGGTCCTCTTGCAGACTGACTGGTCAAAGTCAGCAGTGGTGCAGGTCGCAGGAGGAGAAGCACATGGCTGTAGGCAAATGGCGGGGATGGCAGGCAGGGAAAGGCACTGGGATGTGGGAGGAGGCAAAAAACCAATAGTGCAGTGAGGGATCCAAGCGTGCTGGAGGAACAGAGGAGATGGGGTGCAGCCTAGTACAGCAGACAGGAGGGCCCACATTGGAAAAGCCCAAGGCAGATGAGAAAACCCCAGCGAGGTAGGGAGAGTGACATGCAAAGCTGTTTGACGCAATGGTGCTGTGGATGTAACGAGTTATATAGGCTCAGTGGGAGGAGATTGGGGCATGGACCATCTCCCAAAATGATGTTATAAAATAAAGTTTTTATATTTTATATATATTATATCTCCACTAAGATTTCTCTAGTCTGAGCACTACAATAAAGAACGTTAAGCCTTAAACTGTCCAGATGTCTTCTTCCTTTCATCATTGTTGTAAAAAAATGTTCTGGAAATACAGAAAACACAACTTTGTCCACTCCAATGTCAGTGCTGTTTCTATCACAGCAGGGCTTTAGTGAAGTGCACTTTGGTCTAGTTTTGAACGCTGCTGGGTGCTGCTGACCACCCGCTCTCCCTGGCCATCCCACTGGCCGCACTGAAGGGGATGAGGGTTAGCTATGAGGGGTGCCAAAATCTCTACATGGTTTTTTGAAAAACAAGACATGCTGTTAGGACCCTAAGCTGTGAAAACAGGGAGGGTAAATCAAACGGCATGTCCAAATACTTGACAGACCTTTTACTGTGACCCACTCACTGAGGGTCTTTCAATGTCATAATCACTGCATCTTTCAAACACCACAGCTTTGGTCTTTCCTCCAGATGGATGTGGAAATTTCATATTTAGATGAAAAAAATAGATAGAAGAAAGAGAAGGTGCCACTAAAACAAAGACAACACAGAATCACGAATACCACAGAAACAATTAAACTACAGAAACACAAATATCACAGAAACACTGATACCATAAAAGCACAGAAAAAAACAAGAAACACTAATACCACAGAAACAGACACCACAGAAACACTGATACTACAGAAACACAGACACCACAGAAACACTGATACTACAGAAACACAGACACCACAGAAACACTGATACTACAGAAACACAGATACCACAGAAACAGACACTACAGGAACACTGATACCACAGAAACAGACACCACAGAAACACAGACACCACAGAAACACTGATACCACAGAAACACAGACACCACAGAAACACAGAATCACAGAAAACACAGAAACACAGACACCAGAGAGACACAGATAACACAGAAACACTGAAACCACAGAAACACAGCTACCACAGAAACACGGATACCATAGAAATACGCATACCACAGAGATACATATACCACAGAATCACTGATTCCAAAGAACCAGACATCTCAGATGCACTGATAGCATAGAAACACAGATACCACAGAAAAAATGAAATTATAAAAAAACACACACCACAGAAACACAGACACCACAAAGACATAGATACCACAGAAACAGACACCACAGAAACACTAATACCACAGAATCACCAATACCCACAAACATAGATACCAGAGAAACACTGAAAGGACAGAAACACTGATACACTGATGCCATAGAAACACTGATACAACAGAAACACTGAAACCACAGAAACAGTGGATACAACTTTTTTGAGTTGCAATGGTTAAGTATGGAGCTGTTGCCTTTACCAAACCCCCTCAAAGAACCTTTATAGGTGTCTAGCCTGGAAGAAGATGGGAGCGGCTCTCTATTTATGTATTTTTATTTATGTAGTACACACACACACACACACACACACACACACACACACACACACACACACACACAACCTGCCACAGACACATCTGTTAGTTTAAAGGCCATCTCCTTTCCTCTCTCTATCTCTCTCCCTCTCATGCTCTCTCTCTCTCTCTCTCTCTCTCTCTCTCTCTCTCTCCTCTCTACTCTCTACTGCCTCTTTGTCTCTCTCTTTGCTGCTCAGGTCAGGTGTTTCTCAGATCAGTAGTGTCAGATACCTTATGTGAGCATTAGTGTGAGTGTCAGCCTGCCTCTCCTCTCCTCTCTCTCTCTCTCTGTATCACACACACACACACACACACACACACAACACACACACACACACACACACTGCACAACAAGTGCCCTAGCAGAGGTATTTTAGTAGCCCTAATCCCAAGAGACATCAGCTTTGACTAATGTCCAAGGTTAACAGGAAACATAAATCTGCTGGCCAATCCCCCAGTGAAACCCTCCCTCCCCTATTTACACACACAAGTAAGTGCTGTAGGCTGTACACTGGGGGCATACGCACAGCCACCCTTACAGAACCGCCCCCCTCCTTTACTGCTCCACATGTCACTTAAGGAGCCACGTCAGTTTCCGCACCTGTTTTTCAAACCTCTGCAGCTCGACACGAGATCAAAACACTTCCAGACACATCCAGAAAACACAGCCCTAAAACAGATCCCGTCAAAACACAGTAAAAGCACAGAGGTTGGCTTCTCTACAGCTGTTAAACAGCTGCAAACATCTGTACCATAAAACACAGGTTAAGCTGTTCAAATGTTGTAGCTTTTTGGATATCTAAAGTATATCTTAAGTCTTTGGGCTCAAAATACATGACATAAAAATATATGGACAATGCTAGGTTACCTGCTCATTCATTGTTTTTTCTGAAATCCAGTGAATTAAAAATACTTTTATCTTGCTTTTGTTGGAGTACATGTCTCTACTGTTCAGGGAAGAGTTTCTGCTAGATTTTGAAAATTGCTGTGAGGATTTGATTGCATTCAGTGGCAACATTCCTCCTCATCTCTAACTCCTCATATCATCCCAAAAATACTGGATGGAGCACCATCATTCCTGTTCTCACCCATTCTTGACATTAGACATGGTGGAAATAGGTTCATTTTTGCTTATCTGCTCCAGAGAGTCCTATTCTATTGGCAGTACTTGTCTACAGAGACTAGCCAAACTGTGTGTGCACTCGTACATCTGCCTCAGCAACTTAAAATAGCTTAAATCATTAATTAGAAGACATTCCATAACCTTAATGTTAGTCTGTTTGCTCCATTCTACAATACATATGTCCTTTGGGATCACTGTGCTGTTGGAACCAATTGTGTGTTTTCATCACACTGATGATTTGGGGTTCTGCTGAAGAACTTTAAGGTAGTCCTCCTTCTTTATTATTCTGTCCACGTGAAATAAACTGTTTCTACTGGCAGCAAATCAACCCCAAAGCATGATACTCCCACCACCATGCTTAATAGCTGACAATCATATGGATGTTCCAGCAGCTTCCTGCTCACTAAATTGGTAAGGCTAGTTTGTGGTTCTTGGTTTGCTCTTGACCATCTAAACCATTTTTCTCAGCTGACTGTGACCTTGGTGATGTTCCAGATCTTGGAATAGTAGCTACACCTCCTGATAATCTTGGAATCTGATCTCAAATGATGTAAATGCTCAGTTACTCACCAGTGTGGTGTGCACTCCAATGTATTTTCCTAAATTAGACACCAATCAATCATTTATATTTTCTGTAATATCATGATGAATGGATTAATAGAAATACTTCTAATTGGTCATCAAATCTTTTCCATTGACTTCCATTGGTAGCGGTTTCTCTTCTTGCTGCAGATCAGGGGCCTTTCTCTCTCTTTATTGGGGATTGGATGCACAGTGAAGCAGGCCAAAGTTCAACGGGGTTGCTAGGCAACAGGCTCGTCGCTGGCGGGCGCTGCCTGTCGTGGCCTGAAGCCGTGCCAGAGTTGTCTCTGTGTCCAGTGCCAGCAGCCATGCCACAGTGGCACACAACTGAAACGTGCACACACACACACACACACACACACACACACACACACACACACACACACACACACACACACACACACACACTCAGCCGGGGCCATCAGTGAGAGAACATAAACACATCAAATCAGTCTGCATTAATGCGTTTAACGTTCCAGCCTACACTCCAGTGTCACGGTCTGCTGAAGCGGAGCTGTGCTGAGCTCGAGAGCCTCAAAAAGGGGTCTGGTCAGATCCACCTTGAAAGGTGGTCAAAGAGAAGAGCTCAGCAATTAGATAAATACATATATAAATATTTAAAAATTTGTAATTTTCATTTCAACTTACCACACACACACACACACACACACACACACACACACACACACACACACACACACACACACACAATAGAGCAGGTGATAGTTACAGACCAGAGACTGAGACAGAGTAGAAAAGGTGTGTGTGTGTTACACCAGACATAGGGGAAGGAATGTTAAGCATGCACCAGCCTAGAGTTTATGCTACATAGATGGAAAAAGAGGGGTGGGGGGGTGAATGTAAGATTTGACCTTCCTCACATGATCTCATATGAGGCTGAACACAGTGAATCACACACACACACACACACGCACCACACACACACACACACACACACACACACACACACACACACACACACACACACACACACACACACACACACACACACATAGAATGTGTTGCGTGATTATGTGCAAGAGCTGACAGTGTGTTTGTATGAACAAAGAAAGAAGAGAGAGAAAGCAGAGAGAGAAATTATGGAACAGATATTTATGTATATATATATATATATATATATATATATATATATATAAGAGAGAGAGAGAGAGTGAACCATGTAGCTGCTCTGTGTACACTGTGTAAATAATTCTGGATGAACAGAAAAATAGAAATGCTCATAAAAATTACAGTGATAAATTCAAATTTTACATAAAGTTCCATTCATAGCTAACAACGTTGATGCCTTCTCCTGTAAAGTCGTCATTATGGAAATACATGCTTTTTCATTGGACGGTGAAAATATACAGTAAATATGACACAATATTGATTTCTAAGTTTAAAATATATTCATTAATATACACACATATAATTTTTAACATAATTTGGCTTGATAAGTTATCATGACCTTGTGTCCTAATTTCATGACCAACTGAAATCAAATCAAATCAAAGTTTATTTATATAGTGTTATTCATAACTGAAGTTACAAAGCAGCTTTACAGAAATAAAAAAAATAAATAAACACGGTTAACAACACAGGAACAAAGCATAAGAAATAGTCACCTGTTAATGAAATTACAAATACTTTCAGAAGTAAAAGTGTTCTCTCTGTTGGTCCATTCGTTTTACACAATAATAGGATATATATAAGAATATATATTTAATTTTTATCAACACTGAATATATTGCTGTTGAAGAAACATTTGTGTTAAAATCTATTTATTGTAAATAAAAAAAAATCATTTTAAATGACACCTTCTTAGACCATTTATTAATCAATTATCTATAATTCAAGCACCACAAAAAACCTCATCCCTACAGTCATTTGGAGGAAAAGCATGATTTTATACTTGTGAACAACACTTCTGACAGCAATAAACATTACTGAATAGTTTAGTATGGTATCAACACTGCACTATCGGTTGTCCTCCTCTAGTGTAAAACATGTAAGTAATGATACATAGAGTGCACCAAGATGCAGGTATCCTCAGCACTCACCCAACACACACCAGTGAGAAATGGCACTACCCTTGACTGTAGAAGCAACAATGAATGAACAGGTGTCCCATTACTTTTGTCCATATAGTGTAGGTTAGTGATTATTCCTATTGTTAGTTACAGACAGAGAGTGCGCTGTGCACAATAGTTACTTCTCAAATATTTTGAAATACTAATAGGTGTGTCAGTTAGTAATTAGTTTTACTATTGTTTATTAGTGTATTAATGTACCCATATTGTACCTGCAATAATTGCAATAACAGCAATTTTACAAGATGTATCTAATGTCACATGTCACTGATGTGATTCTTTATATATGTATTTTATAAGATTTTATATATATAGTGAAACTAACTACTACAGTATATATATATATATATATATATATATATATATATATATATATATATATATATATATATATATATCTCTCTAATGTGTTTAATAACCGCTATTAAGCAGAGAGAGAGAGAGTAGGACAAATGAGGGAAAGATGTGAAAGCATGATAAGAGAATAGTAAAAAATGAAAAAGAGACTCTCCTCTATCTCTATCTCTGTGTCATCTCTCTTGCTGGTTTGTGCCTGGGCGAGGAGAGACAAGAAGGAAAGAGGAAATGAGAGAGAGAGAGAGAGAGAGAGATGACAAATGAGCAGAGGAAAAGAGCATTTTTATCATTGTCACATGAAGAAGAACGGGCGAATCTTCACTCACTTTCTCTTGTAGTCCCCCTCTATCTCTCTCATCACAGGTCAGAGACTGTTTCAGTCCTCACTCAGATTCAGTCTGTTCTGCCTGTTTAACAGTGCAGTCATCATCACACTGGGATGGGTTCAGTTTATACTGTTATTACTGAGCTGTTACTTTTATTACATTGTAAATTATGTGATTTATTTATAGAAGGACATTCAGACTGTCTTGTTAATATATGAAAAACAGTACAATGGTATAGGCAGAAAACTAGTAAATACTACAGTGTGGTGGTGTAAATGTATAATGTTAAGGTGTGAATAGTATGATGTTATGGTATAAATGCTACAATTTATGATATAAAGAAATGCATAAACAGTACAATGTTTTAGAGTAAATAGAAAAATGTTATGGTATAAACAGTACAATAGTGTAACATGAATATAAATATAATGGCAAAAGTAGTACAATTGCATAAATATTACAATGTTATGGTACAGAAAGTACAATGTTGTATCAACAATCGTATAAATCTAAAATGTTATGGTAACCAGTACAATATTTTGGCGTCAAATGTTATAAATATTAAAATGTAATGACAAATCGTTCAATGCTATTGTATAAATAGAACAATGTTATGGTGTAAATATACAATGCTAGGTATAAATGGTACAATATCATGTAAGTAGTACAATAATATATAATAAATAGTATTATGTTTTGGCATTATGGTGTAAATATACAATGTTAAAATTATATACATATAATGTTGTGCATTAATAGTACGTGTAAGTGTAAATAGTACAATGTTATGAATTGTAAATATACAATGTTATGGAGTTATATAAGTTCATAAATACTACAAAGGTATAATATAAATAGTACAATGTTATGGTATAAACAATGCTATGGTGTAAATAGTACAATATTATTGAATAAACAGTAAAATATAGTAGTGTAAATAGTACAGTGTTATGATGTAAATTGTGGTATAAAAAGTATGATGTTATGTTGTATGAATAGTATAATATTCTATATGTTAGGTGTAAGCTGCAGCACTGCTGTAAGTAAACAGTGACTGAATCACTGAGCTACAGTGTTAAGCAGAGACTCCCAGACATAAATAATTTTTGTGGATTGTTGTAGTTTGGCCGCAGCTGTGAAGGTTCCTCATGCAACCATGGCAGACTTTCACACACACACACACACACACACACACACACACACCTACGCACACACACACACACACACACACACATTAAGCCAAACTGCACTGCTTACATTACGGTTACCCCAGTGCAGTGATGTGTCTGGGCTGGTGCACAGGTGTGTGACTGGCCCCTCCTGCAAAGGCTTTTATAAGTCTGTCTCTCTCTCTGTTTCTCTCTCTCTCTACTCTCTCTCTCTCTCTCTCTCTCTCTCTCTCTCACACACACACACACACACACACACACACACACAGAGCACACACTTTCAGCACCTGTAGCCACCCAGAGCCTCTCCACACCAGGAGCACACAGCCTGCCTCAAAGCACTTTACCTAATGTGTGTATGTATGCATGTGTGTATATGATTGAGTGTGTGAGTGTGTTTAGTGGGTTGTGCTGGTGTGCACTTCAGCACACAGGAACACAGGCCGGGTCCGCCTGCCGTGTGGTGCCCAGATGGGGTCTGTACAACACCAATAGCTACAGGGTCTGCAAATTTCCTCACACACACACACACACACACACACACACACACACACACACACACACACACACACACACACACACACACTGAGTGGGTGGACATCATCTTACACATATGCTTTGAAGTCATTCCAGTGGTCACAACCCAGATGGGGCTGGGGCGAGAGTTTGCGGCCTGCTGGCTTTGAGGATGGTTGTTTGTGTGTGTGTGTGTGTGTGTGTGTGTGTGTGTGTGTGGCATTCCCAACAATATTAATATGTTGAGTGTGTGTGTGTGTGAGAGAGTGAGAGAGTGAGAAAGAGAGAGAGCATGTGTGTGCTCTTAGCTTCATCCAAATGAATTTTCAGTTATAGTTCAGATTATATCACTGTTTTACATACAAACTATAAACTAATTCAGTTTATTAAATATGTATAAAATTAAATAAATACAATTAGTTTCACTAAGTTTATATTCAGAATTCATAACTATCAGGAAGTGGTTTATTTACAGTGAAAAAATAGAATACTCATAATATCTGAGACCTCACAATCATTCAGATTTGATCGTTCATTATCGTCAGGCCCTTTGTCTTTTCACATTCAGTTAAATTGACTGAATAAATGTTATTATTTTTCTGTTACAGAATGATTAATTCAGCAGATATGAATGCCTTAAGCATATTTATTCATGTAATTGCAATATTTGAGTTTAAAATTTAATATCTAAATACAAAAACATTCAACATGTTTATATATTAAAATATTAATATTTATAGGATTTCTTTCTCTGGGTGTAAATCTCTGAAAGATTCAATTTTATTAGGCAATGATTAATTATATAATATATGAAACATTGATTTTAAACCATTTTAATGCCATAATTGACGGGGTTGAATAATTTTTTTTTGTGTTTACATGCAATCAGGAGAGAGAGAGAGAGAGAGAGAGAGAGAGAGAGAGTGCAGATGTTTGTTTTCTTCATTCTATAACCACAACTGAATTGCCAGTTAATTACATAATTGACATTTTAAATACAGCAAACATATCAAATGTATGTCAACTTTTAATTTAATATTGGATTTTCAGATGAAAGAAAATGATGTATTTAAAGCGTCAAAAGAATAAAAACACTACTATTAAAGTTGATACTTTCTGGTTTTATTATGACTTCATAAACTGTGATTTTGACTATGATTCTTCAGGAAATGATCCAGTTGTAAAATGTCAATTTGATTCATTTCTTGTGTTTTAGTTCAGGTGGAGTTACAATTTGCTAATCAATTACTATCATATACTAGTGTAAAATTTAAAAAAATCTGGCCTTGAATCTTGCTCATCTGTCAAACATCCAGTTCAGTAATCCAGATCTCTGTGTATGTCTGAATGTTATATTTATTTGATTTTGCATTTTTTGTTTGTTTGGTGTTTTTAACAGTAGAGTTTCCTCTGGTACCATGAAAAACTTGTTTGGTCTTTTTCTGATGTTGAATGTTTTGCTGACATCAGTGTGGAAAAGACTTTTAGAACTTTTTGTGCATCCTCCACATCTGCAAACAAGTACACAAACCTGATAATGTCTAAGGTTTCAAAAAGTCCTTGATAACAATGGAATAATCATTTTCTGATCTGCTGATTTAAGTAGAAAATGCTTTCATGTTTGATAAACTAATGTTTCAAAAGATGCAATTTCACTGTATGTATACACACACACACACACACACACACACACACACACACACACACACAAAAACACACACACACTTTATATATAAATGAATGTGTGTATGTGTGTGTGTGTATATATAAAGTCACTGAAAGTGATGCTGTTTAATCATGGGTGTGTGTGGGTGTGTGTAGGTTCACTAAGGCTTTCAATGAACGCAGATTCAATTATACAGTTCTACTGTTGGGGATGTTTGGTTCCTCTCCACAGCAGCCTATCCATGTTCACTCCTGCGCAGGTGCCTTGTCATTTCACTCTGTTATTGTGTAGCATGTGTGTGTGTGTGTGTGTGTGTGTGTGTGTGTGTGTGTGTGTGTGTGTGTTTGATGCTGTGTCTCAGTTGGTCATGTGATGGTGCTGGAGCTGCAGAGTGACCGCACACCTGTGTTTAAACTCACCTGGAACACTGTGGGCTCAGAGCGCCAGTAGCTTTTGTGCTGCAGTCAAAAAAAAGAAGGAAAATGAATGTCTGTCACCGTCATTCCAGCACAGCTGTGTGAGAGAGACAGAGAGAGAGACAGAGAGAGAGAGGGGGGGGGGGGTGCTTAGGGCCACATGGTGGGAGCTGTTGAAGTGGAGGACTTACAGTGCCCCCTGGGGATGAATAACTTACCATTCTCTCTCTCTCTCTCTCTCTCTCTCTCTCTCTCTCTCTCTCTTTGCAATTTCGCACCTGCAGAGAGTGGAAGTTAGAACTGCTGCACTGTATAAACTACACTACACAAACCCCCCCCTCGCTCCTCTCTCTCTCTCTCTCTCTCTCTCTCTCTCTCTCTCTCTCACTTCCTCCATCTCTCAGTTCAGTTGTTTGCTTTTTTTTCTATATTTCTGTAAAAATTTCAGATAAATCTTAATAATCTTTTTCCATAGAAGTACATAAAGAAAGAAACCATACAAACAAATATGATGCAATTACATGCTCATTTATTTATCAAATTAATGTGTTCTTAACAAGTGTATCATAGCATAGACAAAGGAATTTGTCGGAGAAGTTAGAAGTTGTTATGATCTTGACCAGGCTGAAACAGTTTAAACCATATCTGAAGTTTAAACTCCTGTCCCACAGTCAGACAGAAATTGTACAAATGGAGGAAATTAGTGACCATTATTATCCTCCTCAGGAACGCTTCATCAACCAAGATCATGCTAAGAGCAAGGCGATAGTAGTCCAAGAGCTCACAAAGAACCCAGGGTAACTTCTAAGCAACTAAAGGACTTTGTGTCAGTGACTAATGGTAATGGTCTGACAGGTCCTGCCATCAGAACGCACAGGCAATAATGCTGTGCATGGGTTTGCAACGAGCAAGAAGACATTTCATTTCCGCTTGTAAAAGCATAATCATCCGTGAAATAGGTGGGTGGTAGTACAATGGTTTAGGCGCAACGATGCATCTGGGCAGGATGACTGCCATCATCGATGATTCATTACCACGTTGTTGGTGTTGTTGGTCTAATTCAGGTTTCCGCATCTTATGGAAATCCCGGTGTAAACACTCCTAAGACACATTGCACACAATGCACTGAAAAAGGTGAATCACCAGCCATATTCGAGGTAGACAGAGATGGATCTCATCCACATTTTAGTACAAGCATACAGTTACTGTGTTGTAGATCCACAAAATCAGCCTTATACTGGAAGGTTGCTGGTTCAGATCCTCAGAGGCAGGGCATGACTGGAAGTGCCCTTGTGCCATGCCCCAACTCACTAGTGTGTGTAGGGATGTGTTAAATGCAGTTGTTACAACCCTGTTTTGTGTGTTATAAAAGGAACTCTGATGTGGTGTTAAATATTCTGAAAGGGTTGATTACAAAAGTGGCTTCACATAAACCCTGAAAAATGTTGAAATCAGCTCCGTGGGGGTTAATTCAACACTGGACTTTTTGCTGTGTGTAAACAGAATCCAGTCAGCATGTATCCAGACTCGGCCTCTCGGGCCTCTGAAATGGTTTATCTTTTTCAAACTGATTCAAATATTTAGTTCTGATTTTGGGCATCTCTCTCTCTCTCTCTCCTCTCTCTCTCTCTCTCCTCTCTCTCTCGCTCTCTCTCTCGTGTTGACGTTGAGATGTTACTGATGTTCTCAGATGATGCTGAGACAACAATCTATCCTTTAAACATCAAAGAGTTGAAACTTCAACAACAACAAAGATTTCTTAAATCATCAAACAACCAATAAAAACGCTCTCTCTCCTTTGCTCTCTCATTCCATTCTCTCTCTCTCTCTCTCTCTCTCTCTCTCTCTCTCCACAATGCTTCTAGCAGGACAGAGAGAGAGAGAAAAGAAAGAAGGAGAAAGAAAGAAGAAAGGAGAGAGAGAAGGAGAAGATGGCAAGAGAGGGAACAGTAGGCTGAGAAAGTGCAGAGGAGAAGATGTGAACACAAAGAAGCGCTGAGGCTGTCCCCTCTTAAATAAATTCCACTGGCATCTTATAAATGTGGATCGGGTGCTTTTGGCCGCAGGCCCCATCTGCGGGCCAGCTGTGTGTGTGTGTGTGTGTGTGTGTGAAGAGAGGCAGAGAGAGAGAGAGAGAGAGAGACAGAGAGAGAGAGGCACTGCAGTCGGTCGTAATTGCTGGTGGAAGAGATTAAATGTAGTCGATGAAAATGTTTACTGGCAATGAATATGCATAACGATGAGAAGGAAATGGCAGAGCGAGATTAAAAAGAGAGGGAGGCTATTTACAGGGGTGTGAGAGATAGAGAGAGACAGAGAGAGAGAGAGAGAGAGAGAGAACAGAAGAGTTACAGAGAGTGCACAAATGTGTGTGTGTGTGTGTGTGTGTGAGGAATGCTTGCTGGCGCGGTGCCTGTGGTGAGGGGACCTTTGGGCAGGCATTGGGGACTAAAACAGATGGTTTGTGTGAACCTTTTTATTAGGCAGGAAAAAACATTAATCCATGAGCGGAAAAATGGCAGCTTTTGTTGCAGTGAGATTTTTCACACTTTTTCGCCTCTTTTTTCTGGTTTTATTAAGGTGTATCACTTTTTAAATGTGCGCGAGAGCTCTGATGAGGAAGAGTGTGTGTGACTGTGTGTGGCTGGTGTGCTGGGGATATTTGTCTCTTTATGGGGACCCACTCAATGTCTCCACAACGATGAGACCATCCAATCATGATACACACACTAGGGTTTGTGTGTGTGTGTGTGTGTGCGTGTTTCATACTGTGTGGACCAAGTGATGTTTCTACCCAGGACATTGAGCCTTTATGAACAAGATGCCCCATATTAGTGAAAATCTGACCAGTGTAATGCTGTGGACAGTGTATTCAATGTATTCTAATGACAAGACCATTCCAATTATTATTAGTAGTGTTTGTTTGTGTGTGTGTGTGTGTGTGTGTGTGTGTGTGTGTGTGTGTGTGTGTGTGTTTGTGTGTGTGTGTGTTTGTGAATTTGTGAGGAGTCAAATGATGCTTCCACGTGTGCGTGTATTAAGGTCTTTAAATGGACATGATGAACCATAAATCATGTGTGAATTTGTCTCTGTGAGAACCCCACACGAATTACTCTTTGTGGAGCTCTGGTGAGGAAGAGTGTCAGTGTTGGGAGGAGATATATATGTCTTTTAGTTATGACCCACAACATATCTCCACAATAGTGAGATGAATCACAAAACTGTAGTATGTGCTTGTAGTTGTCACTGGCAGGGACCCACATGTCTTCAGGGCCGATGAGACCATCAACTACTTCATTTTGTAGCATGGATGTATTTGTCTTTATGAGGACCCACACAATGGCCACCAAGAATTATATCATCCAATCTTGGTACCATGTGTGTGTATTTGTCTGTTTGAGGGGACCCAGCTGGTTTGTGTGTGTGTGTGTGTGTGTGTGTGTGTGTGTTTTTGCTGCTGGTGGTGGAGGAGATAGAAGTAAATACAATCCTCAGAATGACAAAAACCGAAAAAATGTAACTTACTGTGGTATGTGTGTATTTGTCTCTTCATGGGGACCCACATAATGTCTTGTGAAGCTGGTCCTCAAGCTTCTGATTCAGACCAAACCTCTTCAGCCTCCTGAGAGGCTGTGACTTCTTCACCTCTAGTGTGTTCTGAACATGCAAGTTCCTCAGAGATGTAAACACTATGAGGGCAATGGTCTGACTTTTCTGCAGTTGACCCATTGATAGAGACAGGGGAATGAAAGACATGCTCTTTCTCCTGCTTCCTGAGGTCCACTATCAGCTCCTTGGTCTTGCTGGTTGTTCAGACCCATATCCCAGAGCTGAATGCTGAACTGTAGTCTATGAACAGCATTCTCGCGTATGTGTTCTTCTTGCGCAGGTGGGAGAGGGCAATGTGCAGAGTGAGGGCAATTGCATTGTCAGTGGATCTGTTCTGCCTGGGCGCAAACTGCATTGGGTCCAGAGTGGCAGGCAGTGAGAGCAGATGAAGTCTCTGACCAGCCTCTCAAAACACTTGCTTATGACAGAGGTCAAACAGCAACCAGGCACCAGTCATTTAAGCAAGTATTTTAGCTATTATTGGAAAAGGGACTATGGTGGCCAGTTTGAACTACACTGGCATGACTGAGAGGGAAAGTGTTGAAAATGTGAAGACTCCTGCTAACTGATCTGCACATGTTTTAAGCACACACCGAACACCATCTGGGTCAGTGGCTTTGCAGGTGTTGACCGAAGAATCTGTGCACGTCAGCTACAGAGAGGCGGGGGTGGGTTGGACTCAGAGGTAGTGGGGCTCTCCATGGGCACACTGTGATTTGCTTCGACATGAGTGTAGAAGGAGTTTAGCTCGTATGGAAGTGTTGCAGTGGTGCTGCTCAGGGAGTGAGAGTTCCCTGAAAGATGATTGTGTTTAATCCCTGCCACATGCTTCTGACACTGGTGGTGTTAAATTGTGTTTCCGCTTTGTCTCTGTACTCACATCTTGCTGCTTTTATGGTTTTGATGGAGAGCATACTCCTGTACATTCCCAGATGTAAAGTGTGTGTAGTTGTTCATTTGTGAGGACCCACATGATGTTTCTGTGTTTGTGTGTGTTTGTGTGTGTGTGTGTAGCTTTAAAAAAAAGTAAATGTGCTCATACAAGTAGTTCTCTGCATTTATGGATCTACACGGTGATGCAGTGGGCAGCAGTACCGTGCCCGGGCAGTGGGCAGCCCTGTCTGGCACCCTTGCTCAAGGGCACTTCACTCATGCCGTGTCATGTATTCAAACCAGCAACCTTCCAGTCACAAGGCTGGTTCCTTAACCACCAGGCCACGGCTGCCCTGTAATAATAAAGCTCTCATGGGATTTGAAGCAGGGCCAGTGCACCGAGAGACTAAGTCCCTGCATCACTGTGGCATTCAGGTCTTTATATGGACCAGATTACCAAGGATAATGAAAACCTGAACATTGTAATACTCTACTGTGTGTATTTGCCTTTTTGTGGGAACAAAATGTCTCAATGTCACCCCTATTTTTCTTGTTTAGTAAAGGTGAATCATACCAAATCTCTGAGAAGGAGACTGTATGCCTTTGGTGGGACCCATACAGTGATATGTATGTATTTGTCTATTCAGTGGGACCTAAGCAGTGTCTCGGTCGGTGCCTCTTTTTATGCTTTATTAAAGATGTATGTGTGAGAGAGCTCAGGAGAGGAAGAGAGTGTGTTGTAAATATGTGTGTGTTTTTCTTTTATTTTAGGGTTGCTTAACACACACATACACGTACAAACACACACACACACACACACGCTCTACACACACACACACACATACACACACACACACACACACACACACACACACACACACACACACACACACACACACACACACTTGTGGACCAGCTCTATAAAGGAAATGTCTTTGCTAGAGTGTTTGGGCTCATGTTTGTGTGTGTGTGTGTGTGTGTGTGTGTGTGTGTTGTGTGTGTGTGCAGGTGTTTTGCTGAGGGACTACTAGTCATGTTACTGGTGCAAGTGACCTACTTTAGAGCACTGAGAGATAAGCACACACACACACACACACACACACACACACACACACACACACACACACACACACCCAGACAGAGAGAAACTGCCCATTTCATAATAACAGTCTGAATAATTAACTGAATTTAACATTCTGGAAAAATGAAAACAAACTGTGGCTGAAGAAAAAGGGATGGTAAATTAATAAAGACCTGGTTTAGCTCAAATGTTCCAGACCCAACACTGAAGTGTCTCTCAGATTGAGCTTGATTCTGACTGCCACAAGAGTGACTCTACACTGTGGCTCAGCTGTTTCCCATCTGCTGGAACTCATATTTTGAAATATTCTACTTGTAATACAAAGGGTAATATTAGCAATACTATCTAGCAGTAGAAGTAGTAGTACTACTAGCAGCTTTAGTTATAGTAGTAGTAGTATTAATAATAGCAGTAGTAGCAGTAGCAGTAGTAGTATTAATAGTAGTAGTAATATCAGTAGCAGTAGTAGTTGTTGGATTTTTAATTAGATAAAAAAATATCACTTGAAAATCTTCATGAAGAAAGACATACTCATTTACATTGATCTTAATGATCT
The DNA here is from genome assembly GCA_034509495.1 of Acestrorhynchus altus. Taxonomy (NCBI): domain Eukaryota; kingdom Metazoa; phylum Chordata; class Actinopteri; order Characiformes; family Acestrorhynchidae; genus Acestrorhynchus; species Acestrorhynchus altus. Next base: position 8,759,433 of record CM067516.1, on the reverse strand, counting down.
TAATAATTAGATTAATTTAAACAAAAACAAAAAAAAGTATTAATGCATTGTTTTCATTTAGTGTGATATGATAAATACATGCAGCATATAGTAATCTGCCTTATTATTTCTGGACAAAACAGCATTTGTTTGTTGTTGAAAAGAAGTGTGTTGCTGTTTGTGGCTGAACCTCTTCACAGGTTATTCTGCAGCAGGTAATGTCCTTTAGTTTCAATACCTGTGGATAGATCCCACAGCACCTGAATTATAGCAGTGAGACCAGACCTGTCTGGAGAAACATAAGAGACAATTATTTATAATTATTCATAACGAGTCATAATGAAGTGCGGTAAACTGCTCTGGCGCGACTTGAAAGTCCGACACGAGTCACAAGCTTCCATTTCTGCACACGCCAACCAGCCACCATTTTCTGAGCGCATTGCATAACACCATCCTCTTTGATGCCTTTCCAAATCATTTCTGTCATCCCATTGGGAATGCATCATTCATTCCATTCCATTCATTCCATTCATTCATTCCATTCAGCACTCTATCATTCCAACATGTTCAAGCATGCACTGTTCTATCACATGTCCCAGTGTACTATTTTGTGTTCCATCACAAAATTTCAAATGTTATCTTTCTATTACACACTCCAGCATCATATTGTTCTAATTGTACAGAATTCAGAATTCCGTTATTACACATTCCAGCATTCCATTATGGAATCGGTCTGTCTGCCAAAGTTCCATTATAGACTCCATTATCTATTATATTGTTCCAGTGCATGTACTGTTTAGCAGCATGGTCCAGAACCCCATTACAGATTCCTGTCTTGCATGACTTGTTCCAGAATTCCACATCCTATTCATGTGTTCTAGAGTTCAAGTACTGATTATCTGAATGGACAGTTATGCATTCCAGCTTTCCACTGCATAATCCAGTTTTTCATTATGCATGCTATGATTCCCCTGTGCATGCCAGTGTCCCATGATGCCTTCTGTTATGCTTTCTGGTGTTCTATTACACATTGCATCAGGTATTTCCTTGCATATTCCTGCATTACATTACACTTTCCAATGCACATGCAGGTCTCAATTACAAATTCCAGCTTTACATTATGGGGTCAAGTACTCTGTTACGTGTTCCAGCATTGTGACGCATATTCCAGCTTTCCATTTTATATTGAAGTGCAAATCCACTTTGCATTACATTTTGGGCGATTCAGAGTTACATCTCACATAATATCAGTTATCAGTATGTCGGTATTCCAGTTACAAACTCTGTTACACCTTCCAGCATTTCCAGTTTCTTACTGTAAATTCTGAATTTCCATATAATACTGAGTTAGATGTCTTATTTAAACATTACAACATTCTGTTGCACATCTATGTTTCTATTAAATTCAATAATTTCATGTTGTGTTCCACATTCCATTGTATATTCAGTATTCCAAGTGTTTCTTTCTGGAAACTGCAGTTTCTAAACTAAGTGCAGACCATCAACCTCACATATACAGTATCTGTCCCCAAATCTGACTCCTCAGATCTCCCCACTACACATTGAATGTCATCTGATTGACTGTCAAGGAATCGTTTGGGAATTTTGCACAATGAAGATAAGGAGAAAAAAAACAAAACAAAAACAAAACACTTACACCTAGGGGCAATTCAGCATGTGTTTTTGGAAGGTGGGAGAAAAGCAGAGTACCTGGAGGAAATCCACACAGACTCAGGGAGAACACATGGTTGTTGTTTCAGATATCATCGGTTGTAGATATGTTTAGACAAGCTTATTACTGTCACACTCTCTGTTGAGGCATATGTGATTGAAAAACCACCCCAAAATCATGAGGATGAACCCGCTGAGAGGACTTAAAAAGAGGACTGAGAGCTCTTGATAAGATCCCCAAAATTAAGAGAATGAACATTGAAGACAACCAAGACAAAAAACAAACAAAAACAAAAACAAAACCTGCGTAAAAGCATGAGGATGTAGAATGAAGAACCAAGACTCACGAGGAGAGTGGCAAGGTCTCCTTTTGTGAGCTCAAACCAAGAATACTCCTTCCATGCCTGTTCTTAGTATCCGTCATGCGAAAGTTTGAACCCTTTTGCATTAGATGTGCCGAATTTTGATGAGAGCAACAAGATGAAACATGCACAGACACACACACACACAAACACACACACACACAGACACCTGCACACACACACACACACACACACACACAAACACACACACACACACACACACACACACACACACACACACACACACACACACACAGGTACACATTTTCCAGTTTTGCGTTTTCCCTATGCTCTCTCAGTGTGCACTCCGTTTGGCTCTCTGGTTGGTTTATAGGAAGCTTTATGGTCCCTGGCCTGCTGTTGGAGCTATAAAGAAAGTCCTGAGTCACAATTAAACTGAGATAATGGAGAGAGAGAGAGAGAGAGAGAGAGAGAGAGAGAGAGAGAGAGAGCATCTCTTGAATATTTCATCCAGGCTCTTGATCTTTCTGTCTTTGTCTGATCATCATTATTAAGCAGCTTGTCATCTTAACATACACTGCCATGCATAGCACACACACACACACACACACACACACACACACACACACACACACACACACACACACACACACACACACACACACACAGTCAAGTCAGTTTTAACTTTAACTTTACTTCTTAAATTGTTCACACCTCAGAAATCCTGTTGAAAATTGATTATCTATTACAGATATATATATCATAATACTTCGCAAGTTAAATTAATCTTAATATGTTTTTCATTTTTGTTATTTATGTATGTATCAGAAATATCCCTTTACATGACAAATTTGAACATTATTATTATTACAATAAACAAACAGCAAACATTTATTCAGAGATTTATTTTGAAAGTTTTCTGTTTTAGCAGTTTTAGCTGTTTCCCCAAGCTTAATTCCTCCCTGATAATACATCCACAATTATAAAGATAGATTGGTTTGTTATGATATGTGTATTATGTGTGTAGGTTACTCTGATCATGAGATGTCTACAAGCAAGTAACTGCCTGCAAAAAGCAGATTATTTAGTTCTAAGAGTTAACAGAATTATGAAAACCACTGAGAAGAATCAAGATTCAGTAGCATCCCTAAGATCATGAGAAAAACGACTGTGCAAGTCTTTCCAAATATCATAAGGAAGACTCATTGTGAAGGCATCCAAAACCCTTAGGAGCATGAGATAGAAATACACACTAGAATCAAAAGGAGAACCTGTTTAAAATCAGGATAGCAAGACTCCCAAAGGAGAGCCCTCCTGAGATCATTAATAAAGAAACACTGACAATACCAAAAATTCAAAATTCATTGAGAACATGATGGTTCAATTAAAATAGTGAAAAGAAGAACATCCCATGGAGCATAAGGAAGAGCCACTGAGTTGAAACAAGAGCTCTGGAGAACCATGGAGAAGAACCTCCCTAGGGTTTGGGAAAGAATCATGGAGTGGGAACAAAGGAATTTTCAAATGGAGAAAGTCTCAAGGAAGATTAATGGCTCAAATTATTAACACAAACTTCTTGGCTCAAGCTCCAAAAATAATGAAGACCAACAGACTAAGACTCCAAAGAACAGCCTTCCAAAAATCATTGGGGAAGAAAAACTGAGAAGAACAAAGACTCCTTAGGAGCAATTGAAAATTTCTTTAAAAAATGAGGAACTACTAAGAAGACCAAAGTATCAAAGTAGAATCTCCCCTAAGAGCATGAAGGAGAACCATATGAGAGATGTTTTTCCATTGATGCAGGATTTCTTTCTGATATGATTAGGGTTCTCTCGCATCCCTGGATCTCTGCTTTACCTCAATTAGTCACTTTCATGTCTTTGCCCTCTGTTGCTTCAGATGCAAAGTCCCATATGAGAGAAACTCAAAAACCAAACGGCACAACATGTGGGCGAACCTCACCTAAGGGTCGGCGCTCGAAGAGAGTGCCCCAGACTGTTGGTCTGTGACCTTTCTTAAAACCAAGCGCAAACTATTGGCGGGCTAAAATCCCCCTGCATATGCTGTTGATTTTGGCTGCTATCAAATCACATATCAGCGTTGTAATGTTTTTGGATCTGCCCATTTATTAAACAATTAAAGTTTAGAAGCTAAATTCATATTCAGTTTGTGTTTTTTTTTTCTTGTTTTCAGGCCACCGTTCTCAGTTTGAGGTTGTTCTTCTAATCACATATGATTTATGCTGACATTGTGATAGAAGTATTTAAGCAATGGAAATTACAGAAATTGGGATTGCTAATTAGTACATTATTATTGTGCTGCATAGTTCTCTTCTCTAGAGCATGTTACTTTCTACTTTCTACCGAGGTTTAGGAAGGCTTCAGTTTCTCCCGATGTAGACAATACCACCTGCTCCATAGTCATTGTTAGGAAAGTGAAGGTGATTAAATTTCAGAAAGCTTTATAAACGGCTCACAAAACCTTGTCACAACAGTGCTTGCCATGTGCTCCTCTAAGTAAACTGTTTTAAGGAGTCATTTCCTCAGTCTGACTGTAAAGGAGGTTCAGGAAGCCTGGAAAACTCTGGATTAGTGGTGTACTGTTCTAATGTTCCATGACCCCTGCACTAACACCATCTTCATGGAGTCATCAGAAGAGAACCTTTCCTGCATTTTCACCACAACATTCAGTGTAAGATGTGTTTAAAAAACAAAAAAACAAAAAACAAGCCTGAAGCATTTTGCAAAAGAGTCCTGTGGTCTGATGAAGATACTAAAGAACTTAGGGAAAAGGGTACACAATTTCATAAAAAGAACACCTTTCCAACTGTTAAACATGGGGGTGGGTGGATCATGCTTTCGGTTTGTGTTGCAGCCATTGTCAGTATTAGTAGAGGGAAGAATTCATTCAATTAAATATCAGCAAATAAGCAAAATGAATATGAAGAAGAATAAAAGAATAAAAAGAACTTATACAGCAGAGTAATGACCTAAACACACCTCCTAATGGACTACATCCAGAGGAACAAGCCAAAGGTTCCAGCATGGTCCCCGACCTAAACAAACATCTGTGAGCAAACACAAAGCAACTCTATAGCCACCACCTGAAATACCACAGCTCACACCTTGCAGCACTTCAGCTAGCTTCCACTTAGCATCATTAAGCATCCGCCTTGGGTACAAACACACATAATAAACACATACCAAGCACTTGGCAACACCAAAGCAACTGCATACCAACCATAGCAAAACCACCAGCAACTACCTGGGATGCCATGGTAACTGATTATTAACACCATAAAATGCACTTTGCAACACCATTGCAACAACCTGGGATGCCATAACAACTATTTATCAGCACCATAGCAACCACATGGTAACCAGGTGACTGGAATACCGTAGCAACCACCTATGTAACTTACTTTGAAGCTACCTGAATACCATAGCAAGCACACATTTATAACAAACACCTATCACCACAGTGAGCTCATAACCTCAACCAGCTTAGCTACCTGGACGTGGGAACCACTACAGCTGTGGCTTTCTGTAGAAAGCTTCTGTTTTTTTTTATGGTAAAAAATACAGAAAAATAACCTTTATTGGACACAGAGGTTGTGTAGGTGCACACACACACACACACACACACACACACACACACACACACACACACACACACACGGTGAGAGAGAGAGTCTCTGAGGATCTGTACCAGGTCAGCTGTGAATGTAAAATGTGAATCCTGGACAGAATGCCAGTGAAGCCCAGCTGCCGTGTGTGTGTGTGTGTGTGTGTGTGTGTGTGTGTGTGTGTGTGTGTGTGTGTGTGTGTGTGTGTGTGTGTTGGGGTTTCTCCCCTTGACACCACTGCATTTTGTAGCTAGGCTTTGCATGTTGTTTTTGTCAGTAGATGCTCACATTCACACTCACTGCTTTATTCTAAAACAACGTCTGACTACTAAAGGAGAATTCCAGATTTTTTTCCAAATTCTCTGTAGAATTTAATGTTCTGAGTGGGGGTGTGATGTGAAATGGCTCACTGTAGAGAAACATACAGACTCATGAGTTCTTTACCGTGATGTTGAAAGGTAGCAGACGTCAGTCACCACGACTGTAACACACATATAGCCATTATTTGCATCAAACCCAACAGTGAACTACTACTACAACCAAGTGAGTTTGTTTCATGTCATGTAGATGACAACCTAAACACGCACTAGTGCATCTCAAACTATGGTGAAAAAGTTTCATTACATTTTTTTGTTTTACTGTTTAACAGTATGGCTAATGAAAATACAAATCTGAAATTCTTATTATTTCCTCAGACCTATATATATACTCTCTCTCTCTCTCTCTCTCTCTCTCTCTCTCTCTCTCTCTCTATATATATATATATATATACTCTCTCTCTCTCTCTCTCTCTATATATATATATATATATATATATATATATATATAAATATATATATATATATATATACATGCACCTTGCTTTTCCCTTTAAAACACTGCATGCATTGATATGCTCTACTGTCACATACGGATGTAGATCATTGTGAAAGGTGTGGTGTGAATGTGCGGAAGTGAAGTGCTGCTGAGAGTATGTGAGTGCTGAAAGGGCTGCTCGACTGACCGCTCGGACGACTGGTGCAGACGCGTACGATTACATAAGCGTAATCAGCTTAATTTATACTGTTTTGCATCAAAGTGCTGTTTTATATCAATTTGCTGTAGCTTTCAGATCCCCATTCACTCAACATCAGAGAATCATGACTGAATGTGTGTGTGTGTGTGTGTGTGTGTGTGTGTGTGTGTGTGTGTGTGTGTGTGTGTGTGTGTGTGTGTGTGTGTTTGCACTCTGTGTGTAGGCTCTGGCTAATGGAACGTAGCACCACTGACCTCTCGGCAGGTGCACTCACGCAAAGGTTGGAAAGAGAGATGCAATTTCCTGTTTTCCAGCCATAAAAAACATACACACACACACACACACACACACACACAAACACACACACACATACACACACACACCCATGTAAATGCTGTCAGATTCTGGTGGCTGCCAGGACAACACTTAGCAGGCAGCGCTCCGACTTTTAGGGTGCTGGCCATGGCTTGCCAAAAACGTAATTACAACAGCCGATTTGCACAGACGCTTCTATAGAAGGGTAGCTCTGAGTGGCTATGTGTGTTAGTGTGTGTGTTAGTGTGTGTGTGTTAGTGTGTGTGTTAATGTGTGTGCCATTTCCTCAGCATTTAAACAGAGCAAGCAGTTGAAAGGTTAATCGCTAATGCAGCCACAGAGCATTCCGAGATAAACGCCTCCTAGAATGCTGCTAAAACCTGTTGCATTCTAATTAAGTGGATAATAATTACACGGTAACAAACAACAACATTACAGATGCTCGTTACAGGCACAGCGCCCTCCTAAAAATAATGGGATGGCAAGGGCAATTCCTTTGCTTTTGCTTTGTGCTAAAGACATTTGGGTTTGGGATCATGAGAGGATGACCTTTGAAGATTGCATATATCATTACAAAAGTATAAACTGATGTGAAATGTTGTGAGTGAAAAGTGAAAGGTGGTGACCATCATTAGAGAGGATTTTGGAGGAGGTCTTAGTTTGGTTTAGTCTTGATTATTCAAGTGAGTGGGATCACCATAGACAGATCCAAAGAGATTTCTGATGCCTTCAGAAAGAAGGTTGTACATACAGATAAGTCTGGGATGGGATTTAAAAATATCTTAGTAAAATTAGGAACCAGTTGTTCCACTGTCTGAAAATCATTTTCAAGTGGAGAACATTTAAAACATCTACCAACATGGCCAGGCCATCGTTTGAGAAATCATGAAATATGAAAGATAAGATAATCCTTTATTAGTCCCACCTTCCCACCTTCAGGTTGGGAAATTAACATTGTTACAGTAATAAAGGGAGGGCAAGAAATAAAGTATACTTTAGTATAAACAGTATAGTATCTCTAATACTAACATTATAAATAGTAAAACATACAAACAGATAATTGCACGTTGGGAGATGAAAGAAGTATTTCACACTATGTTGTATTGAAAAACTCGAATAGTGTGTGGAGTTAAGTGTGTGTCTGTGGGCTGCTGAGAGCAGTGCTGGTTGTAGAGTCTAACAGCAGCAGGAAGGAAGGTGCTGTGATACTGCTTTTTCACACACTTAAGGTGAAGCAGCCTGTCGCTGAAGGAACCCAGTGATGCCAGAGTCCCATGCATGTTGTGGGAGTCATTCTCCAGCATGGATGTCAGTTTGGCTAACATCCTACTGTTTCCCACCACTTGCACTAGGTCTAAGGGTCTTCCTAGGACAGAACTGGCCTCTCTTCCTGTCGGTTGTCAAAATACTGCTGCCCCAGCAGACCACACCATAAAAGATGGTAGGTGCGACCACTGTGTCTAAAAGGTCCTCAGGAATTCTCCCTGCACTCCAACTGACCTCAGCTTCCTTAGTAGATAAAGTCTGCTCTGGCATCTTTTGAAAAGTGCAGTAGTGTTAACTGACCAATATTCACTGTCCCACCACTTCTTTGGTCTTCCGCACATTTATCTGGAGGTGGTTCGGTAGACACCAGTCCACAAAGTAATCTTTGTAATCACAGAGTCATCAGACTTCTGGAGGTGACAGGTTGGTGAGTTGTCCATGAATGTACAGGATAAAGACTTTGGCTGAAAGAAGGTGGAGAGCAACCGGACTCCAGTGGAAGTAACTGCTACAAAATCATACTTTTACAAGGAGAGACTGGAAGCATTGGCATCTGATCCATGCAACCTCTTCTCCATCTTCTCTTCTCTCCTGAATCTCCCCTACCCCTCCTGCTCCAACTACCCTCACCCCAGAAGATTTTGTCACCTTCTTTGAAGAGAAGGTTGACAATCTGCCAATCCTTTCTACCTAACTCTACTCCTCCCACCAGACACCCTCTCCTCCTCCTACATCCCTGTCTTGTTTCTCTTCACTTTCTGCAGATGACACCCTTCATCTTCTCACATCTAACAATCCAAGCACCTGTCCTATAGACCCTATCCCTTCCACACTAATTCAGACAGTTGCTCCAGACCTTCTTCCTTTGATTACTCTAATCATAAACAGCTCATTGTCATTAGGTCTACCTTCAAGGCTACCAGAGTGGTCCCAATCTGGAAAAAGCCAACTTTAGATAGGATGGACATTAGCAACTACAGACCAGTATCTCTTCTTTCCTTTCTCTCAAGTCCATGAACTTTCTGTCTAAAATCAGCTATCTTGCTTTCTCACCCAGAACAATTTACAGGACCAAAACCAATCTGACTTCAAACTGGTACACTGAACAGAGACTGCTCTCATTGCTGTCACTGAAAAACTCCACACTGTAAGGTCAGCTAAATTATCATCTGTTTTAATTCTCCTTGACCTCTCTGCAGCCTTTGACACAGTTGACCACATGATTCTCCTGTCAGTCCTCAGTAGGCTTGGAATCACTGGTTTTGCATGGTAATGTATTACATCATACCTGGTGGAGTATTCTTACCAGGTAACATGGCAGGGTGCCACATCTGCTCCATGCAGACCCTCCACTGATGTTCTCTTTCTCTTTCTCTTTCTCTTTCTCTTTCAGTATTTAACTCCTTGAATCTTGTTAATCTCTAGTCCGAAATTTCTTTTTCGACAGCATCTAAGCTTGAGGAATCTTCAGATTCAAGCCTCTTCTAACTAGATAAGGATATCTGAATGAACAGCAAACCACTTTTTTAAGTCACTTTGGATAAGGGCATCTACTAGATGCTGCAAATTTAAATTTAAATGTAAAGAGGAAGGGTGCTAGGACTGTTCTTTAAGGGGGCCCTGTGCTGCTGACCACTTTGTCTGAGAGACAAACTCTGGGTCTACATGAGTCAAGCAACAATGGATTTTCTGCTTTCAACCCAGCTTTCAAGGCTTTACTCTGATCTAAGAAACTGAGTCTTTGCATTCATGTCTATGATGCAGTTACATTTTCAAACAGTGTTGATGGTACACTTCCTGCATTACTGTTTACATTCACTGGTATGCTCAAAGCTTTATGTGTTTGAACAAAACAAGTGTCCATTGTTTAAAGTTTTGAGTCCAAACATTTTCAGAAACTACTAAATATTCAGAGCAATGCTATGACCCTCAATGCTCAGCGTCTGCAAAGTTTAATGCCAGTTTAAGCTTCCCAACCCAGAGTGACTTGAAGTGACAGTAGCTATAAAGGGACTATTTTAGCAATAATTTCCTCAAATAGGAAGGTCTGAAGCAATCTTTTCAAAACCATAGGATGTCAGAGAAGACTGGCACAAGGTGAGGAGAGAAAGACCTGCTGAACCAACCTTCCTTGAAGATCCAGCTACATATCATGATTGCTGTGTTCTCCCAAACCCATCATTGCTAGATATGTCTTGCATGGAAAGTTCCAACAGAACTAGTCCAGAAGACTATCAGGAGTATGCAGAAACATTTTATTCTGATCACATTTTAAGGTATTACTTTTAGTTAAAACTAAAGTCTTTGGCATTGGCCTCTGTAGTTTATGTGATCAAACTGGTAACAGCGAGGAGGAAGGAGGGAAAGCCAATAAATCAGCATCTGTAAGCAGCATAAAGGATGTATGACAGGAAAGTGTGGCATTTGAGTATCTTGATAAAACTTTTATATCTGTGCCTTGAAGTGGAGGGACTGAGAAATCAGCTACAGGAACTATGTTTCCAGCTAATGTTTGGACAAGAGTGCTTTGGCAGTTCAAAGCAGTAACATTGGGGGAATGCAGAGGGCACTGGAAGATGCTGTTTATATGCCCATGTGAATAATCAAATAACTGTGGCAATCTGATTTATCAACTGATTGAAAAGTCCACCAATTAAAAAAGACAGGTGCTACATATAGACAACTTACCTCCTTACCTTTAAAGATAAGATTGGAATTTGAAAAAAGGGGGTACAAATGTTTTTCAAAAGAAATTACATAGAATTATTTGGACTGGAAGTATTGGGACACCTGCTCATTCACTAGTTCTGAAATTGTGGATTAGATAGATAGATAGATAGATAGATAGATAGATAGATAGATAGATAGATAGATAGATAGATAGATAGATAGATAGATAGACATGCCACCTTCGTGTCCAGAGCCAGAGGTAGGTAAACAACAACAATCAT
>CM067516.1:8695788-8743288 GCA_034509495.1 Acestrorhynchus altus | reverse complement strand
CACTAAAATGAACAAAGACTCAAAGGAGAACCTCAAAAAGATTAAAAGGACAATGACTCAAAAAGGCTTTTTTTACTGCAGCACGGCAGTGTGCAGCACATGGAAGAGGCAAAGCAGACAGGACCACGTGAGTCCTGTTAGAGCTGTTCCAAAGGGAGACGGAAATAAAGGCCAGTGGTCAATGTGTGCACTGCGGCCTTGGTAAAATGTGATGGTGACAGCTGAAGCATTATGCTTTGAAATTACTCTGAAATTTGCTGTACCAAGAGGCCTTGGTCCAGCTTGGCCATTGTGCACAGGGGTCATCATCAGAAACCAGCAATTTGACCACTTGACATTGGGATGGCTTTGGACAATGGAGCAGTAGCTGTATGTTGAGTAGTGAGAGTTGAGACAGAAAGACATAGAGGAAGAGATAGATGGTGTAAACATACAACAGATGCCGTCAATGTTGAATGATCCTTAGAACCCAAAGAAACAACTATACTAAACAAACAAATAAATCCCTAAATTTCTGGGTGAGCCTTAAGTTGAGTCCCAAAGAAAATCTGCAGTATATGGACCTACAGAGGTAGGAACTGACCCCTGGAATGAGAGCACTGAGCAACAATCCCATCTGAAATCATACTGTCTTGTCACTGTATGATCAATCAATCAATCAATGAAAAAAAAAGATAAAGACATAAACCCCCTGCTCGGTAAGCCAAAGGGCGACAACTGCAAGGAAAAACTCCTTCCGAGCTGGAGGAAGAAATCATGGGAGGAACCAGGCTCCCCATAACTGGGGACCCATCGTCCTTTGATAAAACTACTCATATATACAGTGCTGGACAAACATATTAGAACACCCAATATGGCACTTTGTAGTTCTATAATTGTCCATTTGTGTCTCTGCATACCTTGTTAGCGTTCTCTCACCCTGTTTTTCAATGTTTAGGACCCCACAGGACCACCAGAGCATTATGTGGTGGGTCATTCTTAGCACTGCAGTGACATGGTGTACCTCAGGTATACTGAAGTAATGACAGTTTTGTGGTAGACACACAGTAATAGTAACAATAGGATCTAAAAAACTAGTCCAAATCCAGAGAGGACTGACTGTGTGTTCACTGTAACTCAGATGAGGACCGACTGTGTTCACTGTAACTCAGGTGAGGACAGACTGTGTGTTCATTGTAACACAGATGAGGACCGACTGTGTTCACTGTAACTCAGGTGAGGACAGACTGTGTGTTCACTGTAACACAGATGAGGACCGACTGTGTTCACTGTAACTCAGGTGAGGACAGACTGTGTGTTCACTGTAACACAGATGAGGACCGACTGTGTTCACTGTAACTCAGGTGAGGACAGACTGATTGAATTACAAGTTCTTTATATCTAATACTTCAAATGAAACATTAATTGAGTTTATTGTAATTAAATGAAAATTGATAAGAGGGAGGGGGCAGAGCACCAAAGAGTCAGAGGAAGATTATGTAGGGAGAGAGAGAGAGAGAGAGAGAGAGAGAGAGAGAGAGAGAGAGAGAGAGAGACAGTCACTTTGTTTAATGCCCAGATGTTTCACATGTTCAATGAGAGTGCATTCCAGGCATTTGAAACTAATCAGAAAGGGCATTAGGGGATAATCATGACACGACTGAATATAAAGCCCTGAAACAGAAGCCGTTCAGTGACGCTGGATATCCCCTTAATACACTATTAATGGGACAATTAAATGGAAATATTTTATCTGCAGTGATCTGCAGTGACCTTGCACTCATCCAAATTAGACTGTGTCTGGTGTGTGTGTGTGTGTGTGTGTATGAATGTGTCATTGTATTGTGAGTAATATGTAGCCTCACCACTCTAATACTAATACATTTTTTTGCTCTTAGCAGTACTTACATATTCAGTAATTAACAAGTGTTCATATGCTTCACAGTCATTCTGACAGACTGCAATACACTAACGGAAGCATAGGGGTGCTATATAATGGTCTATAATGTTCCTATGACCCACACAGTCATTCGGATGGACTGTAATACACTAAAGGAAGCGTATGCGGTGCTCTATAATGCTCTGTGATGTTCATATAATACACACACACTAATTCTGACAGACTGTAATACACCACAAAGTACAGGGAGTGGTCTATTGTTCTCTATAATGTTTACATGATCCAAAAGCTTATTGTGACTGTAATACACCACACAAGTGTAGAGGGCGCATTTCACTGCTCTATAATGTTCATATGACGTACGAAAGTTACATGACAGACTGTAATACAGGACGTATGTGGGCACTACAAAAGGCTCTGTAATGTTCGTATGATGTACACACTCATTCTAGCAGACTGTAATACATGACAGGAAACATTGGGGGTGCTCTATAATGTTAAATTATGTAAGCATGGTAGCTGTAAGTGGTGTAAGTAATTAAATATCCTTTGCTTTCCAGCACAATGATGATCAGTGATCAAACTCAGGTTACCTTAATAACCTATTAGCTACACATGAGCCAACTAATGTTATTTAAACCGGATCCATCACATATTAGATAACTTGCTAGCCACAATTTATCCAACCACTGCAAACCACTTTTCAGTCAATTCCATTCATCTGAATCTGATCCAAGCTTGGAAACCTGTCTAATGCCTCAGAGAAGAGTGCACAATGCAGACAAGTCACAATAAAACAATGATGGCAAAACGGACAGGAAAGGACAGGAAATCTCTAAATCTCTACAATGTACAGGGTCAAGCCCACCGCAGAAACAGGCTTATAGACATGACTGTTGTTTGCAGACCTAATCAGCTGTTTTTTTGGGGGTTTTTTTCTACATCAGGAAAAATCTGGTAAATGTGTAGCAGTCCGATCCCCTACTGACCCCGCTGACTGGCACGGGGGGCCGCCACTGTCCCTGCTGATAATCCCCCAGGAGGGCAAAAGCCGGCTTTGGCTCCAGCATTACCAAACACACACATCACAATCATGAGGAGTGGGTCTGGTGCTGGGCAGCATCAGCACTGCTGTGGAGATAAAGAGCACAGTGCTGTCCTATTATTACTGAATTGGAACAGCATCATTACTAGGGTGACCATATTTTGGATTTCAAAAAAGCCGACACTGGGGACACACACACATCCATCAGGATGAAGATGTTGTGTCTGGTGGGCTTCACCGAGGCCAACACTATAGCCACTACTAAGCAACCACCTACCAACGGTATATCAACCACTATACACACCACCATAGCAACCACCTAGCAACCAGTAAACAACTCCTGAGTAATATGGTAACAGCATAGCACCCACTGTTTTACCAGAGTTTCCATGTAGCAACAGTATAGTAACTGCCCTTCAAGTGGGAACAATTTGATGTTTCCTTCAGGATATGCTATTTCCTGATATATTTAAACTTAACCAATCAGGTTAATGCATTTTAGGTGATGAAATATATACATTGATAGACATTTTCCCACTGATATCTACAGACACATTTCAGGTCCATGCTTTAGATAATACTGGGTTTTACAATGTCAGAATCCCAGAACAACTGAACAACAAATGAAGCAAATTTTGAGGAGAGTGAGGCTTCATAGCGCTAGTACAACTTCATTGGCAAACATTTCATCTGAACAAAGGACTATATTTTGTGTACATTTGATTAGATTTTTGACAAACTGTTATTTTAAAATATGAAGAAGGTTAAGCACACTGTGCTTATCGCAGTGAAAGACAGCACCCAGTTCCACTTGAGGGATGGGTTCCAGTTTGACTCTTGATGACAGCGGTGGTTAAACAGCCCTGCTCACCTGCTCACTGAAAGTGAAGGGAATGAGTGGGGGTTTGGAGTGGGTTTTTTTTTTTTGGGTTGGGGAGGGGGGAGTATGCCGTCTGCCTTCCCGCCCTGTGACCGCTCGGCTGGAAACTTTCTGAGCTGAAGATTCTCCATCTCCATCCAAGATTCCTCATTAACGTCAGTTTGCCAGAGAGGAAGCGGCACATCCTCCGTGGTCGCTGCCAGATGAAATTAAGGCCCAATTATTGATAAATGAAGAGTGCTTTTTGCTGGAGCCGCGCCTGCAGTCACACTCCGCATCTGTCACAACCACACACACACACACACACACACACACAAATACCCAAATACATGCACACCACTCACTCAAGTCTGGCATTGCATCCTGTGCATTCATCATGCATCTGTAGGGGACCGGCCAACATTTTGCACAAGTGTGTATCTTTGTGTGTGTGTGTGTGTGTGTGTGTGGAGCTCTCGCGCTCTCTCTCTCTCTGTCTCTTATACACATCCTTGGTGATCATGTCGTCAGTGCTTGTCTTCCTAAGATGTGTATAAGAGACAGAGAGAGAGAGAGAGAGAGAGAGAGAGAGAGAGAGAGAGAGAGAGAGAGAGAGAGAGCAGGGGAGCTGTTTCTGTATTTGCACAGACACCAGTGATTGCTGATGGTGGGGGAATGCGGATGTTCTCTTTAACACACTCCACCGCCGCCTCTGATTGCTGACCAGAAATAATGCTCTTGGCTCTCTCCGACACTTCCCGAGTAAGTGCCGTTCATTAGAGCAACCATCCAGCACATGTTAGCATCAATTAGAACTCCAAAAACTCTGCGGAAAAATTAACTCTGCCATGAAATGTTCAGCTCCCAACCACAATGTTGTATTACACAGAGATCCATCTTCAACTCGCAACTGGGTGTTTCTGGCCAAGGTCAGAAAAATCTGGCCAAATCTTAACCTGCAGAATAGTGGACCTATGAATCAGACTAAGTAGGTGTTTCTAAAAGGGTGGAAGGTCAGCAGGAGCACAATGCAGGAGGTTCTTAAACAGTGGCAAGCAGAGGCACATGATTGGCATTTCCAAGACGCCTGTGTAATAACAAGAATAGTGTTCCCAATAAAGTGCCCTGTGGAATCACAAGTCGAGTGTTTCCAAAAAAGAGGCCAGAAGAATCACAAGACTGGTGTTCCCAGTAAAGTGACCTGTGGAATTGCAAGACTGGAGTTCCCAGTACAGTGACCAGTGCAATCACAAGTCTAGTGTTTCCAAAAAAAGAGGTCAGTGCAATCACAAGGCTAGTGTTTCAAATAAAGTGGCCAGTGAGTGGAAGCACAAGGTCAGTCTATCAAATAAAGTGGTCAGTGAGTGGAAGTAAAAGTAGGGTTTTCTAATAATGGGTGTCTTCAAATGTATGAATCTGAACTACACTACCCACTAAGCATTGCAGAAACATAACACAACCTACTGATTTTTCTGTCTCTGTAAAGCAGAACGCTGAGAGCGGAACACCTGTCAGGTTTGTGGTGGCGGCATGCAGTCACACCCTGATAGCCGTGTTAATTGAATGTCAGGGGAAACATGTTAGCGCTGTGATCGCAGCGTGCCTCCATGCTACAGCACCTCTTCACTGAGGGCCATGCTGAGAGAATCAATTTCAACACAGTTCCAGCGTAAATACACAGGCTATAATAACCAATACTTATTTATATAAGTTAGATATATGCATTTATATACAGTACCAGTCAAACGTTTGGACACACCTACTTCAACCCTTAAAGGAATACATTACAGAATAATGTGACTGTCCAGTTTTGTGTATTTATAAACACACAACCAATAGACAGCATTTCTGTAGTAGTAGGGATTTTGTCTATTATAAACAAAATATTTGGTTTATACAATATATTTGAATAGTATTGGATAAATTCACCATATTGGCATTTCCAAACAAAAGGGCCTGAATGCAGTCCACACTTCAGTTCAAATTCTGACAGAGTGCTCCCAAACCTAGTATAAAGTCTTCCCTGGACAGTAGAGATGTTTACTCCAACAACAGATATTTAATTATTATATGTGTCCCAATTTTGTCCATCTAGCATGTTGTAATTAGCGGATATGGTGTTAATATCAATATCAAAAGACATAGCTAGGTTATGTAATCTATAATACATTCAGTCAGTGTGTCAAAACCTTTGGCTGGTACTGCACATACCAGAGAGACACCATAGATTGTCTATGACGTCATGATGTTTAGGTCAGTGGGCTGTGAAGGTTATTCTGAAAGCTTTAGTTAGTGCCTCGTCACGTTGTGGTATGTAGAGGATTTGCTGGTTTATTGTAAAAGCCTTTCTTCCCTCCACGTGTACAATATTGTCAATGCCACTGGCAGCAATGCAACCTCAAAGCATGATACAACCACCCCCCTGCCTCGCGATTTGCAAGGTATTTTTTTCATTCAATGCAGCCCCTTTTTTCTACATACCTTTGCTGATTGTGGCCTAACCAAGGTTTGAGTTTGCAAAACATTCTGTAGCATTCTTCAAATATTTTGATAAAAAAATATCCTTCTTATGACAACAAGGTCATTATCTTGTTGTAGACACATTTCTATCTTCAGGTTTTTAACAGATGGTTTGACATTTGCATCTGAGATTTAGTGGTATTTTGTGGAATCAATCCGTGCACTAATGCCACAACACAACCCCAAAGCACGATACATCCACACCCATGATTTACAGTTTGTAAGTTGTTCTTTTCGTGTTGTGCAGTTGGCCAAAAAGTTCTATTTTGCCTTTGTTGGTCCACAGCACATGTTTCCAGAACTCCCTAGATGTTCTGTAATGTTCTTCAGTTTTGTGATAGGGTTACATGTGAGGTTTCCTTCTTATGACTCTTCCATGAAGATCATATTTGTAGACGCAATGCTGCACAGTGGAACAGTGCACCACACTGACTCAGCTAAACCTTCCTGTAGGTTCTTAACAGTCATATGGAGGTTTCACCTGCTGTAAATATATGAGCAGTATATATATATATATGCTAAATATATCTCAGCCTTCATCTGTGCAATCACTTATTTCAACAGGAAATGACACTTTTCAAGCACATTTTTACATTATTTCATCACTAATCTGTGGAATAAGGCATTGAGCAGCCACTTCTTTGTAGCTTTTGTATTTGTAAATTTAGCTATGTGCTTTTGCAGTGGTGTGGCATGTAATTTCGTCCAAATCCAGATCACTTTTGGTCTTTGTTACAGGCACTTTGGCAGCCCAAGGTTACACTACTGAGGCTCAGCAATCAATGGCTCTACCTTTTCTGAGCACTGCTGCCATCTCAAGTGCTCACCTTGAGACGTAACTTACTGGCAGTATGTAACTGCTTGCCAGTAAACTATTGTACAGTTAAATTGTTTTAGGGTATTGAATATATTATATACAAGATCGCAGTATATATTACAGTTATTACTGGGATTTTTAGCTCCAATCTCCAACATGTTTCAAAGTCTAAACACACTAACACTACACACGTTCATCGCCTAGAAAACTAATATGTAGCTAAATTAGGAGCGCTGCTCTCATCAGATGATATACTTAAACAGGGTCTTACTCCACCTGTCAGTGCACCTTGGGGCTGGTTATCAGTACAAGACTTACTGTCAGATATAGAGGTGTTTAATGATAAGGATACATGCTGTACCCAAATCCCTGACATTTTGAGGAATAGGAAAGCACTGGTGCTTGTGACAACATGACATGCATTATCTCTACACTATAATACACTTTATCATGTATAGCCTTCTATTATGGCTTTTATCTCATTGAAAAACTGAACACTAGTGAACATCAAGAATATAATATCATAGAGAAAGCAGAAAATACACTGTTGACCCATTTAAGAGTGCTGCACATCCGCAGTATCCTGCTATTTGTTTTCATATGTGGATTATTTCTGAAACTTGCACATTGTCGGTTTCAAGCACAAATCTCCATTTTAGTAGTTTTTGACTTTATGACTTTTCTTTTTAATCTAGCAGCAAAATTCATGCTGACTGGACCAAAAGAACTGATCAAAAATGACTTGGAATAAATTATTTGAACACTGAAAGCCACTGAAAGCAAAGAAGGAATTTTGCTCTTCACATATAGCTGCTATTTTGGAAATGTGACATTTGTTGACATAATTTTAGTCTTTAAATTTTGCTCTAAAATGACTGGGAATAAAATATTTTTACATTGACTTCCACTGAAGGTTTTATCCTTCTCCTGTAAAATTTCCATTTTGAAGTTTCAGCATTTTACGTGAGAGCGACAAGATGTTTCTCCGTAAATGCAAATGTTTGTGTGCCTAAATCAGGGTGGCTGAGAGCGAGGGTCTAGCTGTGTTTAAATAAACAGCCCTCCACTGATAGGGATCCTAAGATGAAATAAGTGAGTACAGTATTTCCGTTTGCATTAATAACCATTTGGGGCTGTGTGAACGAGGGGAGATTGGGGGGTTGGGGGGAGGGGGTGCTGTTTTCCTGAAAATAGTTTGGTAATTACATCTGCAAGGGAAAACTTGTTATCTAGGCACAAAACCCAGTGGCAAGCGCTTTGAAATATAGGCCTCTCTTAAGCAGGCGTCGCCAAAATACTAGCAATAACAGTGATAAACTACCTAATGTAATTGCCTCCATTTGCATTTTTAAGAAACTCTGTGAAAATGAATTGGAACATAGCTCGCGTTATCCACTGGCTGCTGGGCGTAAAATGGGTCTGTGTGATTGGATTGGAAGGGTTCCAGAAACCAGATGGCACAAAGGTGTAACTAGAACTGCGTGAAAGTGAGATTGAGAAATCGCTGATGAAATGCTGAATGTAAAGTTGCAGGAACAAATAAAGTGGATAAAAAAAAAAAAAAAAAAAACAAGAAAAGAGGACAGGCAGAGGAGAAGGGAGGGTGTGGTGGGAGGTTCTTATAAAGCCTGCAGGTTTAGCAACAGCTGACAATTCCAGCCCTGCTTTCAGGTCTGAAATAAAACTCTGGATTTTGGTACAGTTTAGCTGAATTTTTATGGTGGTATATACAGCAGACAGTGTCTCACAAGAATGAGAAAAACCTAAACTAAAATGGACAACATCTTAAAGCATGAGCAACTACTGTGATGAACCAAGACTCAAAGGGAACAAACTCCCTCAATGAGGGGAACTGAGACTCCAACGGACAATCTTCCTAAGAGCATGAAGGGCTACTGAGAGGAACCACAATTCAGAGCTAAAACACCCTGAAAACATTAGGAAGGACCAATGAGAAGATCCAAGATTAAAAAGGAAAAATGCATAGTGTTGAGAAGAACCAAAACTTCAGGAACAACCTCTCTAAAAGCATAAGCAACAACTGAGAGAAACCAAGACTCTAAAGGACAATTTTCAAAAGAACCTGAGGAACCACAGATTCAAGCAATAACAAAAAATTTGCCTTGTACTGCTGAGACGAACCAAGATTCCAAAGAAGAACCCTACCAACAGCATGAACATCAACGGAGACAAGCCAAACTACTCAAAATGACTAACTTCTTAAGAACACAAAGGACTACTGAGAGGAACCAAGACTTAACAGGACAATCTTCCTAAGAACATGAAAAACAACTGAGGAGAACCAAGACTCAAAATGAAAAACACATTGAAAGCACTGAGAAGAACAACAGTAAATATTTAAGACTCGAGACTGTCATAAGAGTATGAGCAACAAGTAAGAGAACCAAGATTCCAAACAACAATCTTCAAATAATAACAAAAAACCACCCATAACAACAAAGACAGGAAAATATGCATAGAACTGCTCAGAAGAACCTGTACCTCTCTATGAGCATGTGTTACAACTGGGAAAAACCAAGAAAAAAACAACTCTCACTGGTAATCTTGCTAAGAACATGAGGAAACATTAAGAGGATTCCAAGAACCACTGAAAGGAAGCAAATATCAAAGAACAACCTCTCAAAGAGCATTAATAACAAAGGGGAGAAACCAAGACTCTAATGGGCAATCTTGCTAAGAGCATAAGGAACTAAGTAGAGGAAGCAAGAATGAAAAGTGGGGACTCATTAAAAGTTGAACAAGAATCACTGAGAAGATCCAGGACTCCAAAGAACAATGGGCTTCATTCACCAATATCTTCTTAAAAATTATTCTTTCAAAAATTAAGACTCATGGGTCCCAAGTGGAGTAGCGGGCGAAGGCGCTCCCACTATGATCCTGGGGTCGCTGGTTTGAATCCAGGTTCATGCTGCTCACCATCGGCAGCCGGGGGGTAGATGGCGCTCCTCCCACATCTCACAACTGCTGGTCGACATGGGCGTCTGCCGTCAGAACCGGGGATCTGGCGTTCTCCTCCAAGCGCGATGGCTGCCTGGCAACGATACAAATGGTGGCAGTTCGAAAAGAGGCGGTAGGCTATCATCACATGACTCGGAGGAAACAATCTCTCCCCCCTAGTGTGGAGAGCTACTTAGGGGGATGGGTAATTGGCATATCTAAATTAGTAGGGGTGGAAAATTGGAAAACTGCAAAACAAAAAAAACCTCATCTTGTGTTTTTAAAGCACAAAGTTGTTCACAGTTCTGTTCTTATAATGATGAATACCATTGTCCTTGTAAATGGAAAATAAGAAAATCTCAAATAAGAAAACGTGTCAGAAATTTTGAGAAAACCATTTATTTAAAAAAACTAAACAAAAAAACGTTGGTGAATAAGCTCCAATCTTCTTAAAATCATTACGAAACAGGGAGGGAGCAACAAGAGAGTTAAGAGAAACACTGAGAGAAACCAAGACTCAAAAGAAGAAATTCCATAAGGAGGAATGAATCACTGAGAAAAGGCTCAAAAGCAGGTACTATTAGAGCATGAAAAAGAACCACAAAAAAGAACCAGTGCTCAAAAGGAGAACCTTCCAAAGAGCAAGACAAAGAACTACTGAGAGGAAGTGAGAGTAATAGAAGAAACAAAACCAAAGCCATGACAAAGAACTGTGGGGAAAAAAATAGAGTCATAGAAAGAGTCTCCTTAGGAGGTGGAAGAAGAACTAATAGACATCAAGTCTCAAAAAGAGAAATTCCCTGAGCATGAGGAGCAATGACTGGAAGGAACCAAGACTCAAATAAACTCTTTGAAAGCAAGACCAAGAAGCAATGAGAAGAACAAAGATGCAATAGGATACACCGAGACAAAGAACCACAGACAGAAACTGAATGCAAAAGTCTAATTTCCCCACAATGTCCCACAAGGAAGAACCATGAAAAAATCAGCACAAAAAAGAGAATAAACATATACACAAATAGGAACTAAATAGAAACCAAAACTCAAAATGGGAAACTGTTTCATAGCATGGAAAAAAAAAGATTGAAAACAAAACATGAGTCTCCCTAAAAGCCAGAGGAAGCCCCAGTGAAGCCCCAGTGAAGCCCCAGTGAAGCCCCAGTGAAGCCCCAATATTTAAAGGAGAATCTCCCTAAAACCATGAAAATACCCCTGAGGGGAGCTGAGTTGCAAAATGAGACTCTTTATAAAGCACGAGGATGAACCATTTCGAGTAACCATGACTTAAAGTTGCACCTCCATGAGAGCACAAGGAAGAACCATGGAGTGGAAGCAAGACTCAAAATGAGAATGTCCCATAGAGAATAAAGAAGAACCATGGGGGAACCAAGCAACCAAGACTCAATGGAAAGTCTCCTAAACTCCTAAAAGCAACACTGAGAGAAGACACTGAGAGGAAAAGGGATGGGATGCAAAAGGAGATCTTTCTTAAAAATCTAGGCAAGACCATTCCCCCACGGGAAGGTGACAAGATTCAAAAGAAGTGTCCTGCCTTCAAGATTCAGAATGAAAACGTCCCTATGAGCATGAGGCGGAGGCACTGATACCTCCATAAGTGCATGGAGAATCACTGAGAGGAACCAAGATTTAAAGGAAAACCTCTATAAGAGCATGAAGAAGAGTCTCTGAGAGGTTAGAGTCTAAAGGACATCTGAACAATGCCTGAGGTATTCTGCCTTCATGTGCCCGTCCTCTGCTTTTAGACACAACTTGACAATATAAATAGTTACTCTCCAGATGACACTGTGACATCACTGAGGGGCGGGGATAAATCCTGCCTAACGAGCTCCATAGAAACCAGCACCTCGTTAATTAATCTGCACGTTATTCTGATGCTGCTCAGTGCGCCTATCATAAATCAGACATTTCTATTTCTCTCTTTCTCACACACACACACACACACACACACACACACACACACACCTGCACTGCTGTGTGTGTGTGATTGTGTGTGTGTGTGTGTGTGTGTGTGTGTGTAATGTGTGCAAGAATGATGCATAGTGATACATGCTAGTGTCTGATCTGGCCATGTAATAACCATCCATCAAGACCAGAATGGAACGGGCAACACACACACACACACACACACACACACACACACACACACACACACACACACACACACACCTCCCGTATATCTCCTTCATCAAAGGCAAACACTATACAGTGTGTATGAATGATGTTGTCCACTGTAGTAGAGATGAAAGCTACTGCTCTGCAGTTTTGAAGGACTTTATGACGCTTTTCAAAAATTATTTTATGTCCATTTTATGGGAAACTCCTCTCTTGTAGCTCTGCCTTGTGGATGTTTAGTTAGAGCAGGAGCACAGGTTGTGTCATACTTTCATCAGAGGTGAGGTTCTGACCACTGAACTGCTCTTCTCCAAACATGTTTGGGTGCTGGACCCTCTCTCAACCTGGCAGTGACAGTAACCTGCCTGATACACTCCAGCCAACATCACACACACTAGCAGGAGGATGATCAGGTCAGTGTCACTGCTGTGCTAAGAATGGACCACCATCCCAACAACATCTGGACAACGGCAGCCCTATGGTCAGAAACTGAGCAGTGATGAATGGTGTAGAGGTCAGTGAGTAGAAGCATAAGGTAGGAGTTTCCAGTAAAGTGGCCAGTGAGTAAAAGCACAGGGTGGGCGTTTCTAATAAAGTGGCCAGTGAGGAAGTGCAAGGTAGGTGTTTCTAATTAAATGGCCAGTGAATGGAAGCAATAATGAAGTGTTTCTAATGAAGTGGTCAGTGAGGTTGGTATTATTGTTTGAATGTTCTCGTTTTAATAATATGTCAGCATTTCTGATGGAGTTTCAGTGGAAGGATGCTTGGCTTCTAAGCTCTGAGTTTAACCTGTTCTTCAGACCACTGCCTGTGTGTGTGTGTGTGTGTGTGTACCCTGCCAGCATCTGCACCCCTCTCCTGCCACTCTCAAGTGCCTTTTTTAACTCCCCTCATTAGTACTCTCCTTTGTAGTGCACACTCCTCCACACTAGACGCCTTTATTAGTTTTCTTTGAACTCGCTCTTTCATCATTAAGGGTGTCCGCAGGAGCGTCACTCTAAGAGGTGCACTGATGGGTTTCTGCTTCTCCTCCATGGCTTTCAACTAATTCTGATCTATTAAGACAGAGCTGATGTCAATTTGTAATGCACTGCTTTCAGCCTCATAAACGGATCTTGAGAAAGTTGATATCTGTCTCAAGTGGTGGTTAGAATTTTAGAAGGGCTCTGAAATTAACAGGGTTAAAATTATACATTAAAGTACACACACACACACACACACACACACACACACACACACACACACACACACACACACACACACGCGCGCGCGCACACACACGCACACACACACAGATGATTAATTCAGTGGTACTGAAAGTTCCAAAATAACTTTAAACCTACCAAGGCCAAGACCTCCTGCTAGCGATGATCATGGACTACAGGTGGTAACTTTTCTACACCCGTATTTGTTGGACAGCACTGGATTCACCAACATTAACTACAATACGAGAGTACAAGGAGCTCAGTGCAGATCTGGGAAGGATATCCATGCGTTTACACAAGCAAGAGGACACCTTCAACTAATTTGGATGGTCAGGAACCTCCACAACATAGGCCTACCATGATGTGACTGGCAGCAGTCAAGCCAGCTTTACATCACCGTGGATTGAGAGACTGTCATCCAAGAAAGGAAGCCTCTGCACCAAAATCAACACCGTCAAGTTGGGTTGAAGTTTGCAATGGAACCTCACAGTCATTGAAAAGCCTTACAGAGAAGCACTTTATCACAGATGAGAGAGTTGATTGGCCACAATGGTCAGAACTATTTTCGGAGGAATGAAGGTGAACCCAGAGAACCAAGGACATTGATTTGCATATGGATGGTAGGGACAGGTCTTATTTGCATTGTCTTTGAAGTCATTTAAAATCATTCAAATGTGCCCTCCTAGAATATGCCAGCATTTGATTGGATGAAAGGGAGGGAGTTATCTGAATGCTCGTGTCACAACATGTGAATAGCCTACTTAGACTGCCAGACTGTTACTGCCTTGGTATTTATTGGCTTATTGCCAAACCCATGCCCTTGCAAATAACACTGTACCTGTTACTGTTAAGCATCGTGGTGGGAGCATCATCCATTGTGGCTGTTTTGCAAAAGTGAACAATGTGCATGGAACAATGAAGAAGAATGCCCCAGAAATATTCGGCAGAACCTCAAACCATCAGTGAGATCAGTGGTTCTCAATCCTAGTCCTGCTCTGCTTGTTTTAGATTTTTCCTGTAACATGCCAAGTTTGGCTCAGCGCTGGCTTGTCAGTTTATTTGTTGAATC
Source organism: Acestrorhynchus altus (assembly GCA_034509495.1). Lineage (NCBI taxonomy): Eukaryota > Metazoa > Chordata > Actinopteri > Characiformes > Acestrorhynchidae > Acestrorhynchus > Acestrorhynchus altus. Next base: position 8,728,803 of record CM067516.1, on the reverse strand, counting down.
AGATGTGCTGGAATTAAGGGGAACTAATTGTCTGTGCCAGTAAACCCACAAATGCAGTGAGTTCTATCAGTTCTGCTAAGAACAGTGGTCAAATATCCAGTCAGAATCCTGACAGAAGCTTCTCCCAAAAGCTTCTAGTAAAGGTATTCCTTGCTTAGGGACATTCAACCGAATATTAGGTGTGCTGTATGTATGTTTTTGACCCTGTGTTGATTTGTTGATGTCTCATTCTGCCCCAGAAAGATAATACTGCCGTGACCTTCAGGTCCATGATGAGTGCATGTAAACGTCTCATTTTCTCATTACCTTATATCCCCCCATCTTTCCACCTCCCTGGCCTCCTTTCAATTCAGCTCTGTTTGAGCTGTCTGACTGAACGGTGTCTTTGCTATCAGTGGGCTTGTCTCACACACACACACACACACACACACACACACACACACACACACACACACACACACACACACACACACACACACACACACACATACACACACACTCTCTAGATACCTGCTGAGCCTTTCTTCCTCACACACACTATTTAAACACACTGACACAGAGATTTACGCCAAGGCCAAGCTCTCTGTCCTCCCCCTGCCCTGGGGCGTGACATAATCCATTAGCGTGGACCCCCGGCTTTGATGCCTGTCAGCAAGAGTTGGCCTGAAGAGCAATGATCGCTCCTTCGCTTGTCTCCAAAAGGAATGTTTTATTCATAACTGATAAGACAGGGGGAGAGAGAGAGAGAGAGAGAGAGAGAGAGAGAGAGAGAGAGAGAGAGAGAGAGACTGTCCAGAGAGAGAGAGTCAACCCAGTATGTCAGCTAAGCAAGAGCATAGCATAGCACTTCTTACTAAGTATTTGAGCAACAATAATACTCTTAATAATACTCCAATATTTACAAAAGTATTGGTACACCTGCTCGTGCACTGTTTCTCCTGAAATCAAGAGTATTAAAAAGATGTCATCCTGTTTCTACAGCCCAGGGAAGGGTTTGTACTAGATTTTGGAGCACTGCAGTGAGGATTTGATTGCATTCAGTGATTATAACATTAGTGAGGTCAGGAAATTAGATTATCACCTCACCTTATGCCCAACTTCCCATCTCATCCAAGTTATGGATGGCGCACCATCGTTCTAGAAAACATAGTCCCATCTACACCTCAGTGCTGGGGGGCTTTATAACCCATGCCTGGCATTAGGTATGCTGCCAAAGGTTTTTAAAGGTTTCTCTACTATGAGAGTCCTATTCTATTGGCACTACGTCTCTACAGGGACTAGAAAAGCTATGTGTGCATTAGCAATGAGTAGAATTTAAAGTAATGGAATGCATTTAGTAACTAGTTTCTGTTTTGGTATCAAAAAAACAACAAATACGTGGTAAGATAATGACTGTAATGGGGAACCATTTTAAAGCAGAGCCTCAGTTACTCGGCCTAAACATGGTAGAGGTAGTTTCACACATTCTTACTGTAACTAAGACCTGCAAAAGAGAAGGTGAGAGAACTCTCTTCATCTGTTTATCCCTACATTCCTCCACTCCATCATTTAATCCCTCTCGGCCTATATTGCCACTTCCTTCTATCAGCTTATTCTTCCATGTTTCCATCTTTCTATCCCTCCATCCTTTAATTGCTTTTCACTTCTATGCCTCCACGCCTTTAACCCTAAAATCACTCAGTTGCACTGTGCGTGTGTGTGTGTGTGTGTGTGTGTGTGTGTGTGTGTGTGTGTGTGTGTCTAGTATGATGGATAGACATATGCTTCAAGACTTCATGACAATATGGAGAGAATGAGACAGAGAAAAAGGGAAAGAAAGAGAAACAGAAACTAGAGAGAAATATTTAGAGAGAGAGAGAGGGATAGAGAGACACTTTAAAAAAGAAAGGCAGGGGGCACTGAATACACACACTTTGTAAAAAAACTGCTGGAAAATATCCAAGCAGACTGCAGGTGCAAACTACCAGACACCCCGACATACACACACACACACACACACACACATATGCACGCACGCACGCACACACGCACGCACACACAGAGTCAGACTGATGGTGCAGTAAATATACAGTTTACAGTCAGTAATTATGAGACGTATATCAGACTTCACAGTCCTAACTGCTTCCAGCTAATTTAATCACACACACACACACACACACACACACACACACACACACACACACACACACACACACACACACACACACACACACAGATTACAGATATTATTGTAGGCTGAGTAGTCTAATGTAAATATTTCAGAGCGCTTTTCTTGCCCAGATGTTTTGACAGCCTCTGCATGTTGGTTTTGGCTCTAATGTGAGCGGAGGGTCCTTGTGTTCAGAGAAAGAACATGAAGCAACTGAGGGGAGAGAAAATGTGTGTGTGTGTGTGTGTGTGTGTGTGTGTGTGTGAGCAAACAGTCCATCCATTTTAACAGGCTGAAAAGTGACTGGACAAACTAACTCAAGGAGTAAAACCACAGTCTGGTAGCTGGTTGTGTGTATTGTGATAGTGTTTGACTTTGTAAATGTCTGTAAAAGTCTGCTTACAGAGAATCTCTGAAAAAAGCCTGAGGAGCAATTGGCCTTAATTCATGTGATTTGACATCAATAGGGACAGGGTAACAAGGCCATAAGTATGTAGTAATGTTGGTGGAGGCCTGTAGCCAACATGTTACTGATGTGGTAGCAGTTATGGATGAGGGTGGTACCTGGTTGCACTGATGTTACTAGAAATATGCTATGGTATTATATGTTGTTGCTATGGAGTTATATTCTATTGGCAGTACTGATGGAAAGTGCTGATGGATATCTGATTGGGTGTATGTGCAGATGGAAATATTAAAATGTGAGTGTTAATATATATATTAACAATAATATATATCTAATTGGGTGTGTGTATGTTCTGATGGATATAACTAAATGGGTGTGTTTATGGGCTGATGGATATATCTGATGGTGTGTGTGTATGAGCAGATCTATATATCTATACAGGTGTGTGTATGTGCAGATCGATATATCTAAATGGGTGTATGTATGCTTTGATGGACATATCTAAATGGTTGTGAGTATGTATTCATGGATATATCTATACAGGTGTGTGTATGTGCAGATCGATATATGTAAATGGGTGTGTATATGTGCAGATGGATCTATCTGATCTGATTGGTGTATGTGCCGATGCATGTATGTATGACCTGTCTAAATATTTGCAGTCCTATTTTGAATAATAAATGGGATCTGAATAAGTAACTTGCTATCTGAGATGCATTTTACTAAATTCGTTCTTACTTTCACTTGAGTAATAATTTAAATGAGCTCTTTTACTTCTTTTTACTGTTCTATTTTTATTTTACATTTTTTACTAAAGGTCAGATTTTGGCTACTCTACCCACTTCTGCCCTTTACCCTGTTGCCAGTTGCCACTGGTTTTCCTTGCTTGGAGCACTTTTGGTAGGTACTAAATACTGCATACTGGGAACAACACACAAGACCTGCCTGATGTTTTGGACATGTTCTGACCAAGTTGTCTAGACGACCAGAGTTTGTTACAACTGTCCATTTGTCCTACTTCAACTCATCAACTTAAAAAAATGGTTGTTCACTTGCTGGGGTCACTGGAACCAGATAATGAGTTATTCACTAGTAATGTTATGGCTGATTTGTGTATATGCAGTACTCAACCTTGATAACTCAGGCATGGGAGTTAGACCCTAAAGTTACACAGAGTAAGGAAACACATACTCAGACCTTACAAAGAGCCCCACACCATTCATCAGTCAGGCCCAAATGATCTTCCCAGGTTTAAATATTACCACGTCTCCATGACAACATTGTATTTATTCCTGGCTGAATAAAGCCATCGCCACCACTGGACTAGAAGACCCAGTTCTGCAAAAGCTGTGTTTCGCTGAATGTGTGTGTTAGTGAATACAGTGCTAATCCACAGAATGTAGGAAAGCTACTTCAATACAAGAGTTCACAGTAAAGACTCTTTAGAGTCACGTGAAAATAATTATGTAAGTGTAAAAATCATGATGTAATTTAATATTAATTATTATCAGCATTCAAAAGCTGAAAAACATGGAATCAGGAGGCACTGCAATCAGCGAAGAGGGTATTGAAGCACAGGGCAGGTGCAAAATGGTATGGTAGGGCAAGAGTCAGGTGATTGCGGAAAGCAACCAGTAAGGACACGTCACCAGAGAGAAGACAAATTGTTACTGGCTATATTTAATTTACTGGATTTTATCCATCCCAGTTTGGAAGTGCCAATTACCCAACCCCCTATCCCATATGATGCTCCCATCACAAGGAGGGTGAAGACAAGCATATGCTGGTTGGAGTGGCACAACAGATAACACCACCAGCAAGCCACCACCATGTGGGAGACAAGTGTTCGTTTCTAAGTCTGGGCAACTATGCTGTGCTACTGTGCTTGTTAGTCACTCTGGACTTACAAGTGTCGGCTAAATGCCATTAATGTAAATGCAATGCCTATATGCACAAATTACTAATGCAACCTAGACATGCATAAATGAAACAATTTAATCAGATAATGACAAAAGACAACTGGTGTAACCTAACCTATTAACCATAGCTCAATTCTGAATGTTAATATAAATTAATCTTATCATAATGGAAACTCAAGCTAAAATCAAACTAACACTAAACCCTAAAACATAACCAATTTTACTGCAGTTTGTAAAATTGTTACAGTTTCTGGATGAGTTTGCCTATTAATTCCTTTTTATAAGCCCCATTTAAAGCAAAATGGCAAGTCTTACATTTACATTTATCTGATGCTATTATCCAGAGCGACTTACAAGGATACTTATGATACAGTAGTGGGACAGAGTCGTGTTAAGAGTCTTGCAATATGTCCATTGTTTGTGGTAGTAGGGCAATTACTTCCTTCAGAGATGATGTTTCCCTGGTTTTAGCAAACAATGTAATGTACAGTGGTGATTGAAAAGTTGATATACTTCTGCCTAAATTTGACCGGAAGTAGATAAGGTCAATTAAATCAAATAAACTGCTTGTGCTGGATTGACTTGTGTCCTTAGAGTTATTTTCTTGCTGTATGAGCCATGTTCTTGAGATTCGAGATGTCCTGACTTTTTCCTTTAGAATTTGCTGGTATAATTCAGAATTCATTGATGTGCGCATAGCTGTGCGGATGAAAACACTATGCGGCAAAATCTATAGATGGTTGGTAGAAAGGAGTCGTAGAGTGAAACAAATGGATGACTTTGATGAGCGTCTCTTGGAGTCAGTAACTCACAACTTACAGGACATTTAGCCATAGTGGCATGCTAAAAGCTGGCGGGGGGGGGGGGGGGGGTGTAAACAAATAAACACACCAGAGAAATGACTTTGGGTTGCCTAGGAGACAGGTGGAAAATTGCAGCCCATAATGATGCTGTCAGCTTTGGAGAGGACAGGAGTGTGTGTGTGTGTGTGTGTGTGTGTGTGTGTGTGTGTGTGTGTGTGAGTGAGTGAGTGAAAGGGGGGCTCTGTAGGGTGAGGATGGTGGGTTTTAGTGACTGATTAGTGTATAAACATATAAAACCAGATGTGACCAGATGTGGGTTTTGCTATAAAATACAATATGATAATTAGATGCATGTTAAACATTATGAATATATATTCATCAACATATAAGAAAAAAACATCTTATTATTAAATTATTATCCGGGTAATAATGATCATTATTATTATCATTATTATTGCTATTTTTGTTTTTGTTGTTTAAATTATATTATAAGTAATTTGTCTTCTGATCAAATGTAAATTTTGAAATATTGTTCCTTAAGATGTATATGACATTAATATAATAATAATAATAATAATAATAATAATAATAATAAGAATAATAATAATAATAATAATGTTATTGTGCTGCTACTACTACAAATAATAATTAATAGTTTATTATTATTATTATTATTGTTATTGTTATTGTTATTGTTATTATTATTATTATTGTTATTGTTGTTGTTGTTGTTGTTGTTGTCTTTGGCGTTGTAAAGTTTTGTTTAGTTGTGTGGTTTATTAATTTCCCTCTAATGGTGAATTCTGTAACACTGAGGTCAGAGCCAGAACTCATTAGGTTAAAAGCCTCACAGTGATGGCATGAGAGTAATTCATGAGACTGATTCCTCGGACCACTCGTCCTGCTACACACACTTCCACTGGAAACAGCTATGAAACACTCTAGCAGCAGCACCTGAGAAACAAACCTCCGTGTGTGTGTGTGTGTGTGTGTGTGTGTGTGTGTGTGATGGAGATTTTACTTTGTGTGGAACAGAAGCATCTGGCTGAGGTGTGTGTGTGTGTGTGTGTGTGTGTGTGTGTGTGTGTGCCTGTGGGCTGAACTCTTGTACAGTGATTATTCTTTAATGGCGTGTAGTTCAGTACAGTAATTTGCACACAGAAACAATGTAGATCACACAGATAATGAAACAAGCAGTGAAACAAAGTCCAGGTCAGAAAATATGAAAATTAATTACCTGCTCTTCCGTTGCTCGCAGCTGCTAAGACGACGTGATGCTAAAACATCTGCACACGGAACAACAGAGGATGAAGTAAACAGACATATGCCACTGTCTCTGTCTGTGTGACTAATATACTTTCAGCAAAATGATCTCTCTTTTCATATTTATAGAAGGAAGTGTGGAATTGCAGTGCTATTGGGATGGAACATAAAGGTTACCAGGAACAATAAATGATTAAAAATTTAGATACGGTCAATATTTATTGATCTACACATACAGAAGTAGTGTGGGTTTGAGTGTTGATAGCATAACAAATAGAATCCCACACACATTTTCAGGGAAAGGTCTGGCGATGGTCTGGCGTTGATCTGTCAAATTGGCACTTCCAAATTGAGGGGGGGGGGGGGGGTAGTAAATAAAAAACTACAGAAAAACAACAAAAAACACAACAACAACAGAGCGCTGCTCTGTTCACTGTGGGAGGTAATGTCTTCTATAACATATTCCCAGAACACAAGTGACACTGTGGTTCAAGGAATGTTCTTCAAAACTGAAATATCAATAGGTATTTGGTAGGTATTGACCATTTCATACTAGGAATGACTTACAGGACCTGCCAAATGATGTGGAGATGTTCTGAAATAGTCATCTAGGACATCACAGTTTAGTTCTTGTCAAAATTGATCAGAATCGGGCCCAGAGTGGCAGGTTCGAATCCAGGTTCATGCTGCTCACCATCGGCAGCCGGGGCCCAGAGGGAGAGAAATTGGCTCTCCCTCGGGGGGTGGGTAGATGGCGCTCTTTCACACATCACATAAGTGCACTGCTGGATGGTGCAGGCGTCTGCTGACCACTGTGTCAGAACTGGGGATCTGGCGTTCTCCTCCAAGTGCGATGGCTGCCTGGCAATGATACAAATGGCGGCAGTTCGATAAGAGGTGGTAGGCATCCCGTCACATGACTTGGAGGAAACATGTTATGCCGAAAGCAGACACGTGATGTGGGAGACAACTTAGGGGGTTGGGTAACGGGCATGTCTAAATTAGTAGGGGGTGTAAATTGGAAAATGGCATAAACAATAAATAAATAAATAAATAAATAAATAAATAAATAAATAAATAAATAAAAGGATCAGATTCTTATGCTCGTGCATTTTTCCAGCTTTAACACATCAACTTCAAGAACTGATTGGTCCCTTGCTGATGAATATGTCTACAGGAGCCACTGGAACCAGATCATCAACGTTAATTCTAGCAGGGTTTTTAATGTTATGTGTATATGCTGATCTGTGTATATGCTTTGCAATGCTCAAGGATAATTATCTATATTCAATATAAAAATCAATATTATAAATAATGAGAGTGAGAAACTAAAGACCCACATACAGGTCAGGTATATAATAGATATTTACATTTAGCAAATGTTACAAGTCTCAGTTTCCATTTCTATTAATCAGAAACAGTAAAGCTGGAAAAAGCAGAAAAGTCTTTTTCCCAGGAAACGCAAAGGGAAACAATATAATCAGGTGTCTGTTTAGCTCATTTGTGGAAACCAGACTGAAAAACATGCCCACACTGAATTCAATGTTTTTTGTGATGTCATTAAAAACACATTTACATATTGTTGCCTAACCAGCCTACAGCAGTTTAGGCCCCACCCACTCACACAGATGTTATAAGCAGGATTTCAGACTCTAGAGTCAAAGCTGTTGGAATGAGGGAGCCTCATTAATTATAAGATGAATGTTGTGACCTTCTGCCTCCACCCTGGACATCCTGCTCAGCTAGTCTGAGGTGCATCACACTGGCCAATCAGAAACTGGTAAAGGAAAGTCTGTTAGTCGTCCCCACCTCCTCACTGTGGAGTAATTTCATTACCATTTAATGTAATGACAGCACTAATCAGACTGATTAATGTAGAATAATCCAGATAACAGACTCTCTCTCTCTCTCTCTCTCTCTTTCTCTCTCTCTCTCTCTCTCTCGCTCTCTCTCTCTTGCAAATATGTTGATGTTTTTGTTCTATTCACACTCACTTCTCAGCTTTCTTTACAAATGTTCATAACTATTTATTTTCTTACTTTTGTTTTAATTTGATAATACAAGGATTTTATCTCATGAATTAATTCATTAATCTGTGGAGTCGTTCATTACTTACCATGAATTAGACTAAGCAGATAAAAAGGTCATAATGATGGTGATGATGATGAAGGTGGTGTGAAATCATTTGTTTCATTTTATTTATTAATTAAACAAATAATAATATTATTATTTACCTATGCATGTTTATAGAATACATTGATCATATGTTATATTTACAATCAAACAAATAATTAGCTTTTTATTTAGTTGTTTTATTGACTTTATACATAAACCAATATTTTATTTATTATATATTTTTTTATATTTATTTAGTAACATAATACAAATATTCTCTAATAAATGTTATCCATTGAATAATAATATATTTTATTTATAAAAGCATCTGTTTTCTACATATTCATTTAATAAAATATGAATGTCAAGGTAAGTGTTTCTAATAAAGTGGCCAGTGAATCGAAGCACAAGGTGAGTGTTTCTCATAAAGTGACCAAGTTGACGCACATGTTACGTGTTTCTAATAAAGGGGCCAGTGTACATATGTTGGCAGTACAGTAGGTATGGAGAGTTTCCATCTGTACCAAAAGTTCATGTGCATAATTGTTTACTTATTCTTGTTGTTTCTCAGAAATCCTGAAATGGTTTTGGTTGACCTCCCAAAATGGTTCATACTGTGCACACACTGCAATAAACAGCATGTAGGAGTGTGTGTATGTGTGTGTTATCAGCATAGCTCCACTAAAGGGGATGCAGAGGCTGCAGGAAAACGCTGAGCTTTACTGGGACACGACCACAGGCGGTGGACAGATGTGCATGAGCCAAGATAACAAATAAAAGCACAAACAGTTTTGCATATAGAGACACACACACAAACACACACTCAAGCACACACACATGCATTCTTATGCTCGCACTTCTACATTCATGCTAATATTTAAAGGATGATTGTAAGAAATATAGATGTTATTCCAACTCCTACACAGATTCATACTGGATTCAAATCACTCCACAGTTATTACTGTCAGACTGGAAACACTACACACACTTCAGATTCATACTGGATTCAAATCACTCCACAGTTATTACTGTCAGACTGGAAACACTACACACACTGCAGATTCATACTGGATTAAAATCACTCCATGGTTACTACTGTCACACTGTAAACATTATACAAACTACAGATTTATACTGGATGAGAATCACTCCACATTTATTTCTGTCAGACTGTAAACATTACACACACATTGCAGATTCATACTGGATTAAAACCACTCTACGGCTATTAGTCAGACTGCAAACACTACAAACCCTGCAAATTCATACTGGATTAAAAACACTACCGTTATTACTGTCAGACTGTACAAAAACACACACTGCAGATTCATACTGGATCTGGTCCACAATCACTTAAATTATATCCCCACCCCAGGTAGGGTGATACTGCCATCTGTCAAAGGGGATGGAATTAGGGCTGTTAGGAAGAATATTTGATGTTTAACTGCACTTTTAATAAAACAGAGAGAGAGATTGAAAGTGAGAGATATTTATGTAGAGAGTATGGGCTTGGAGGGGGCAGGCCAGGGTGTCCCTCCAGCGTAGGAACAGCTGGACACAGGGTTGAGACGTCCTCTCCCTGCCTCCAGAGTGTGTTTGTGTGTGTGTGGAGGGTCCAGGTGCAGTGCTGCCCCCAGGCTGGGGGACTGAGGCAGGAGTAATCAGGCAGCAAACTGCTTCTGACGGGCCAGAGAGAGAGAGACGCAGCGACAAATGCTCTGCAGCACCCCGCTAATTTCATTTAGCCTGCAGGGAGAGCTGCTCCCAGAGAGGACCACTGTGTATGTGTGTGTGTGTGTGTGTGTGTGTGTGTGTGTGTGTGTGAGAGAGAGAGAGAGAGAGAGAGAGAGCATGTGTTATTGTATAACTGTGTGTGCCTGTGATTTTGAGCGCATGATAGAATGTGTGTTTATCTCAAATTCATTCTGGCTTAAAATCCCTACTTAATTATTCCTGTCAGACTATGAGGAAAAAAAACAGACACTTTAAATTCATACTGGATTCAGATCAGTTAACAGTTATGGATAGTAGCCTCATGTACTTGTGTAATAACATCATGTAATTATGTTCTGTGTATGATAGCACATAATGATACAAGGTTTTCAAAATCTGTAAGTGCAAGTCTGCAAGTCTTTTGGGGTATGTCTCTACCAGCTTTGCACATCTAGAGGCTGAAACTGTTGCCCATTCTTCTTTGCAAAATAGCTCAAACTCAGTCAAACTGTGATGGTGAGCATCTGTGAACAGCAGGTTTCAAGTCTTGCCACAGATGCTCGATGAGATTTAAGTCTGAACTTTAGGTCTGGTCCATTCTAACACAGGAATATGCTTTGATCTAAACAATTCCATCGTAGCTCTGGCTGTATGCTTTGGCTTGTTTTCTGCTGGAAGATGAATCTCTGCCCCAGTCTCAAGTCTTTTGTAGCTCCAGCAGGTTTTCCTTCAGGATTGTGTTTAGTTCCATTCATATTCCCATCAACTCAGAGCATTTTCCCTCTACCTGCTAAAGAAAAGCATCTCCACAGCATGATGCTGTGATCCCCATGTTTCACTGTGGTGTGTTCAGGGTGTTATGCAGTGTTAGTTCTTCCTACATGGCTTGTGGCAAACTTCAAACGGGACCTCTAATGGCTTGCATAAAGGCCTGATTTGTGGCACACACTGTGGATCTCTGCAGCTCCTCCAGAGTGACCATGGGCCTCCTGGCTGCTTCTGTAATTAGTGCTCTCCTTGCCAGGGCTGTACGTTTTGGTGAATGGCCATGTCTTGTTGTTTGCAGTTGTGCCATGCTCCTTCAATTTACGGACGGATTGAACAGTGCTTCATAAGTAGTTCATAGCTTGGGATATTTTTATAACCTAACCATGCTTTACATTTCCCCTTTACTTTATTCCTGACCTATCTGCAGTGTTCCTTGGTTTTCATAATGCTGGTCGATCGCTAATCTTCTCTAATTAACCTCTGAGTCTTTGACAGGACAGCTGTAGTTATACTGATAATGAATTACACACACAGGTGGATTTTATTTACTAATTAGGTGATGTCTGAAGGTGCACTGGTCACATGTTTATTATATATGTGTAAGTACATACATAATGATAATAATATGTTATGAAGGAATCAACTGGCAGGAATGGTGGTTTACAAGTTTGAGATTGTGAAACATGAAGGACTCCAGTTCCACACTCTGCCGTGCATGTGAGGATGGGCCTTATTGCTGTACCTGTTGTGTTGGTAGCATCCTTTACAAGTGAAGTATGCATCAGACAAGAGCACGGTTAGAGGTTAAAGAACCTTTATCTTTCTATCTTGTCAAAACACACACACACACACACACACACACACACACACACACACACACACACACACACACACACACACACACACAACACACACACACACACACACACACACACACACACAGAAATCCTAGCAATGAATTACAGAGTTCCTACCATGCAGTTCCAGTTCAGTCGACTGTGCCTGTTGCTCCACACTGCAGACCAGACACAACTACGCCCAAAGCAATTTCTTTACCACTCTGAGAGAGAGAGAGAGAGAGAGAGAGAGAGAGAGAGAGAGAGAGAGAGAGAGAGAGAGAGAGAGACAGAGAGATGCATGTGTGTACAGACCACTCTACAGCTGTTAGGCCAGCAGATGCCAGCCGTCACACTATCTGTCTGCAGCTGCAACACCTCACCCTCTGGGACCTGTCTACCAGATACACACACAGACACACTCTGAAGGGACAAACAAATGGTAGTGTGTGGGTTTCAACCTGCCCATGTCTGGTGGGACAGGGCGACTAGGCCTCAGGTGAGATACAAAAGCCTACTTTCGGTGCTGCCTTGCTAACATATGTCTTCTCCAGTACAGGCTCAGATGGGGTGCTTCTTGTTTGTCCAGACACTGTTGTTTTGTCATGGGATGATCTGTGTGTAATCTACACTCTGCCTGTAAAAAGTTTGGAGACACCTAGATTTTCAGTATGGGTTGGAATACATTTTGGAGCAATCATGGCCTCCATGGCAGTACTTAGTCTATATTGGTCAGATAATCACTCCATCTCTGCTGCTGCTCCATGATATGTGCACAACATATTTACACCTACCGCTTAACAGGTGTAAGTCCTGATGATTTTCCTCCAAACAATTTTTGACATCTGTGCAGTGTATTGATTGACAGGTTATACATTTATTGTCATCATTTAAGTGCCAATGCTTACTTTAGTAACAAGGTAGTTGTTAGTAGCTAAGAAATAACATAAGGGTTTGTGGTGCAAATGAATTTAGTAAAAGGATAGTTTGAAACTAAAGGCTTAAACATACTTCCTATGAAATTGTGCACAGAACTGCACAAAACTGAAAGTGCCTTCGTAAGCTTACAAGCTTACAAATTTAAAATAGTCGAAGTGTACATCTCTCAGCAATGAATCACACACATACCTCCATTCTGTCTCTGAGAGCTTCTCATCAAAGCTGTAAAAACAAATGTGTGAAAACAAATCAAACGAAGAGCAAAAGGCTCACAAAAATTCACTAATTTGTCACTGATTGAGACCAGGGCAAACGAACCACAGACGTGAAGATACCCTATGAGAACCTTCGAGAAGGACCAGCAACATTAATAGGATACATTAGGCATTAAGTTCCATCAGTGAAGTCCCAACAAATAAGATTTATCTATTTAGATTGATCTGTCCAGACACCACTAAACAACACTAACTGGACAAATTCTCTGGTTCAGAAATTTTAACCCTTTTGTTGCCACAAAAATGTACCAAAGTAATAAGAGTATTATCACACACACAGAGAATATAAAAATGATCATAATTCTGATAAATACACTCAGCGTCAAAAATAGCTGAACCCAGAAAGAATCAACCAGCTGCACCGCACAACTGCAATGGTGAGTGGAAGCACTATATAGGTGTTTCCCATGAAGTGGTCAGTGATGGGAAGCACAAGGTAAGTGTTTCTAATAACATTGACAGTGAGTGGAAGCACAAGAGAGGTACAGCATTTGTAATAAAGTGGCCAGTGAGTGGAAACGAGGTGAGCATATGTTTAACGGGATCTCTACATTGTCATTCATCAGAATAAAAAAATCTTCTTACATTGCATACTAAAGCATTCCTTCTTCCCAAGCGTCTCTTCACCCAGGAGCAGATGGAGGAAGCTGGAGAAGTCTCCGGAATGCTTCGGAAGCTGGAACGCCGGGAGCTGGAATTCCGCTGCCGTGCTTTTCCAGGTCAGAGACAGTGGAGAGCTGTTGTTCTGCTTGACTACCGAGACACTATGGGGTTAATTACCTTAACTTTATTAATACGAGGATTTCCAGCTTTTGGCTCGCTTTGGGAATGGTGCTGGTACTCTTGTGTTCTGAGCACATATATGAGCTTTCCTCTCTCACACGTCCAGCATCCATACATAAATCTACACACACACACACACACACACACACACACACACACACACACACACACACACACACACACACACACATTGTAGTCAACCATAAAGCAACTGCATTTGCCCTCAGGGCAGAATTCTGTGTAAATGAAGAGTATGAGAGTGAAAAGTCAGAGACAACAGTGTACCATATGGAGAGGTTCAAATCCCTCTCCTTTTTTCTTTAGGGCAGTGCACATACTCAGACAAGCCGTGGGCAGACCCTGCGGGGTATCTTGCTCTAGCTGAGTCTGGCCCACACACTCCATATTTCTACCTCAAATTGTGTAGAACACTCTACCCAAGAAACCTCTCTGGTTTACATTCTGAACGATGACCTTTAGTTCTGAGGAATGTTGTAACATTGTCAATTGACCACCAGGACCACCAGGGATGATATTTATTTTATAATTGAAAAAACAGACACATTGAGACCACCTGTCATTTTATTAGAAACACCTATCTTTTTCTTCCACTGACTGGCCACTTAATTAGAAATACCTAGCTTGTGCTTCCACTTGTTGGCCAATTTATTACAAACACATACCTTGTGCTTCCACTCACTGGCCACTTTTTCTGAAACACCTACCTTGTGCTTCCTCTTGTCCAATTTATTAGAAACACCTACATTGTGCTTTCAGTGCTTTCAACTTATAGCTCCTTTACAGTTATAGACTGTAGCTTCATCTGTTGCCCATCATTTCTGTTTTGAGTGGTAGTCCATTCTCAGCACAGCAGACACTTAGACCCAACCACATCCCACTAATAGTGACTCTGTATTCAGAAACTGACCACAAAGATGACAAAGGGCTAGAGGATGGTGAACACAAAGTATGCATCAACAGGGGGAAGTATAGAGGAAAGCGACGCAGGGCTACAGGGTTTCTGATTAACCGGAGAAGACGTTTGACAATCTCTACAAACAAAAAGTACAATAAGGTGAAACTGTGTTCTCAGACAGTTCGACTCATTCTCAGCTTTAAGTGTGTGCTTTGTAACGGGTATTTCTTCTCATTGTCAGGAAAAGACAGAAGCACCTCTGCCGCAGCCTGAAGGCTGACTATTTAGCATCCATAGTGTTGCTGCCAACAGTGATTGGTATTTCCATGGCAATGGAATCCCCCGCAGCCAATGCGCTTTCAGTGCGGTGGCGTCGCTTGCCGAGGTGCGCTGCGACAACTCCAGAAGGCTCTGGAAGCTTTAGTAGAGATTCACACCATTAATTGAATATTAATACGGTCTCAGCACTGTCAACAGCATGATTAGACTAATTGATCAGGCCGGCATGCCAAGGATGTCATCCTCCTCCCCTCCTTGCATTCCCCCCTCTGTCGCAGAATCCTCCACTCCGTCAGCCCCTTTCATATTTGCATGATCTCTCCTCGTCTCACAGACGCCTGTTTAAATATTTGTGCACCTGATGTTGCTCAAAAAAATAACGAGGCGACTTTTAACGGAGGCCATCACCAGGATGCATGTTTTCTTTCGCGGTTCTTTCAGTTTCGTAGCCATATGTGTTTTGCCTGTAGTGTTGAAGTGGGGGGGGCGTAGGGGGGTGGGTTCTCTGAGTCAAAGTGATGTAAAGTGATTTTTTGTTTGCCTTTTTTCTTCCATGTGGAGTCAATGCATTAATGAGTAATCCAGCTAAATTAAAAGGACGGCAAAATGCGTCTCGGATAATGTGAGTTCACTATGTATTCTTTAGGAAGAAGGGATGCACGCGCTCCTAATGAAGCCGAAAAGCCGCCGCAAGACCGGTCGTACAGAAAGTGCTGGAAGGACCTGCAGGAAACAGGCACCATTTGGCGTTTATGTAAATTCGCAAAACAAAATGGCTGCCTGCCAATTCCTGTCAGTTTGAACAAAGCTCGCCTCGCTGGCAGGAACAGACCGGCATTAAGGTGGCTCTGAGGCTGCGGAGTTGTACAGGGGAAAGGAGGACATCGTGGTCTACCTTAAGCAGGCAGAAGCGACCGGATTGGATGATTTGTTAAGCAGGGCTCTATTGTTTGGCTGGTGGACTTAATGCAGCACAATGGCTGCGGTCCTTTAGGAGATGGCCATCGAGTCTTGAATGCCAGGAAGACCATGCCAATACATTGCCTCGTGTTAAACCACAAGGCTGTGGTTTGTTTGGCTTGTAGGTACTCTGACATCAAAGGAAAAGTGTGTGCCAAGAATACATTACTATAACAAAAACACACCGAAAACACATGCAATGAATTTTAAGAGCACTACCCAGAGGTCCATCTCGGAATAAAACAGCAACAATCATTTTTATTTGCTCTTTACCTGCAGCATGTTTCAGAACATATCCAGCTGAGAGCAGCTCTGTGGTCTAACCAGTCATAAAGGCAGAGCTGAGCTTCAGTCCTAATTTGACACACTTGATCAAGCCATTGAAGGCCTTCAGGGGTATCTGAGCATTAAATCCAAGTGTATTACACATCCATTAGCAACCAAATTCTTACTGTACTTCTTTCTGTCTCTTTGGCCAGTTCCTTTCAGAACTGCCTCATATCGGTACATTTGGTAGGCCTTCAATCATCAGCTAATGCCACAACATTTCAAGAGTATTAAAGATAGGACACTGACTAAGCCAGAGGTAGACAATCCCAGTCCCAGAGTGTTAGATTCCTGCACAGTTTTGTGCTTTTCCTGTTCATACACACCGGATTCGACTCACCTGTTAATTTCCAGGTTTGGAATGTCTGTTAGAGGAGGGAAATCAGTAAACTGTGCAGACATCCATCACTTCAGGGCTAGGATTGCCTACCCCTGGACTAAGCTATTCCAAAAGTTTGTTTTTTCAAAGTTAGAACCTCATGCCAACCGTGTAGCACTGGGGTGGTGGTATGATGATTTGGCAATGCTTTGTTGTATCAGGACCTCAGTGCCTTGATATCATTGAAGGAATGTTCAAATGACATCCTGATTTTCAACCCTGGAATTACATAGCATAGAGATGAACCTGGACGTGTGGCCAGGGTCACACTGAGAGTGTAGGGGAGCAAAATGAGAGGTATACACATATTGAAAATGTGTATACTTGGCCATACAAATACTTGGCCACATTATTAGAAACCCAAACCTTGTGGTTCCACTCACTGTTCACTTTATTAGAAATACCAACTTTGTGCTTCCCTCCCTGGTCACTTTATTAGAAATGCCGTAGGAAAGGCTGTCCACCAGTGCAGGCATGTGTGCTCACTGTCCCCTATTGTTTGAATTTACTAGAGTGTACATGTGTGTATGACTAT
This sequence comes from Acestrorhynchus altus, assembly GCA_034509495.1. Classification (NCBI taxonomy): domain Eukaryota; kingdom Metazoa; phylum Chordata; class Actinopteri; order Characiformes; family Acestrorhynchidae; genus Acestrorhynchus; species Acestrorhynchus altus. The sequence goes on along the minus strand of CM067516.1, from coordinate 8,711,438 downwards.
GTAGATGGGTTAAATGCGGAAGACAAATTCCCCTGTGTGCAAAACACAGTGGGTCTATGAGCACCTCTACCGTTTTTACCTTCCTCAACAAGAACCATGATCAGTCTGGTTTTCATGAAGACTTGAATCTTCAGGCAAGGTTCTTGAAAGTCCCAGAAACTGGATCCAATGGCTATGTGTGAACACACTTTGTTGCTTTCTTAAGGCCACAGAGAGTTTTTCCTCTTGAAACAGACCTCTCGGAGAGCAGACAGCGCATGTGCATAGGGGGTAGAACCCAGCTTTAATTACACAAGACTGAGAGAGACAGAAAGAGAGAGAGACCAAGGGACAGAGAGGAGTGAATCTACAACCCAAGCGTTCATTAGTGTTTTGCTGATGAATGACCGGCTGCTGATAGCCACGACAGAGGAACCGGTCTATTAATTACCATGATTATGCTTTACCCGAAAACCCCAGACTTTTTTTTACTGCCTTTAAAACATGAAGCAGAGGCAAGCTTAAATAATGTATTACGCAGGAGAGACCGGTTTGTCTTCGGGAGTAAGATAAGTGTTGGGTACTTTCCGCAAATAAAGAAAATATTCATTATCCAAGGCCAAGATTAATTGACGTAATTGTGAGTCATACATTGTGCAATGGCTATGGTGCAGCCATGGACAGGCTGCTGAGGAAAAGCCCTGCACTCCAGCTCTATCTGCAGAAGGCATCGCTATGGAGCGCAGGAGGGCCCAAAAGACTGATCGTAGCATCTTGCCAGCACAAAAAAAGCTTTGCTACTCTCTCTGGTGTACAGTTAGAGACTGCAACCCATATGTTGATGCATAGCTCGCGTTAGCCATCCTATAGACCTTCAGTGGTCAGATCCACTATAGTCTGGATATTTTTGGATGGTGCACTATGTGCTGGGAATGGACAACCATCTAAACAATATCTGTGGACAGAAACTGACCATTAAAGAAATGTGCAGCAGCAGATTTCATCAATGCAGCAGCAGAGCTACAGTCTATAACTCTGCACCTACAGGATAAATCAGAGCTATAAGGTACATGTAATAAAGTGGCCGGTCAGTTGCAGCATAAGGTAGGTGTTTCTAATAAAGTGAATGTAGAACTGTAATATTGAAAACTGCATTCGTTATCAGTCTCATTTACAGTCTTGGGAAGACGATCACCATCTCACCAGTGGCTCTCTGTTTCTAAAACACAAAGCAGATAATTAAGGAAATTGGGAGTCTATTAATTACAACAACGTACACAGCCGAGGCCCACCGCGCAGAGAGGAGCTATTTGCTTACCTTGTCGTTATGCAAAAATATATTAGCTAATTATTTTGAATAATGCAATTAAGATATGCACATTTAGCAAAATTTTCACAATGGAAATGTTGCAGTCAGCAGGCAAGCAGGGCACATGCGGGGCCACACGGCACGGCATGGCACACCTCCATCATATAGAGGAGTGAGGCATGGACGGAGAGAGGGGGGGGGGGGTGACAGAACAGAGAGATTAATCTGGACTTGTGGTGAGGGTCACACTGAGAGGGTGGGGGAGCACATGTACACATAATAAAAATTGGTACTTGGCCACTTTATTAGAAACACCTACTCTGTAGTTCCACTCACTGGCCACTTTATTAGAATCACCCATCTTTTAGAGAATGTCTACCACAAACTGTCTCTGTCGGAACACTATGTAGAGTGGATGTTTGTGATAAAGTGGCCAGTGTTAATGTAAACAGCTGGGAAAGGTCTCTCAGATATTCAGATTCTATATTTTATAAAAAATTAATATTTGATCAGCAAGCAGACGCTGAGCGTAAACATATAAACAAGTGCTGCTATACTGAAAACTAGATGTACAAGTACGCCATTTACATTTCTCTGCATGCGCTCACACACACACACACACACACACACACACACACACACACACACACACACACACACACACACACACACACACACTCAGCAGAGAGCAGTCCAGGTGTGAGGGGCCTCGAGTCCCAGGGGTGGAGCTGTCCCTCCTCTGGAGCCCACGAGCCTGGCAGGCGGCCGTGCCATCCATAACTGCCAACCTAATGAGCTGCAGCTGTCTTACCGCACTACAGAGGGGGGGGCTGTAAGCTGCCCTTCTGCATTCTGATAATAATTTTAGCTTCTCAAAATAAACAACATCATGATCGATGGTAAAGAGCATCATTAACCATCACTCATTATTGCATAGACCAGAATAGATGGTCACCAGTAAAATGCATGTATTGTAATGAACACTGGTATAACACTCAACCAGCACCACACCTGTATAGACCACCATGTATTATGTTTTCAACATTGGTATGCCAGGAAACCTGTACCACACCAGCACATGACCAGAATTAACCTGCACATATTGTGTTTTAAATGCTAGCAAACCAGTCAACTGGCACATCACCAACACCAAACTAATATAAACCAGCATGTACTGTGTTCTTAAGTATTGAATACTGGTATATCAGTCAACCAACACAAGCATCAGACCAGTATAAACCGTCATGTACTGTGTTTTGAACATGGGTATACCAGTCAACCAGCACCAAAACAGCACCATATATTGAACCAGCATATATTGTGTTGTGAAGTCCTAAACACTGGTATAGTGGTCAAAAACCAGCAAAAGCTCTCATGTTTTGAACATTGGTATACCAGTCAACCTGTACCACACCATCACGTATTGTCACTGGCACCAAACCAATATAAACCAGCAGGTAATGTGTTTTGAGCTCTGGTCTAGGGCTCAACTTGCACCATGCCAGCTCCAGACCAGTATAAAACAGTATATGTTGTGTTTTGGACTCTGAAACACTGGTAAACTAGCACCATACCTGCACCAGGCCAATTCAATGTAGCATGTGTTGTTTTGAATGCTGGTATATCAGTCAACCAGCACCACACCAGTACCAGACCAGTATACACCAGTCTTGAACTCCTACCAGCCATCTAACAGCCATCTTATCAACTACTTGGACACCATAGCAACCGTTTAGCAACATCATAGCAACCGGATGTATTTTTGATCTGCTTCTAAAAGGTGCTCCATTACAGCCACCAAGAAGAGGGAGAGTCAATAAAATAGAGTGAGGTTTATGAATTCTGCACACAATTCTGGGGAATCTGGGGAAATATCTGTCCGAGTACAATCAAAATGCACAAATGACGCTGCCATGGGAACATGAGAAGTGCCTCCTTCACCTGTGTGCAGAGGGGCAAGCAAGAGATGCTGCAGGATGATGAAATCGCTTTCCAAGGACAGCAATCCTGTCACAAGAGCCGAGACGCATGCACACACACACACACACACACACACACACACACACACACAGACACACACACACACACACACACACACAGACACACACACACACATACATGTATACATATATACAAACTTATACACACAAGACACTCTGATGTACACCTGCACATGCACATGCAAACATATACACACCCCCACACACATGCACAGAGTGTGAATAACAGCCATGTGATGACTGTGTGTGACTAAGTGTGAATGTGATGACTGTGTGTGTGTGTGTGTGTGTGTGTGTGTGTGTGTGTGTGTGTGTGTGTGCACCCTCACTGTTCTCATCATTGTTGGGTCAGATACTGTGAAGACACGTTTCTGGTCCTGACCTCCAACATGGACACACAGCCCAGAGGCTGAGCTAATGATGACAAGGCTGCTAACACTACTAACATTAGGCCTAATCATGGGATTAATCATCATCTCTGAAACACCAGTTTGCCACTCATGCTCATATTGTAGCCCATTAGCATCGGTCAGCCACATGAGCGTCCTGTCACATACACTTAACACATAGCAAGACAAAAACAAGAGATAATTGCAGGCTAATTCGCTCCACCCATGGACCATTTTCGAGAAACACTAGCGGCGGTTCTTCAATCACATCTGATTCCCTGGATGCGTTCCCGCCACTGCAGGATATTTCATTAACTTGTGTTGAACACTGTGCTTGAATAATAGCTGGACACTGCAGAGGGATAGTCCATCTTAGGGTGGTCAGACAGTTTTGTCCCGTCCCTTCTTAGATAGTTATATACTGCAGCTTTTAGGAACACCGTTTTTATTACACCACTTTCAGCATTGCTGGGTTGTTTTTGTCCTCATGATCTACTGAAATACTGATTTTGTGGTCCCCACTACTTTCAACATTCCAGTTTTTTGTCTGCAACACTTTCAGCAATGCTGCTTTTTTTTTTGTCACCACCAGGATCTGAAATGCTGTTTTGTTTTGTTCCTCATCGCCCTCTAAAATGCTAAATGTTTTGCCCCCACAACATTCTGAAATGCTGATTTTTTGGTCCCCACTACTTTCAACATTCCTGTTTTTGTCCCCACCACTTTCAGCAATGCTGATTGTTTTTGTCCCCACCGCTTTCAGCATTGCTGATATTTTTTATACACACCACCTTCTGAAATACAGCTTTTTCTGTCCACATCAATTTTTGAAATGCATATTTTTTTGGTCCCCACCACTTTTAGGAATGTCCATTCATTTTTGCCCCCTACCTCCCTACCTCACCCTTTCAAAATGCAAATATTTTGCAATCATCACTTTTTGATATGAATTCTTGGCCCCACTATTTGAAGATTTTTGTCCCTGACACTTTTATAAATATTGATTGTTTTTCCTGTCACTCCCCACTTTTTTTTTTTTAGACTTTTCCAACAACTACTTCAGCAGCATTTACTGTTTACCAAGAGAGTTACCACTGAGTTGATTCACATGAATTTATAACTTTTAGTCAGCTCCACTGAATACAAGAACCTGAAGACTGACTTTTCACCACTTTACTGAAACATGCAAATTACTACAGGATCCATGAGAATTCCACGGTAAAAGAATATCTGCACAAAGAGTGACAGAGAACACACACATAGCATTTAAGTGGATCCGTGGGTGTTGGTTTGGGGGGCTTCAGTATCCCTGAGGGAATGGGAGCCCTGCTGCTGCTCAAGGGGTTTAATGTGTGAGGCGGCATCCAGTTAAGATGATTTTACAGAGAGAGAGAGAGAGAGAGAGAGAGAGAGCTTAAATGAAGAAAAAGGACAGTGTTGTTTTATCCGTTCAGTGCAGAAGCCAGAGCAGCATCAGTGTGGTGTGACTGTGTGTGTGTGTGTGTGTGTGTGTGTGTGTGTGTGTGTGTGTGTGTGTGTGTGTGTGTGTGTGTGTGTGTGGAATAAGTGCAGATTAGGAGATGGAGCATGTTTAATATAATTACACATGGCCTCCTTGTGAGGTACAGCCATGTGAGGCAGCACTAACACTGTAACAGATACCTGCAGGGAGAGAGAGAGAGAGAGAGAGAGCAAGAGAGAGAGAGAGAGAGAGAGAGAGAGAGAGAGAGAGAGGCAGCTGTTTAGATGCTAAGAAATATGAGCTTGTCATTTGACAGAGGATGAAGATGAGGATGAAGGTCAGATTGCTGGGATTAGAGACAGTCTGGTTTTGGTTCCAAAGTGAACCAGTGGTGAAAAAAGTGATTTATTAAATGTAATTAAATCATGTTTGTTAACATTCAGGCAGAAATTTTGTGTTTTATCCTCATTACTTTCTGAAATGCCATTTTTCCCAGAAAGGCTGTTTTTTTCCCAAAATACCTTTAGGAAATGAAAATGAATCATTTTTTGAAAAGTTATTTCTTTTGTCTTTGAATCTTTTTATAATGACATTTTTCCAGAAATACTTCAAATTATCTTTGAGTTTCTTTCTCACAAATGCTGATCTTTCCCAACTGCTGTTTAAAATGTAATTTACTAACCATTTTTTGTTACAGACCAATTATGATTATGATTTATCCTTGCTCCATCCTGAAATGATCATTTTCCCCGTCACTTTTTGAAATCATGACACTTTTTGAAATCATTAGCACCTTATAAAATATGTTGTTTTTTTTGTGCCATTTTTGTAACTTTTGTACTTTTTTAAAAGTTTTTCACATTTTCAAGTTTCTTTCCCACAACCTTTAAATTGTTTTTTTTGGCACTTGTTGATAAGCTAATGTTTTTACCATCACATTTTCATATTACTTGTCTTGTCATATTCTGCAATGATAATTTTTACATCAAATAAAGACACTTTTGTTTCTCAATCACTTTCAGAAATGCCATTTTTTTCTCCATCACTTTTTCAAATGCCCATTGTTTTGTCTCTGACTCAATTCCATTTCCCTCAGCACTTTTTTCTTCCTCAGTTCCTAAGTTTTTGTTCCTGTATTTGGAGAGTATTTTTTTCTCTACCACTTAATAAAATACTTATTGTTTGTATTGCTCTCCTTTTGTCCTTTCTGCATTTTTACAGGTACATTTTTTAGGTTCTGCCCCTGTTACTTTATATATTCCCCTATTACTAATATTTCTTTTTCATTTTTTGAAAACATTTGGATTTTTCTCCAATTATGATTATGATTTATCCTTGCTACTTTCTGAAATGAATATTTCCCCAATCAAAGTGAAATTTTTTTTTCTAGTTCCTATATAAAACATTTAGTTTGGTGCTGTTTTTGTCATTTGTGCAACACCAATTTTCCCAGATATTTGGTCTTTTCCCATCACATTTTGAAATCTTTTCCTTCTCACCACTTTAAAATTGATATTTTTATTGTCATTTCTTGGTATGCTAGTGTATTTACCATCACATTTTTCAAATAAAAAATGGTGATACTTTTTAAAAATGATTTCTTGCAGTCACTTTTAATCACTTTTTGAAATACAGATTTATGGCACTTTATGAAATTAAAAATTATTGTAGTGTATATTTCCCTCAAATATTTTAAAATTCAGTTTTGTTCACTACTTTTCTATTATATATTTATTTTTTAATTTCTTAAATAATTTTCACTCTTTCTACAAAAGGTGATTTTTTTCCCCCCATTATATCTGTTTTCTGGATCACTTTTTAGAATCTGTGTTTAATTCTATGGCTGATCAATAATGAGACAAAAAGTGATTTTAATGAATCACTCACAGCAACTTCCAGATGCAGGTTTATTCAGAAGTAGTTTATTAGACAGTAGCTCCAATCTGAAATGTGATCTCAATGATCAATGAAAATCTAAATTACCTCAATTTCAGGAATCATCAATATTTCAAAAGAGCAAACAGAATTCCAATCAGACAGAGTGAAAAAAAAGTGCAGAATTCCAGATATGAGTCAAAGGGGATTGCAAAGGAATATCAATCATCAGCCTGTGTGTCTCATTTGATGGCCAATCAGGGCTTCTTCTGGCCTGCAGGTTTCTGGCAGGGAGTGAATGGAAGTGGGTGTGCAGGGTTCATCAGTGCTGCTCAATGGCCTGATTGGCTGCAGTGCAGTGCATGATGAGCTATTCTGCTTGGATAAAAGTCCACTGAATTCTAATCCTAATCCAAATCACACACACACACACACACACACACACACACACACACACACACACACACACACACACGCTCTTCTCACATTTCAACATTCTCTTCGTTTTTCAAAAAAAGACAATGGACAGTGGCTACTGGTGGCATTACACTGACCAGTTGTAAGAAAATGTTTGATGGAAAGATGGAACAGAATTTGTAAAGATCTTCTTAAGATGGATGTCAAAGTGGATGACACAGAACCAGTGAATATTTTGGGCCGACCAGTAAAAAAACAGCTAAACAAAAACCCAACCAAAGGCCCTTCCTTCCTGTAACCCTTACTGTAAATGATATGTCCATATGTCCACATTTGACATTTACCAAATGCTTACAGCCAGTAAAAGTTTGATTGAACATTATTTCAAATTTCATTGCATTTCATGATATTCTATCTGAAATATTTCAATGGTGTGTTTTGAAATGTCATTTTCATACGATGGCTTTTATATGATTATAAGTTTTTCCTGACACTTTTTGAAATTGTATATTTTCTCTGATATTTTTTTTTATTTATCATTTTTCCTGACACTTTTGGAAATCATATTTTTTTTGTCCCTTTTTGAAATTGTTTTTCCCTCACATTGTGATTTTCTCTGCCAGTTTTTAAAACTCTGATTCATCTTTCATAGTATTTAAAATACACACTTTCCCTGACACATTTTGATTACCAATTTTACATTATTTTTTTTTTTAAAGAAATTAATTTAGAGTTCAAATACTAAATTTCACTTAAAAAAATCACCTTCAGTTGGTGTCATAGAAATACTGGATTTTGAATGGTATTAAATGGGGATGTACATTGAGCTCAAACAAACACTGACAAAATGGAATCTATTAAATCTATTTAATCATAACATTATGTGTTATACTCACACATATCTGTTTCCTTTGTTTATTTCTAAATATTTTTTAATTATTTGATCTATTAATGTATATATACGTATATAATGTAATATATTATTATTATTATTATTATTATTATTATTATTATTATTATTATTATTATTATTATTATTATTATTATTATTATTAAACAAGCCCAGGAAGAATAAACGCTATTGCAGTTGTTCAGAGAAAAAGGTGCAGAATTTAAAGGAAAGGAGCCGATTCAACTGTTGAATGATTGCTGATATTTGAATTCAACAGCCACAACCACACCCCTCCCTTCAATGCTCCTGTGCAATGTGTTGTGTTGTCAAGGTAACTACACTGGCTTCCAGGCCAAAAGAAATATGATGGAACCCGCAGCATTTGCTGGCCAAGGTTAAGTTAGCATGAATATGGGGAAAATTAGAACTTTACAAACACTTTTTCTAAAATGCTGGTAAACTTTGGATACTGACATGAAGCTCAAACAGGCAGCTAGCTAGTTGTCCATGCTGAGGAGTAGCTTAGTCTATGTACTTAGGTATCTAGCGATCACTATAATTGCAACTAGTAACAACATAACAATGCTTCAACAAGTGTAATGCTTCTAGATAGCAATAATAATCTCTGACACAAATGTCCTAAGTTATTGTTTGCTGGTTTAGAGGCAGAAGTGCTTCTCCGTGGTATAACATTAGCGAGAGAGCTACGTCATGGAGAGTAATTATCGAGTGGTTAGCATTAAGATGAAATGAACACATCCCCTGCTGTTAAACATGGGGGTGAAGGGATCCTAGAGCTTTGGGTTCATGTTGTAATCAATACTTATAGAACTTATATTGAAATTGTAAATGATACAAATACAAAATCAAGCGTGCTCTGTCTTTAATGCATGCGCTGAATATCTTCATAGTTAAAAATGAAGATTCTTCAGGGAGTTATTTGATGGATGCCACAGAAGAACCTTACAGGAACTGTATGAAGGTTTTTGAAACCTTTGAAAGGTTCTTCATTCTCACATGTGTGTTTTACAAAATGGGAAGGAATGAAGCAACCATGCCTTCTTCTAAGGCATCATTCAATGAACCCTTTGTAGAACAATTGTTGTTCAGTAAACAAACAATGCACACATACGCAAAAGGTGAATGATCAGAAATAACACTAATCAGGCCTTCACACTTTTTTACACACACAGACACAGACACACACAGACACAGACACAGACACACACACAAAACCACACACAGGTCTAATAATCACAGCACAGCTCATTAGTCAGGTGCGAGTGCATCATCTTGACTGAAATCCCACAATCCTTTGTTCCATGCCTCCTGTGGATGTCTCCCTGTAACTTCTTTAATACACACGTCTCTGCATGCGCTGTCGAAAGTCGTGCCAATTTCCGGTGTCTCATGAACGCTTTGTGTTCCTTTTTTCCTCCTTGCAACGCTTTTAAATATTTGGAAGCCTTTGGGGAAGATGCATTATTCATCCCAAATTATATTTCATTTATGGGAAAAAAATGGGAACGCTAAACAGTGGAGGGATGTAGAGATGTGTGTGTGGTGGGGTGGGGGGTGGCAGTGAGTCTTATAAAAATCAATTAGATTTGTGCCCCCGAACTAGAATAGACGGTGGCTCTGAGAGGCGAGGGCCCCAGTGCACAAATATTAGGCCCCCGTCCCCTTATTTGATTATCCATGTGGCTGGGAAGAGCGAGCGAATCAGCGAGAGACTTGAAAGGGCTTTCCAGGCTCTAAAATTGGAAGGAAGTTGTAAATAATGTGAGCACTTGGATGTTCATGGGCGAGAACACATGGAAGGACACCCCATCCCAACCAGAGTGGTTCACTAAAGGGTGCAAACGCTGACAGAGGGAACGGACTGAGAGATAAGAGGAAGTAGTGCTTTTACACATCTGCCATCCATCTGTCAGACCTTTTGTTCTGAAAGAACACAATCCATCTGGAACAGATAACCTGCTGCTAGCAAACGTAAACAAACAATGGATCAAATGGATCACTAGGAAATCTTTAATTTGGACAGATTCTGACAACCTTTCAACTGTAGACACAACTGACATTTTATTAGAAACACCTACCTTGAGCTTCCTCTCATTGGGCACTTTATTAGAAACACCCACCTTGTGCTTCATCAATGACTACTTTATTAGAAACACATACCTTGTGCTTCCTCTCGCTGGCCACTTTATCAGAAACTCCCTGTGGAGATCTCAGCTCGTCTCCGACCTGAAAACTTGGGTGAGAGTGGTTGAAGGTCTAAACGGCAGCCGTACTGTGGAGTGCTGTGCCGATGTTACTGTTTGTTTTATGAAAGATGGATGGGGCTCCTGATGAATCATTCACTATGGAAGCGACGGCTGTAAACACGAGGAGGTTGAAAAATTCATGGTTTGTAAGTTATGAATTATGACATGGCAATCTCAGCGCTCCCTCTCTGCCTTTCTTTTGGCCTCTCTCACACCCACCCTCGCTCACACAAAGCACAGCTGTGAATAAAGGTCTTAAAATCACAGATAAGACCCCTATATTTTTAATCTGGCCCAGAAATACCATCCTGTCTACACTTGGCCTATTTGGACCAGCAGAGTTGACCCAAATTCCTCACCTGCCTCCACCTCTGTTTTGGAACATGAACTACAACTATACAAAACATAGAGGTTCTAAGTTTGTGAAGTTAAAGAACATCTCTTTTTGCTTTTAATGACCACCTGACTTACCCTCAATGAAACACCTACCTTGAACTTCCACTCACTGGCCACTTTATTATAAACACCTACCTTGTGCTTCCACTCTTTGGACATTTCATGGTTTTGTCTTTAAACAAAACATACGGGATCTAAGTTGACGAGCCTTTCTTTGTGTTGTTGATGATAGAACTGGCAATTATGGTAAAATGGTTGGGTTTGGCGGTGGGGGAGGGTGAATCTGAATGTTTTATATTTGCACAGGGCTTCGTCAAACGTCAGTGTTGGTACAGTCGCCTCTTCTTCAAGGTCTTGGCACGCAAATCTGAAAACCAGAGTAGGAGAGAATGAAAAGAGACCCTTAGAGGCTTCGCAACCAAGTTGTTATCAAACTCCCTGTCAGATTTCACATAATCACGCCACGGTTTGGGTTCAGGCGTCTATGTTCGACGTGTGATGTGCCTTCAGAACGTTTAGCCGAGGAGCAGGCGTTAACATATGTGAGGTACCGCACCACCAGCTCTATATGAAAGACGCAAGGAGCTCAGCTTATCTCCACATTACATGATGAAGACTGTGCCATATGCTACCTGAGAAATCTACCATCTAGCAGCTCTGCCTCTTAAAGGAGCAGTTTGGTGTAAAAAACAAATGAACATGATCGACACCTGACCCCAGATGCAGTCAATCATCCAAGACATGTTTGGTGTCTGATGTGTGCTTCTGTAATTTACAAAGGTAGATACTGGGGTAATGTTGGTAACGAAGACTGTGCTTGGATTGTCACCAACTTCATCTCTGCAAACACCAGCAGAAAATGTTGCTTGTGGGGCTGCAAAACTGGTCTCTCCAAAGTTCTCGAAAATCTGAATATCTGGGTGAAACCATACCATATAGGTTTGTAGGCTTCTTGGTTAACCAGCGCTTGTCCAGTAGACTGTATGTTGCATTTAATTTTGGTTGTGCTTGGTCATCCAGTGAAGTCATGCCAGTCATGCTGATCTTCCAGGTTGTTCTGCTTGTTCATGCAGGTCATACTAGTCAACTTGCATGGTCACGCTGATTGACCAGCTTTGGTGGTTGGCAACAAGGGTGTCGATTTGTCTGGACGGATTGATGCGTCCCCACCAATATCCAGTGAATTGACCTCTCCAATCATTTGTTTTTGTAATGCACAATTAGCTGCTCAAACAATGACAACAGTAAGTTTTTGTACCTCCATGATTTATCATTTACGTATTGTGAGGCACACCTCTTTTGGGATGTGTTCACATCAGCAGCAGGTTGTAGTCATGGTCATTTTTTCACCAACAAAAATCAACTAAACTCAGTGGGGAAGTTTGAAATACCTAGTCTTTCACAATCTGCTAGGACTTTGAAGGTCATATAGTAAACCCAAGGCTTAAATCAAACATGTTTGCTGTCCTCAGACTGGCCTAAAATGCAATTGTTGGGGCAAAAATGAGAGTCTGACCCATTAACACATTACTAGATTCTCTCTCCAACACTGACTGATGAAAAATCTCCAGACTAGAGCTAATCAGCACAGACTTGGCCAGACTGAGAATCAAGGCTAAAATCATGTGCAAACCTGGTTTAAGTTAATGAGTTCAGTTCATTTGTTTAGATTTATAGTTGTGTAAAAAAATAAGGACACCCCAAGAACACTTTTGTCTTTTTTATGTATTTAAACATATGGATATGTGATCTTCATTTTAAATATATATAGAGATGGAGGTGATATAGCTAAAGACATAAATCTGAAGAAAGGTCTTTAAAAATTCATTTTTAAACTATAATTTTCATGTGAGGAAAAGGTTAGGACACTCTATGCCCTAATTTTGGCATTTCCTCCTCCGGCTGCAATTATGTCAATTAGACGGTTCTATAACCTATGATCTCTGGCATCAAGTGTAAGATTCTTTTTTGCATTCCTCTATACAGAAATCCCATATCTTCCTCAAGCCCCCTCTGATAAAATAAACATTTCATAGTGGTTTCTATGATGGAGAGGTCTCCAGGCCCTGCTGCAGCAAAGCAGCCCCAAACCATGACATTTCTACCGCCATGCTTCACACTTTAGGTTTGTGTGCTCAGATGCTGGGTTTGGTTTGCACCAAACATGTCTTCTGTGACTTTGCACAAATAATACACAATAATACAGCTTTGGATTGGTCTGTCCAAAGCACATTGTTCCAGATCACATTGTTCAGGGCACAAGGATAAGGATATTTTTGTCTAGGTGTTCAAACTTCGGTTGTGCCCTGATGCTTTTTTTTGACAGCAAGGGTTTGTCGGGATTGTAGATGCTGCACTTTCACATCAACTGTGGCAGGAATGACCAGCAGATACCGTGATGACATTTTAGGACTGGAGACTTATTCACGCATCTTGCAGTATGCTCTTGGGCTGCACTTGTTAGGGTGGTCTGACCTGGCCGTTTTGGCAGTTGTTTTAAATGACCTTCACTTGTAGATTATTTTCTGGACAATGGAATGGCCGATCTCTAATTGTTTAAAAACCTTCCCAGACTCATCATCTACAGCTTTCTTTCTGAAGGCCTCGGAGAGCCTTTTGGATTTCACTATGGTAACGTCATTCACTTCAATATTCAAGATCAAGTCGTCCCTGATGTGCTGCATCTGATTCTAACTTTATGCATTTTAAGCAGTAATAAATATGGGTGTGTCCTTACTTTTTCTTCACAAGACAAATGCATTTCAAGTTTTGCAAATGTATTTTAAAAGATTTATCATTAGTTTTATGTTTTTAGTTATATCCCCACCATCTCTCAGTATAGTTAAAATAAAGATCAAATGTCCATATTAAAAAAAGACACGTGTGCTGATGGGCTATCCTAACTTTTTTTTCACGTGAATGTATATCTATAGTATATCTTAACTCACAGTAACCCTATGGTGTTCAGGTTATTACAATATATTATAAATGATATTTTTATAGGTCACTTATTGCCTCTAAAGAGCCTGCGAGTGAAATAAAACCACAGGTGCTAAACCTAGCACCACTAGCTGAATTACTGCCATTCAGAACACACAGGGCTGCACTGTTCATTCAGCATGAATGGAGAACTTAAATGCACAATAGCCTGTCCTACAGCATGAGCATCAATGACTGTGATTCGCTTAGAAAGCCGTCCCACTTTGAACAGTGCCGTGAAAATGAGCTTTTTGGAGACATGCGTTAGTTTCAATTGTCCAGATTGCTGATGCTACATTAAAAAAAACAAGCTTCTGATTAATGTCAGAGAGGAGCTACATAGCAGCAGGTGGCTGGACTGAGATGAGTGTGTGGGAGTATGTGTGTGTGGGCATTAACTGGACATTGAGCCATATATCACAGATATTTTAGGTAGTGTTTTCATCATAGTACTGAATAGAATTCCACCCTGTAATACTGGGCATACACCAATGGGGCCCATCAGAAGTTTCACATTTAAAACCATGTAAACCAGAGTGGTAAATACACACATACACAATTCATTCAATACGGTTCAATATTATTTGGATCAAACTTTTCATCCTAAACACCTTAAATCTCTGTGTTCAAACTAGATGTGGATGTCCAGATGTTGCTAGGTGGATGCCATGCTTAACTGGGTTATTAAAGTGTTGCTATGACATTGCTTCAGGGTGATTACTATGGTGTAAGGATTAGTTGTTGTGGTGTATGGGGTGTTTACTGAGTTATTGTTAGGGATTTGGCTAGTGGAGTGGTTGACAGGTGCTGAAAATGAACAGGAGTCTATGATAGTAATGAAGGAATGCAGATAGTTTGGTGGCTGCCAGGCAAAACAAAAGAATCATTAGGCTGTTATCTTAGGGTATCTTAAAAAATATGAACTGTAGAAAATAGAGAAGTCATAGCTGTTGTGTAATTTACAAGACCGAAACAAGAAGGTTTGAACAGTTGAGGTCTGACCAGTAAGGGGCAAAAGAAGCAAAAGCAAGTATAATTGAGCAGCTTACATTGTTGTTAGGCTGTTGCAATGTACTCAATAGGTTGAAACTAGTAGTTGTTATGGTATCTCAAGTTGTTGTTATGATGCTGCAGAGTTGGTGCTATCGTGTTACAGTGGTGTTGAGGTGTTCCTATGGGGTTGCTATGGTATACCAAGTGGTTGTTAAGGCGTTCCAGGAGGTTCTTATCAGGGCAATAAGTGAGTGCTACAGCATTGCAAAGGTGTTCCTTAGTGGTTGCTAGTGTGGTTGGTATGGTGTCTCAGGTGGATGCTAGAGTGTCGCCAAGTGGTTACTGTGGTAACCCATATCATTGGAACAGACAGATGTTTATTCATTCCTGTAGAAATCCTTATGTAGACATATAACTATAGTAACAAATCACAGTTAGGATTACTTAAGAAAGATAACTAGCCTTGTGATCACTTGTTAAAAGCCATAACTAATTAGCAATTTAGACCTCAGTCTAAACCTCAGTTTGCAAAAGCATCCATTTTGTACTTAATAAAGAAAGAATTACTCTTTCTGTTGCTACGGCTTTGTTGTGTGCTTTAGTTTTGAGTCTTTTCCACTGCGAGCTGGGTTGTATTTGTTTAGTTCAAAGGCAGTAAAGCCACAGGTCACATTACTTCTTGAACAACCGCT
>CM067516.1:8613288-8690788 GCA_034509495.1 Acestrorhynchus altus | reverse complement strand
CTTCCCCGTAGACTGAAAGTGTCTTTGTTCATGATAAGTGTGTTTGATGACTGACGTGTGTGTTGAAGTCTAAGATCTCACTCTTATATTGTCTGAATCTCCTCTTGGTGGTGTCATAGAATTCTGTTTGGAAGCAGATAAACAGTCAAGTCACAGTGAGAGTTAACAGCCTAACATATACCTTCCAAACATGGTGGAGGTAATTTGACTCGCTGTTATTGTAACTAATACAAACCAAAGTAAAGAACGAGAAAACACCTTTATGGTCACTGACATTGACAGTAGCTGATGTTTCCAGCCCAGTTTGTTCAGATGCGGAAATAAAATCTAGTCTTGAGTTTGATGGAGCTGATATCTGCTGTTCTTCTTGGTGGTGTAAAATAAATGGAGCGTTTGATACAGAGACGTGTTTCACTGATCACATGTGGACGCAGACATTTCGCTGTTTAGGTTGGAAAGCTCAGCTGCCTCAAACTGCACAGGATTTTATTGAATTGTGTTTTTATGGATTTACTGTCTGTTTAATAGATGTTTAATAACCTTCACCTTGCCTTCAGTGTAAGATAAAAATGTCAGCTGTTTAATTTTTATGAACAAATATTTGTTAAACTATAAAACAGACTGAGATGGTCAGTTGAGTTTTCGGGCTGCTGTAAACCACTAAATCAATACATCCAACATCTTAATACATTTCACAGTTAATACAATACATTTATTTATTCACTGATTACAAACCGAGCCTTTATAACCTAACGATTTTAATTATAATAATAATCTAGAACATCAGCTCCGGTGTTAAAGGAAACTAAAGGTGTGTTTATTGTGTATAAAGAGAAAGTGTTTATTTATAAGAAACAGATTTCAGCTCTGGAGCAGTGAACAGGGCGTGAGTTTAAAACCTGGCATTTGCTGGCACCTTGTGGTGAAAGATGGAACTGTACTGACAAATGCTTTACCTTGGGCACTGAGAAGTGGTGACCATGTTGTCCTGGTGCACTAACCTGCTGGTGTACCTGGCATCACATACGCGCTTCTATTGGCTAAAATCACCCACGTGGTTAAGAATAAACTGCTTATCTGCTGTCCCATACAGAGGTTTGATTTATGGCCAAAAATTAATAAATAAATCACATAGAATTTGTGCAATTATTTAATATTGTGTCTATTAATTCATTTTTATTTGATTATTTATTTTTGCTTTTTTTTATTTTTACTTTTTAATGACACAGCTGTTCTTCACATTGTGGGACCAATAGAAATGTATACATGTATTTCTTTATATATAAAACACTAAAAAAACCTAAAAACACTGGTGGGTATACCCAAAAATGTCTCAATAACTTGTCAAGTGCTATTGAGCATCAATTACAGCTCGACAAAGACATCTAATGCTGTTCACAAGTCGACTTATTGTCTGCATGCATCCCACTCTTCTTGAAGTACGGCCCTCAGGTCAATACGATCCTGGGCTAGAGTTACAAGCCTCTACACAGTGACTCCACTGATTCCATAGGTGTTCTGTGGGATTCAAATCTGGAGAAAGATCAAGCCACTCCGTTTGAGGTACCCAGTCTCCAGCAGCTGTTCCCTAATGATGCGACATCTATGAGCTGGAGCAACGTCATCCATGGAGATGAGATAAGGCCGGTGTTGTTCAAGCAGAGGCACAATGACTGGATTAATGATGTCATTCAAGTAGCATAGGCTTGACACTGTACCATTCAAAGTGTAGGGCAATTCCAATGCAAATGGTTACTGGCCCATGCTAGTCTAGATGATGACATCTGTGCCTGGTGGTGTTGTCAGGTACCTTTGCAGGTCATCTAGCATTCAGACCATCAATTTTATATCATAGGTACACTTCAACTGAGAAAGAGAATCCAAATAAAAATCCAGAAAATGAAACTATGATTTTTAAATTATTCATTTGCATTTAATTGCATGAAATAAGTATTATAGAATATATAATAGAAAAACAGAACATAATATTTGGTACAGAAACCTTTGTTTGCAATTAGAGGTCAGATGTTTCCTGTAGTTCTTGACCAAGTTTGCACACACTGCAGCAGGGATTTTGGCCTACTCCTCCACACAGGTCTTCTCCAGATCTTTTGGGTTCTGGGCTGTCACTGGACAACAGAGTTTCCGCTCCCTGCAAAGATTTTCTATCGGGTTCAGGTTTAGAGACGGGCTAGGACATTCAAGAACCTTGAAATGCTTCTTACAGGGCCACTCCTTAGTTGCCCTGGCCATGTGTTTCAGGTCATTGTCATGATGAACCCAGACACAACCCATCTTCAATGCTCTTGAGGGAAGGAAGTTGTTGGCCAAAATCTGGAGATACGTGGCCCCATCCATCCTCCCTTCAATACGGTGAAGTTGCCCTGTCCCCTTCGCAGAAAAGCATCCCCAGAATATAATGTATGGAGCCCCAGACCAAGAAAGATTGACAGTCATCTTGTGTTTCTTCCATTTTCTAACAATTGCACCCACAGTTGTTGCCTTCTCACCAAGATCCTCGCCTATTGTCCTGTACCCCCTCCCAATTTTGTCCCTGGTATCCTTAGACAGCTCTTTGGTCTTGGTCATGGTGGAGCGGTTGGAGTAAGATTGATTTTGTGAACAGGTGTCTTTTATACAGGTAATAAGTTCAAACAGGTGAAATGAATACAGATGAGTGCCGAGTAGGAGGGCTTCTTAAAGACTAACAGGTCTGTGATAGACTTGCTGGTTGGTAGGTGATCAAATACATATTTCGTGCAATAAAATTCCAATTAATCATTTAAAAAATTATACAATGTTTTTATAACAATATATATTTATAATAATATGAATATATACAGTATATTTTTTTTATTCTCACATATGAGATGTGCCTACAATAAAAATGACAGACCTCTCCATTCTTTTTAAAAGGGAAAACTTGCAAAATCAGAAGTATGAAATACTGTAAGCTCAGTGGCCACTTCAGTATGAGAATATCCTTTTTGAAACCTTGCAAATGGTGAGGGAAACTTTATCATCTGTTAGGTGTCATCTTGGTCTCATGATGTCACAATGTGAACAGCTTAACGAGGACTATTTCAATAACAATTCTAATTGAACCAGAAACTGTATTGGCTGATTCAAGGATCAAACACCTGCTGTGAATCATGACATTAAGCTCTTTGTTAGAGAAAAAGTACTGAAACACTGAACAGTTGAACACGTGCATTCAAAAGTTTAGAGAAGGTATAAAACCTTTAACTTGAAATGCAAATAGGTTATGAAACCTTTATGATGCTGTAATCATTTCTCCATTATAATACAGATTTTGTTTTATTTATACACTAAAAAAAATTATTATACACAGACACACACACAACAGAAATGTCTCCTAAAGCCACATGCCTTTGAAAAAGGATTTGCTTTATTTACAGGTTCATTTTGGGTGTTGTGTAGATAAAAATGTAGAGAATACTTTGCCTCACTGAGCCAAAGATTTGATTTCTCTCTCTTCTTCTGTCTTCACCGTTATTTTAATCTCTCTAACAGAGAGTTGTGGAACAGTTCCAGCACACTTTTTTTCCTAAGTGAGTGTGTATTCAAGTCCAGTTGTCATCTGCTCAGTGGCTCTCCCCCTTCTTTCCTACAACCTACATTTCACACAGAAACAGAGATGTTAGCCCTACCACAGCCAATTACGTCTGCTCCAATATCCCATGGTGCTTGGACCCCTGCAATTGCCACCAAAGCTATGAAATCAGCTGGTTGTTTAAGCTACTAACAGTGATGGGGCAGCCAATCAGAACAGATGTACTTTACATGCATTATATGTCTAAATGTTTGTGGCCAACCCTTCTAATATATGCATTCAGCTACTTTAAGTAGCACCCATCACAGATGTGCAAATGTGCACACAGCTTGTCTAGTCCCTTTGGAGAGGTAGTACCAATAGTGAACCATAAAGCTGCCCAGTATTGAGCTCTGGAACTGGAATGATGCTCTATTCAGTCGAATGTTATAAAATCTAGTAGAAAGTAGAGACATTTACTCCAACAAAAGCAGGATAAACCCTTTAATACTGTTGATTTTAGATGACATAATGAACGAGGAAGTGTCCCAAAACTTTTGTCCATTAGTGTATATTAGTATATTAAGTAACAAATCAAACTAACTGGATTATAACTGAAATAAGAGAGGCTGGAAAATAAAATATATATGTAAATTTTGATAACTAAATTCTGCTTTATTTTTGGTCTAAATACATTTGGTAGTTTTTCCTAATAAATTACAACCATACACATTACTTAATACACATCCATAAACAGTGCATCTTTAAAAAAGAAAACATGTTTATTACTTTGTATTAACAGGTTTTAATATTTGAATATTGAATATCCTCAAACACTTGGATAGAGATCTAATCTGTTTGCAAAATCTAAAAATGTACTGTGATCATATCTGTGATATTACCCCTACTTACCCGTTTAAAGTCATTCATGTTGGTGGCCTGTACTGGAGTTCCTATAAACGTCAGATAGTTCACTTTTGTCGTTTCCTCATCACCTTGGTTTGACTTTATGAACAGCTGCAAGCATTCAAGAGGAAAAGAGGATACAATCACAGCACTAATATTGACATCTATAGCAATACTGCTCATCACCACTAGGAGGCAAGCTTGTCTTAATGATTAGAGCAGCACTTCCCAATTCACTTTACTCTGCCACTTTATTGTTCCACCTTAGTGTAGAATTTGTCATGTGACTCTGTGATGAAACACACAGAACATGAACATGCTCAGAGTGTGTCACAAAAATAGGGACAACAGGAGAACTTCACTTAAACAGCATGTTCTGAACACAAAACAAAATGGAGTGTTGTAAATTATTATATATCTTATATTCACCTCCTTCCAAAGAGAAGTTTCATCTGTGGTTAAAGGAGCTGAATTTAACACATCCACCGAAACATCCATCTGCTCCTGATCTCCAGAGGGGAGGGAAAACCAACACTAGAACATCTGTAGCCCAAAAAAATGGCTGCTAGACTCTAAATGCCATTCCAGCCTAAATCGGGAGGAAATGCTGACTGAATGACAGCTCCCTCACCTGACACACACGGACGTCCGCCTCAAGAAAAACAACCTGTGGGTACTTCCTGCTTAGCATGTTGAAAGCAGGAGCTATTCTCAGTCACAGCCGTCAGCTGCTGACGGACAATGGAAACATAGCCTCACATGCACCCAAACGCATCCACTTCACTGGAACCGAGTCATTTCTTTACATGGAGAACGAAACCCATGTATGAGAAAATCCTGACACAAAGAAATGGTTCCGTTCTGAAGTTCAATGGAACGGACATGTCGTGCAACGTTCTCAGGTAAGACGTTAGCTTACAGCTACCTAGTCAGCTATACTCAGATAGTTATAAATCTGCCAAACACGTCTGCTTTCCCAGGGATTCAGAACCGAGAAATGTCTCTGGGTAAGGAAGTGCTGGTGCTGGTTTCAGAACAGATAGATAGATATTTGGGTAGCTCAGTTGCAGCTCCTCTTCATTGGAAGGTAGTGGATAGAAGTTATATGGTGCTCCACAACACTATGAAAATACTCTTCATTTTATTATTGTGACACCCTCTAAACTGAGCATATCATACCGCTCATTCCGTATGTTTATAATAACAGTTGTTGGAACAACCCCACGAGGTGATGCGACATTAAGATTGTAATGAAGAAACAATACTTCAACGTGATTTTCTACAGTTACCAAATACAACATATAGAGGCCATAAATGTGACCATCAACTAAAGTACAGTTTTGTACAGTAGTACAGCAGAGAGAGAGACAGAGAGAGACAGAGAGAGAGAGAGAGAGAGAGAGAGAGAGAGAGAGAGAGAGAGAAACGTACAGTCACACTGTTGACGTTCTGGAATTTGACATATCGGAGTGAAATGAGGCCGTCGTCTTTGTAGTCTTCTTCAGTCAGCTCCAGTGCCTGCGTGGGCTCACTTCTTTCTGCATCGTCAAAGTCCATGGAGCGTGGGAGGTTGATGAAGATCTTCACACACTTTGGGGCTTGAGCTGAGGGCAGGATAAAGGAGGGAATATAAAACAGGTTGTATTACCACCACATTTCCTATAGTGTGTGGATCAAATGAACATTATAGGGCATCATCTACACTTACAGTAGTATATTCCACAGAATGAAAGTATGAATCATATGAACATCACAGAGCATGTACTCTACTTATGCTGCTGTTGGAACCTTAATTTCCCTGAGGGAACCCTCCCAAGGGATCAATAAAGTTCTATCCTATCCTAACCTACAGAGTGCACCAGACACGTCCTGTAGTGACTGACTGGTCAAACAAATGTGTTGATCATAAGAACATTATAGAACATTAGCCAGATTTAGAGGATTTGGAGCAATAGTCACCAGTCTGGGTTGAGCTCCTGCTCAGATGCAATAAAAATGTGCATCGATTTCAACCCTGTACAGATTAGACTGGATACCCAGGATCACTTCTATACCTGATAATGAAACAGCTGCTTACCCATTTCTGACACCTGCAGCTTCATGGAGAACAGCTTTACAGGTTGAGTGAAGGCAATTGTGATGAGCAACTGCAGGGAGAGAAGAAAAATGGTGAGAGAGAAAATCAATACACCTGTAGTGTAAAGTGAAAGCAGAGATTACAAGTAACTCAAAGCTAGGAGGCTATTGCAATTCAATCCCAACCCTGATGCATCTTTCTGCTTCTCCTCAGCTTTACTTTCACTTCTGTCACACACAGCAATCATCCTTCAGAAACAAGAACATGTGAATCTGAATGTCTGCTACACTAACAGTATTCAGTTACAGTATCTAAACTATATAGAAGAAAATGAAAGCTCAATATATAAATGGATCTAAACTGTTGCATTTGTTCATATAATCCATTTATTTTGCATTGCAACTTTTCATACAAAGTAAAAAAATCAATCTGGAAAAAAAATTAATTGCCAGTGACCACAAGACGCAACCGTTATAGTTGTTGTAATTGAATGGCAGCTAAATAAATTATGATTTTTTCCATTTAGTTTCATAAAAAGTTTGAGAGGATTGCACAGACAAAATGTGTTATTCTTAAACCCAATAATTAGGGGGATGCTGGATTAAGAGTAAGTGAAATGTAAATAGGAACAAGTCAACCTCATTTTGTCTCTCTTTGGACAAGAAGTGTGGGCTTACCTGTTCATCACAGTCTGATTCCAGGTAGGACGAGTCCTTGATTAAGCAGTTGTCAAAGCCGCAGTCGTCACTCTCGTTAAGACACTCGCAACCAGCTTTATTCACAAAGGGCATTAGGTCCATCTACACACACACACACACACACACACACACACACACAGAGTCAATTAAATCTATTGCAAGAAATCCACAAATCCATCATTCATGATGGTGAAATCACCCACTACTCTACATGGCTGTACGACATATGGCTAAAACAAGTCACACTCACATATCCTTTTGGAATGTCTGAGTCCTCGTTGCTCCCAGGATCGTTCTCTACATGTTGCTTAATCTTGTCCTCCAGGCCCGAAGCATCTGCCCCCTGGTACTGATCCACCCGCACCTTATTTCGGAAGAACAGGAACGTTGGCGTGGCCGAGATGTTGTTGGCTGCAGCTGTTCCCTAAAACAAGCAAAGAAACATCAAACATCAGAAGCCATTAAAGATGCCACTCCAGCCTAAACCTGAAGGAAATGCTGACTGAATGACAGCTGTCTCACCTGACACACATGGACGTCCACCTCAAGAAAAACAACCTGTGGGTACTTGCTGCTTAGCATGTTGAAAGCTGGAGCTATTCTCAGACACGGCCGACAGCTGCAGATGGACAATGGAAATAAAGCTCAGTTGATCAGGATAGTAGTTTAAACTTTTAATGCACTACCGACTTAAACTGGTCAAAGTGGGTCAATGCTGTTAATGTCCAGGCCCCACTTCATGGCAAATATGAGTACAGCGCAGTGGACACTAACAGTATAGTAATAATATTTTGAGAAGTACAGTATACTGGACATCACAGTTTGCTCCAGTCTGACTTAACACAGTGAACTGGACACTGAGGGTATAAAAGCAGAAAAGATTAATAGATTGTTAACAGTTTTAAACAATAAGCTTTACCTTGTGTAAAGTGTGTGTATATATATATATATATATATATATATATATATATATATCTATATATATATACACATACACATACATACATACACATATGTATACACACACATACATATTTGTGTGTATACATATGTGTATACATA
Organism: Acestrorhynchus altus; assembly: GCA_034509495.1. Lineage (NCBI taxonomy): Eukaryota > Metazoa > Chordata > Actinopteri > Characiformes > Acestrorhynchidae > Acestrorhynchus > Acestrorhynchus altus. The sequence goes on along the minus strand of CM067516.1, from coordinate 8,682,492 downwards.
TGTGTATACATATATGTGTGTGTGTGTGTGTGTGTGTGTGTGTGTGTGTGTGTGTGTGTGTGTGTTTTCTGCTCCACGCTGCTGTTTTGCTATGTCATACATAGCACTGTGGCTAACGGCTAACATTAGTTTATATTTCTGCTGCTGTATCAGAGAATAAGACCTGCGTTACACAGTGGGGTTACAGACCTGCGTTACAGAGCAGCGTTACAGTGCGGGGTAACAGAAAGGCTCTAACCCCGCTGTGAGGCTCAGTGAAGCCTGCTCTCCGGCGGAGGCCTGAAGCCCCGAGCTCGAGTACAGTGCTTACCCGGCCATAGTGAATTTCACCACGGCAAGCCTGGAGCCGGCGCCCGCGAGCTCAGGCTGGAACTCTGCGTCGTTAGCGATGACCTTCACCCCGACCATGTTTAAAGAGCAGGACTGAGCTTCACCTGAAGACCGCGCCGGAGGAACAAACCGCTCGTTAACGCACTGAAACACGGCGCTCCCGCACCGCTCCCGCACCGCTCTCACTGCTCTCACCCGGCCTGACCGCGCAGAGCCGCCGCCGACCAATCAGGAGCCGCGGGGCTGCATCTCAGAACGACAACACCTCGATCCCTTGCTCCCTAAATAGTGAAGGTTGCTTTTAGGACGTTACGGGACTTTCCACACTTTCCACAGACTGTTCTTCTCAGAATGTCTTCATCTGAGATGTAAAAATGAACAAGATTGAGATTTTTGCATGAATTTGACCATGTTTTGATCAAAAAATTACTTTACGCCTAATTTTCTTTCTGTTTGTAAAGACAATAAACACATCAGCCCCAGAAATCATTTTAGAAACTTATTGTGTTTTTGAGCTGATAAAGCAAGTTTTATATTTATTTGTAATGATAAGGTTGACAAGGTTGATATTTATAAGTTCATAAGTTCTTCATTCACTGCTTGATGACAGTGCAAATCAACAAAAACTGAATATGCTTTATTTTGCTATTTACGTTGAGGTTTGAACACTGAGCAAAGAAAGAGAGCAAACACTCCCTTCCCTTCTTGTTTTCCTCTGTAACCCAGTTTAGAGCCAATTATGTAATCAACCCTGCCCCTCTCACTGATCAGTCGGAGTCTGCATGCAGGTCAAACATGTACAAGTGGACAGAGCAGTAAACATGCACTGGGTGGCTGCTATGGCATTTAAACCGGGATTTAGTTGTGTATTTGAGCTGTAAGTATAGCACTTACCAAAACGTATTACATGAAGCTTGACATTCCTCACACAACAGCTCTGATCTGAGCACAGCATGCAATGTCTCTCCGCTCCGCTCCTCCAGCTATGTCACAATTATTAATAGACTTCATATGAGAATTTCCTGTAACCAGCCATTAGGGGTGTACTTTGTCCCAAGCCCAGATAAATGGTGAGGTTTGCATCAGGAAGGGCATCCTGCGTAAAACTTGTGCCAAAACTATAATGCTCCTAAAGGGAGCAGCCAAAAGAAGAAGTTTTGAGCTGTTTTCTGAACAGGATTTCTTGCATATAAGTCGTCACACATCAAAGCTATGCAATGGTAAGATAGAGTCTTGTTTATGGTAGGTTACTCTGATCCTGAGGTATAAAGCCTACAAAACAGCATGTAATTGCCCACAAAAAATAACCAAAAGAATTCTATTGTCATTTCAAGCAACTAAATCTTTACATTGTTCACACTATCAGACCAAATCTGATTTTTTACCTCTTTAAATTGTATGCATATTTTTGGTAGTCTGGACACCACAAAAGAGAATTGGATCCAAACAATGCTTCACTTTCTCCAAAAGCTGATGTGAGTCAACCTGCCACCTGTGGAGACCATCCCAATGAGCTACATGGTCTGGTATGGTAGTGCCACTGCTCTGAACACTAAGCTTTTTGAAAACCACCCAGTACATCATCACATCTCCTCTCTAATCTGGCCATAGCAATCAATGCCTATAGTTTTTTATGTTCAAATAAACATATCCGGCTTGATCATCTGCAAATAACAATGCAAACAGTCATCTCAACAGACCTGAATTGAGAAACAAATCCCATTTGCCTGCAAAGTTCCAATCAATTAAGTGAAATAATAACCTAAGTAGCTTACCAATTTGGATACCCTGAATAGCAAACCACTAGGTAGGGAATGTCAAGTTGATTTTAGATTAACCCCCAAATAAATAACACAGCATGAGAAAAAAATCTGAAAGTGAAACAAAATGAATGCAAACCAGTTCCAGAGAAATGTACCCATACACCTGCAACACCCGGGTGTACATAATTGGAGTTGATAACCACCTGGGAAAAATACTTTCACAATCACGTACTCACTGTCCAGTCAGTCATTGGTACAAAAGGGATCTAAATTTGAAAACATGTAGTGTTGAGTATCTGCCTGACCAATTTTTTTTTTGCTGACTACAACATTGCAGTCAAATAACAAAGCCTATGCATTATTGTTCAAACATATGTAATATATTCTGTGGTGCCACAGGAAAATAAATGAAAAGCAGCTGTATTAGTTTTCCTCAAGTTGCTGGTTCAAGGGTATTCTTTAAAGGTTAGGGAAGCAGGTGTGGGATCAGAAGGTCACTGGTTCAATCCCCTGCATTGGAATAGATGAGATACCCTGGAAAAAGACACTGGACCCTCAAATGCTGCCAGGATACAGAAGTAGCTGCCCACCACTTTGTGTATGTGCGCTCATGGATCTCAGAATAAATAGAGGCTGAAATATCTGTTGTACAACTCTTACAAAATACCAGAGCAAATCATTTCCCAAACAAATTGAGCAGGAATCACATTTTTATTGAATCCGTAAAAGTATTCCAGACAGTGCATATATGCAGAAAATACAAGGTATTTCATGTTGCAGATGAGCCAATTTTCTTATTTTATCCTGATGTTGAAGTAACTTGGCTAACATTTTCCAGGCAGATGAAACAGAATGCAGGAAACATAGCAGGGATTACATAGTTATTATGAATACATGTAATATGATACTTAGATCATATTTGTATATACTTAGATTCATCATTTAATCATTAAATAATGAATGCTGCTCTGAAAGCAAGTTAGCAGGGATTTCTTTATATTGATTGTGGTGCACTGATCATCTCTAGTGATGTACAGGTTGGCTGGACGGGGCACAGGGGAGTGTATGTCTGCGGGAGACAACGTTTCAAGGCCGACAGCGCTGGATGAAGCGTGGGTAGAGGCAGACATCACGGATGTGATGACGGTTGAGCAGCCAAGTAAGGAAGCGTTCCAGGCCAAGTCCATATCCTCCGTGTGGGCATGTCCCAAACTTTCTCTGAAAAAAACAGCAGTCACAACATGTTAAGGGAAAAGTTCAGCAAAAAGTCAAACTCAAATTCGAGTGTATGACTGATTTCCGAGATGCATTGACAGAAGTGCTAATGAACAGTGGTTCAATGGTTGTCATGGTTTCACTTAAGTTTAGATGAAATGATTATATAGGGTCTTTTTGTGCTGTTTTAATGAATCAGGTCATTAAAATGTGTTCACATAGCTTTTTCATAGATTTCTGAAGCAAATAAACAAATATTTTTGGCATGTATTTAAACAGATTAGTGACCATTTTAGTTTTTATATTTCTTGCTGTTATTGTCGCCATTCCCATGCAGCACTATTCTACACCTCTAGAATGTGAACCTGTAATACATGCTACAAGAAACATACCTGATCAGTGTACCAGTAGTAAGGGGTTGGGTCAATGCCTTCTCTCTTATAGCCTTCCAGTAGCTCATCAGAATCCCAGATACGCATAGACCCGCCGACAATTTCCCCAACATTAGGCATCAGCACGTCCACCTAAACAAATACTGTACTCACTGAAATGCTCAGAAGCAGCAACAGCTGACAATCTGCCACCGATTTCAGATCACTGTAGCCATGTTTCAGTCTTACAGCTGATACAGCTGGACACAGTCCATGGTCAAATGGAAATTTCACAACTCTGTCCACATTTTACTGACCGACTCGGTGAGGCGGCGGTCTTCAGGGCAGCGCTGCATGTAGAAGGACTTGATCTCAGCAGGGAAGCGACACAACAGAATAGTCTCATTAATGGAGTCTGTCATCAGCCTCTCAGGAGCTTCAGGAATATCCTGAAGAAGAATCACAAATCAGAAATATTTTAATACTTTATTAATCACTGAGGGAAAGAGAGACTAACACACACATAAATGTCTGCTTACAGAGAATATCAGAAAGCGCTGTTTTGAGAGTTATGTTTAGCCACGGGACATCAGCGGAGACAACGGCCCAGTTTAAAAACTATGTCGGAGGCTTGTCTGGTAGCCAGCATGCTAATGCCATGCTAGCTATTTTGGATGAGGGACATACACAGCATGGTAACACCACTGCAGAGATGTTGGAAGAGGCTGGTAGCCAGGATGCTAATGCCGCAGTAATAATTTTGGACGAGGGTCGTAGCTGTAGGCTGTGTGATAACTCCATGGTAGCAATGTTTTACTGACAGCCATGATCAACATTAGCTAACCTAGCAACCTAGTTAATGTTATGCTGCTTAGCAAGCGATTTTCCGTAAAATGACTTGCTAACGAAAACATCACCACCAGAGACCACTCCTCCAGAATCCTGAAGAGCACAGAGTAAGTAGGTGATGGTAAGAGGCCGCTGGTGCAACATTTGCTAACTGAGCAGATAGCCTAGTAAGCACATACTGTCTGGTATAAATGGGGAGAAGGTCAATATATATCCTTGATTTTAGAAGACATGCCAGAGGAGCAGACACACCAATATATCTATCATTTATTATATATCAATATTGATATATAGATGCCAAAAATCATTGTTCAAGGCATGAGAGTGGGTGCCAAGTATTCCACTCCATTTCCAAAGCTGTGGGGACATTTAACATAACGTGATCTACAGTTTCATGTGTGAACCAGGAATATATCATGAGGTACTTCTCCACAAATGTGGAACAGGCTCTGTTCTGGTTCGCAAAGTTAATTTTGAACCGCTCAGCACATTATTACCAACAAAAACAGGTTCCAGAACCTGAAAAATATGTTTGCAGTGGGAACCAAACATTCGTTTTTCAGCATGAATCATTGTGGGCATGTCTAGTTGTACAGGAGCAAGGAGCAATGACATACATCTGGCAGGGTAGGGTCTTCTATGTTTTCTTATCTCCAAAAATTGATCCAGTCTATAGGCTCCACCATCTCCTTATTTCTGTTTACTGATGCTGTGCAACACCCTCTGTTGACGACGTATTGTTACTTAACCTCAGTTCCACTAAAACTGGTGTAACCAGGGGCTGGGTAGCTGAAAAGCACCAAGGTTCTTGAGAGCCCTGAACGGAACCAGATTTATTTTGGTTGAAATGCGTATTACGGGCCACACACAGGTGCGTAATGATCATGACAGGTGGTGTCTGCTTAGAATTGTCTGTGCAAACAGCGACTGTGTCAGAAATCACATCCACATTAAATGAGGTCCACACGCAGGTAAATCATCAAAGTAACAGCAGCAGTATGTAATACTCTTGCTAAAAAATTAATAAAAACCTCTCCAAATTCATAGTAGGTCCCATCATCCTTTTTAATGTCATGTTCCTTCAGCCACTCAATAGCTTCAGTGTAGTTCATCCTCTTGAAAGGCCTCTTGGGGGGCTTGAAGTTCTGCAAACACAAATATCACACAGTTATTACTGATACAGTATATATAATGATATCATATATCATTACCATTATCTACTTCCAGCAAGTCAGAGGCCAAGCTTTAAAGGATAGCTCAGTATCTGATAGCTTCCCTTTTGCCAATAGAACAGAACGGATTTGAACCATGCCCAAAGACATACGTGGGCTAGAGGGTTGAAGCCCCCAGCACAGATGTGTGTATAATAATGTGTGTACCTTTTACATTCTGATAGAAATAATTGTGGAGTGATGTGAATCACATTCTCATTGTGCAAACTGATTCAGCTTCAGTAGTGAGTATGTAAATAAAGAATGCTTGGTGCAAGGTTACAGGTCATACAGGGTTGATGTCATAGAGCAGGGCACCAGCAGGGGACTTCAGGACACGGTCGACCACATCACACACCAGATCCTCCAGCCTGTTCAGCAGGTCCTCATAGGTGAGAAAAGGACACTCAGCCTCAATGTGGGTGTACCTGAGGAAGATCAGCCACATTTGAGAAGTTAAAAAAAAAAAAAAAAAAAAAAAAAAAAGTAAATCCAGCTCCTCATTGTGGATGCAGGGAAATTAGGAAACATTGCAGTGTGTGTCCCCAACCTTCTCTCAGGTAGTGTGCATATGTGTGCGAGAGAGACAAAGAGAGAGAGACTCACTCTGACAGGTGTCTGCGTGTCCGGGATTGTTCGGCTCGGTAGGACTGGGCGATACAGAAGGTGTCTCCCAGTGCAGGAATGCAGGTCTCCAGATAAAGCTGTGAGGACTGGGTCAAGTAAGCCTGCTCTCCAAAGTAATCCAGCTTGAAGAGGGTGGATCCGCCCTCCACCTGGGTCTGCACCAGTGTGGGAGGGGTTATCTGCCAATTCAAGACAAACATTACACTCTATACTAATTCACAGTGGATACAGAATAATTCACAGTATACTGTAAAATTCATAGTGGATGCTGAACAGTTTATTGTAGATAGTGAAAAATTCTGAGTGGATACTCAACAATAAAAATTAGATGTTGAATAATTAGTTGTAGCTAGTGAATAATTCATAGTGGATACTGAACAACTCATGGTAAATATTCAATAATTCATAATGGATACTGAATAATTAGAAATTATTTCAGTATGTAATTCAAAGTACACAATGAATAATTCACAGTGAACACTAAATAATCCGGAGTGGATACTGAATAGTTAATTGGAGTAATGAATGTGATCCTAAACACAAAACAGGGAGTTCACAAGAGGACCAACCTCATAATATCCTCGGTTGAAGAAGTGGTCCCTGAAGCACTGAGTGACGGTGGAGCGCACGCGCAGGATCTTGGAGACGTTCTCCCCTCGGATCATCATGTGCCTGTTGTTCAGCTGCACATCCACATCAGACTCCTCATTCAGGAGATTATCAGCGCCCCCTGCTGGAGCCAGGCCAATCAGCTCCCAGAAATCACAGTGAAGCTCGTGACCTCCTGGAGCCTGAGGACCAAGTTGTATGGCAATCAAACCAGTTCATTAAACACTAATCCTGAAATATATACAGTATATATATACACACACACTACATGTATATACACGTTACCACACACAGTACCAGTTAAAAATTTGGACTCAAATGAGTAAATGCATGTACACAAATTAGAAAAGCTGTACAAATGGAGGAAAATCAAGACCACAATAGGCACAATAGTCCGCAAGCTCATAAAAGCAGAATTGCAAGGAGAAAGCTGCTGCTCTCCAAAAAGTTGTTTTAAATGATAAGGGTTTTGTTTGGACACCAACAAACACTGTATTCCAGCATAAAAGCCTTATCCCATCAGCGAAACATGATAATGGTGGTCATGGTTTGGGCCCAGGATGTAATCTTTAATAGAACATTGAATTAAGAATTACACCAGCGAATTCTAAAAGAAAACATCAGGACATCGAGCCATCTTGCCTCAAGAGAATGTAGGTCACGCAGTAAGACAACGATCCTAAGGAATGAAGTTGTTTTACCACTTGGATGGCAAAAGAAAATTAAGTTTAAATGTTTCAGAAAGGCTCAGCCATTGTGGAAGATCCTGAAGCGAGCATGGCAGGAAAGCCACCAATCTACAGTTCGCAACTGAATGATCCTGACTATTTTACTATTCTCTAGCCCTTTATCATTGTACTGTAGCCCTGTGGTCTTAAATTAAGTAAAATAAATAAATAAATAAATAATATAACTCTTTTAACCTTTTACACTTATTTGAAGAGAATTCAACTAAAACAAATGTAGTTCGATATGTCTGATCCTTTGACTGGTACTGTACATTAATTAAAACCTGGCCCTGGAAACAAGATATGAACGCTTACCTGTTTTCCCTCAGGAACTGGCTTTACAGTCCCATAAAGAGCCACCGTGCTCTCAGTGGACAGCATCATCCCGTTATAGCACTGACACTGCAAGAGAGCAAGCAAGAACCTACAGTAACCATTTCATACTTGTAAAGCAAAAACTTAAAACACAACAAGCTTTCCCTGTTCTGGAAAGTGCGTGTGTGGGCCAGATATTAAACTAACACACACTAACAAGAGTGTTTCATTTACACTCTAATTTAAGGGGGAATAAAGTGTGTGCATACCAGTTTATCAGTGAGGACACACTGCAGAAATCCAGTTCCATCCCTTAGCACAATAAACAGAAGATTCTTCCCTGAAAAAAAAACACACAGTACACTCATATTTTGACAAATCACATAGAAACAAGGTGTACACACACACACACACACACACACACACACACACACACACACACACACACACACACACACACACACACACACACACAGGTTGCTATGGTGTTATTACTAGTGGCTACTGATATATCCCAGGTGGCTTGTATGGTATTGCTAATACCATACTAGATGGATGGGATGGTGTTGCAGTGGTATTCCAGGTGATTGCTATGCTGTTGCCAAGTGGTTGCAAGGTGGTGGCTATGGTTTCCCATGTGGATGATATTGTATTGTTGAGGAGTTGCTATGGTGATCCAGTTTGCTTCTATTGTGTTAGATGCTAGGTAAATAAATAGATAAAATGGACAATAAGTGCAAACAGAAGGAGGGGGTTTTAATGAAGTGACCAGTCTGAAAAAATATAGGATGAGCTCATTGAACTGCCGTCTTTGCCCCAGTAACAAACTCTCTTTCCAAACCTTTAGATCCTCCCGTTACCTTGATCTAAATCTGAGGTCAGGTGGGCTGTTCAGTATTTTTCCTGGTGATATGGAGCATGGTGGGATGTTAACTGTTTAATTGCATCACATTCCGTAAGTGCTCCATTCACTTATTTATTCAAAGTGTTCCCTTAGATTGTTACCTTGTCTCTATTTATAGAATGTGTAAGTGAGCGTACCTTGCCGACGTAACCTGTGGACCCAGCCAAACACCTTCACTCTCTGCTCCCTCAGAGGCTCCAGCTGAAGGATCTTTGCCTGGAACAAAGACAGCACATTAGTTCCAAACACACCAAAAAACAAAGGGCTTTATAGGTAAATGCTTATATTTGCATTGACATTTATATCAATTAGCCATAACCTTATGACCTGCATCTGCATTCATTGTTTATTTTAATGAAAAATCACACCCACTAATGGCTTATGTAAAACAATGGAAGATAATACCCTTATTAATCACTCCCCAGACTGTTCAGCAATCTGTAATTGCTAGTAAGGTTTTTCCAACTACCCTAACATTAGGGTGTAAGCTACTGGGAATAAGACAAATGGCACCATCCATAACATTATCAACACCTCCCTTTTCTACACTCACTGTGCATAATCCAGTCCTCTTACCAGACTGCGGCACTTTGTAGTTCTATAATTATAGACTATAGTCCAACTCTTATTCTGCACACTTTGTTGGCCTCCTTTTGTCCACCAAAACACTCCTCCCTAGTTGTTTGGATCAGTCTCTAGTAGCTTGCCACATCTTGCCACTGGGATTTTTGCCCATCCCTCAAGGCAAAACTCTAGCTCCTTTAAGTTAGATGGTTTCCGCTGAGGAACAGCAATCTTCAGGTCTGACCACAGATTCTGGTTTTGGATTAAGGTCTTGGCTTTGACTAGGCCATTCCAATACATTTACATGCTTCCCCTTAAACCACACGAGTGTTGCTTTAGCAGTATGCTTTGGGTCACTGTCCTGTTAGAAGGTAAACCTTTGTCCCAGGCTCAAATTACTGACCGACTGAAACAGGATTTAGCACCATGCATCTTCCCCTTGTCTCAGCAGTTTCCCAGTCCCTGATGCTATAAAACATCCCCACTGCATGATGCTGCCGCCACCATGTTTCACTGTGCGGATGGTGTTCTTAGGGTGATTAGATATGTTAGTTTTGCACCAGACAGTGTTTTCCTTGGTGGCCGAAAAGCTCAATTTTGGCCTCATCTCACCAGAGCGCCACATGCCTTTTGGCAAACTCAAAACTAACCTTCCTATTTTTGTCTGTAAGTAAAGCCTTTTTTTCTGGACACTCATCCATAAAGTCCAGCTCTATGGAATGTACAGCTTATTGTGGTTGTATGGACAGATACTCCAGTCTCTGCTTGAGAACTCTGCAGCTCCTTCATTACCAATGGTCTCTCTGCTGCCTCTCTGATTAATACCCTCCTTACCTGGTCTGAAGGTTTTGGTGGGCGTCCCTCTCTTGGCAGGTTTGTTGTGGTACCACATTCTTTCCTTTTGTTGATAATGGATTTAATGGTGCTCCGGGAGATTTGGCCATTTTTTAGAACCCAACCCTGACTGGTACTTCTCAACATCTTTGTCCCCGACTTGTTTGGAGCTCTCCCTGGTCCTAATAGTGTTGGTTAGTTGTGCCTCTTGCTTAATGGTGCTGCAGCCTCTGGGGCCTTTCAGAAAAGGTGTGTATATACACTGATAGATCACCTGACCCTTAGATTGCACACATGGATTTCATTGCACCAGAACTGTTTAGGGGCTTCATAGCAAAGGGGGTGAATATGCACATTTATTTCCAATTCTATATTTTATTTTTCTCATTTCATTTCACCAACATAGTGCACTTTCTGCTGATGCATCGCATACCATTCAGATTAAATAAAATTTTAAATTATAAGTTGCAATGTAACAAAATAAATAAAAAGCCAAGATGAGTGAAATCTTTCAAAAGGCACTGTAAGTAGAACTGTCGCTAGAACCTCATCATGATAAAAGTGATGAATTTCTGGATCTTACAGTTTTGGGCTCAGGAAGGCTTGGGTCATTCTCAATAGTGATCTTTTTGGCTTCCTCCAGATTCTTCTCTCTCCTCTCGGCATCCTCAGTCTTTCAGTGAACACACAGAAGACAGAAAACACTGTTAGCATTATATTCAATGACACAATGGCAGCCTCACCAGGCTTAATAGCACTAGCATTTTCCACAGAGATCTGATATATTACGGGTGTGGGAAATACTTCACTGCAATATTTAGCATTTAAAAAGACACAATGCTCAAAATTGTGTCTACGTGTTTAACGTCTTTTTCATACTTTCTAAATAAATCCATCTGTCCATCATCTGTCACTTATTCTGACTCCGGGTCTTGGGGGTAGCAGCCAAAGCAAAGAGGCCCAGACCTGCCTCTCCCCAGGCACCTCTTCCAGCTCTTCCAGGATACCAAAGTGTTCCCAGGCCAACCAAGAGAAATAAAGTCTCTAGCATGTAACATAGACCTTTCCTCCCATCCAGACTCCTGTCTTTATTCTACCCTGAAACCTGAGTGCTTATGTGTCAGGAATGTTAACATTGTAGAAGTTCTGGTACGCTCAGATACCTCTTTCTTGTCTTTGGAGTCCGTCTTCGTCTGCTCCCTGTGGAACAGTTTCTTCGTGTTCTTCATCTGGGTCTTGGAGATCACAGCCCAACGCTGAGAACATGGAAACACATCAATCATTAGAGCTACTCACTAAATACAATACTTTTCTTAACACTGAAGCACCAAAGAAAATGTCAGAAACTTTAAATGGAAGTCACTGTTATTTCAGAATATTTAATAGGAAACTTATTTTCAAATTATATATAAAACAAAAAAGGAAGGAAGGTGTGTGTGTGTGTGTTCCATGCTGGTATCTAGTTGTAGTGCTTATGTTCTTATGAGTTTAAATAGTGGATGATTTTGCTGTTTTTTTAAAGAACCGGTCCAATTGAGGTTGCTCCAAGATGGCACAGAGCATGGCTGCCGCGTCACAAGCTCCCTTTAGCTTTTGTACTTTGTAAAATTATGTGTGTGTTTGTCACTTTCATTGCACAGAATGCTGTCAGCACCCTCATCTACAACCAACACATCAGACCGACGATCATTCCCTGCAAACCAGACGTCAAGTTTTATGATGGTGATCCTTTATAAACACTGAAGGAGCCCCATTCGTCTGGGCAGCACCATCCAGAAAAGAGGCAGGAGAGCTGGTGTTCTGATAAGGCTGAGATGGTGAACAAACTGAGCTAACTTCAGACACGGACAGAACAAAGAAGCTCTCTGGGAAAAGAGAGTAATAGACCACACTCACCTCACCCTCCTTCTGAGAATCCACATAGATGGTTGGGAATGGTTCCTTACCAGAGAAGAGCAGAGCCTACAAACAGCATAATCTCATTCATAACACAGTCTGAAGGATATAAAGCAGGCATATTTAAAATTTAGCAAGATTCAGTCCAAGCTCTGGAGCACCATAATGTACAAAAAGTACAACTGTAATTCAGTATATTTAGATCATTTACTGTCAGTTTTAAACTGAACCAGAGTTTACTGTAGAAAACAGTTGAGCTGAGTTGTTTCTTGTGTTTATTCTAACATCAATGATTTACTTTTAATTAGAGGTAACAAACACTCACTGCCTAGATAAGGAGATTTTATATGTATCAGTGAAGAACAACACTGTCTGAAGCCCTGGCCTGTATGTCATTCACTTGAGTCACAGCACTCATCTGATTGGTAGAGTAAGTAAGACATGTGATATTTACAACAAATGGTCTGTGGGTTTCCTGACTGACTAAACCTGTTCTAAATAGGTCGGTCACAATAATTATGACCTTATCATATTACCTGATTGTACAATATATGAACATGATCATATTAACGGTTTATCAGTTACAGACCACAGTCTGAATAGTAGTGTCTGAGTCTGGACCTGCACCAGGGTCCTCCTATTAGTGACCTCACAAATGCTGTCATAAAAACTATAAACACAAAGGTCCATCATTTAGATGCAATATTTAATAATGATAATAAAGTCTAGTACCAGTTACTGATATATTTAATGACAACAATGTTAATAACTGTACCCAACAATAACGTTAATAGTACTTTTGTAACGGAGTTTAGTGGGGACGATGCAGTTGATCACATAGGAGTCCCTGCCAAATAGAACAGTGCACCACCACTCCAGAGTCTGATCAATCTTCCTGAAGCTCTTTTACAGTCACACAAAGGCTTGTGCACCACGTCTTAATACCATTACAACCCGAGGAAAGAGGTCCTGAAGACACTTTTCTCATAGTCTCTCCTGCTCTGTGGGATCAGGTATGTTAATGCTCACAGCACTTGGCAGCTGCTGATTGTTGGGACAACATTAATAAAGGTTGGACATTACTATTACCTGATCAGTTCCTTCAGATTTTATGTTTGTTGTAAGTTTAGACATCCCTGTTCATAATGACTGTCCCAAAGAAGACAAGACGTTAGAAATAAGAATAATTTCTTAAATTAACTGGTCTTACCTTCAAGGGAGTTTTGAAAGGGTTTTGCTCCGTCCCGTCTCCATCCTGATCACTGCCCTGCTTGTCGGAGACATACAGCTCCTCTGCCAGAACAAATCAGATATTAAAAATCAGACCTCAGTCTTCACATAGCGCTTTACAACACTGTCTGACCCCAAATACTCCATTTCTGTTCTAACTTGTGGATCTGAGTAAGGTGGTTAAACACAGTGTTGGACACAGATTTGACACTTTATTAGGAACCCCAGCAATGTGCTTCCATTCAGACAGCGAGTGAGAGCTCCAGCTGTAAATTGTGTCAGACACAGTGAGAACAGGAAGGAAGGAAGGCAGGCAGGCAGACAGGCAGAGAGACAGACAGGCAGAGAGACAGACAGGCAGACAGAGAGACAGACAGGCAGACAGAGAGACAGACAGGCAGACAGAGAGACAGACAGAGAGACAGACAGAGAGACAGACAGAGAGACAGACAGGCAGAGAGACAGAGAGAAAGGCAGAGAGAGAGAGAGAGAGAGAGAGAGAGAGAGAGAGTGAGTGAGTGAGAGAGAGAGAGTGAGAGACGCAGGGGTGCTGTGGGAGCAGTGCTGAGGCCTGCAGTGGGAAGCAGATGACGCAACCCGTCCTCCTGTGCACTGTCAAATAGAAGAGCAGCGCAAAGACTCACGCAGGGAGACGTTCTGAGCGTTCTTGGTAATCGTGTCCGTCATGTCCTCTCCTCCTGCGCTCTGCTCTTCTGACAGCTGCTGAAGTCCTGCGATGCTCAAGGTCTGCACGAGTCCCGGCCTCTGCTCCACACCGCGAGCTCCCACACTGCACTGCGCACGCGAGACACAGCCGCTTTACGCAGCATCACGTGATTGGCTCGCTTGTGTTGAGTGGCAGTTCGACCATTCCAGTGATTGGTTGGTGTGAAATTTGGAGGCGGGAGTTGTAATAAACCTCTCCTGATTGGCCTAATGTTGTAACGTCTGAGACCGAACAGTATATATTAACTAAAACTACAATTACATAAACCACCCGGACCGGAGGCGGAATCTGATTGGTCCAGAGGACAGAAACGCGATCTGATTGGGTTTCCTTACAGGAAAAGCTGCCGGAAGAGAATCACTGAAGATCAAAAGTGAAAGTTCTCCTGACTGTCTGAGTAAAACACTCTACAGGTTTCATCAGACTCTCCATGACCATGTGTTCAATGAAGGGAAACGAGGGAGGTGTTTCTAATGAAGTGTCCAATGATGGGAAACGAGAAGTGATTCTAAAAAGTGTCCCAATGAGGGGAAACGAGGAGTGATTCTAAAAAGTGTCCCAATGAGGGGAAACGAGAAGTGATTCTAAAAAGTGTCCGGTCTTAGTGCTGCATATCACACTATTGATTCTATCCTGCTTGATAAGCCAGACAATAATGTAGGGTCTAAAGGATCAGCCCTGATCTGGTATAAATTATATGTGACTGATTGTCACCAATGTGTTATTGTTAATAATGAAGTGAAATATATGATATATGAATTACAAAAAACACTGCAGGGGGCGAACATTCTTCTAGAAAGTGCTCCAACTCAGACACTGACACCCCTTGTCTTCAAATCTCGACTGAAAACATTTCATTTCAGGCTTTTGGTTAAAACTGCTTTGCAGGCTGTTGCTCTGTGTTACACTGCTACAGGTTTCTGTTCAATACTGCAGTTCCCACCAGACCACCTCCTTTACAAGCTCTTCACCAGATCATCTCTGATTACTCTCTCTCTCTTTCTTCCCCATGTCCTGAGCTGCCCCTGATGCCTGGCTGATGTTGGTTCGTGTCCATTTCTGGTTGGGCGCTAACCTGCTCCCTGCTCTCTAATGTTTGCTTAAAATTTCCTAACCATTTGGTTTTTACTTCTTCTCCTTTTTCTGTCTATCTCTTCCCCATCTACTGAGAGGCCCTATCCTGACTGATCTACCCCGATGCCACACACTCTGCTCCTCAATACTCCTTATTATTTTGTTCCTTTTTGTGCTTAATGGCTGTGCTCTCCGGTGTCGACCAGAGGAGGACGGGTTCCTCTCTTCCGCCTCTCGAGACAGGTTCCTCTCAAGGTTTCTTCCGCCTAGCTGAGTTTTTCCTTACCTTCCTGTTGGCTTGCTCAATTGAGGGTTCAACCCAGATTTCTGTAAAGCATTAAAAAGTCTTTGTTGTAAAAAGCGCTATATAAATAAACTTTGATTGATTGAGTTTCTAATAAAGTGGCCAGTGAGAGGAAGCACAACATAGGTGTTTCAAATAAAGTGGCCAGTGAGTGGCAGCATAAGATTGGTGTTTCTAATAAAGGGGCCATTGGCGGCACAAGGTAGGGGTTTCTGATAAAGTGACCAGTGAGTGGAAGCATTAGTTATGGGTCTCAAATATTTCCTAAAATTTGTTTAGATGCTCATGCTTTTCTTGTAATGCACTTTCGGTCCACATGGTGTCACTGCTGGCTTTTTAAAACTGGTCACAAATACAAATATGAGTCCATATGAAAGGAGCAGTTCATCCCACTACAAACAATTATTTAGTGGCATTAAGTTTGAGGATTATGGAAATAAGAGCCTTGTTTGTCGTGGTCAGCAATTAAGTTTGTTGTGGTGTTAAAGAAAATACATTCTTCTCTAAAGGCTAAAGAGGGGTTGACTGACTCCTTTTGAAATATATTTACAAGAGAATTCACTGTGGTTTGGCTGACTGGAGATAGAATGTGAGGATTGATGGAGATTATGGGGCTTTATAGCATTAATGAGTCTCTGGATGATCAAATGGAGTTTGTGTGGTGAAACAGTTTACAGTTAAGAGTCATTATGGAAAGAAACAGCAACAAATTCGTTCTCTCTCTCTCTCTCTCTCTCTCTGTCTCTCTGTCTCTCTCTCTCTCTCTCTCTCTGTCTGTCTCTCTGTCTGTCTCTCTCTCTCTCTCTCTCTCTCTCTCTCTGTCTCTCTGTCTCTCTCTCTCTCTCTCTCTCTGTCTGTCTCTCTCTCTCTCTCTGTGGAAGTTGATTATATTCAGTTTATTCGTAATGTTATAAACAGAGAAATAGAAACAATGTCTTTTTCAATGTCTATTTCACATCAAAATGTCTAAAGTGATATTGTGAAGAGGTTTGTCATGTGTCTCCTTTTACACCCAAAGTCATCAGACAGGTTTTGTAGGGTGACCATATTTTAGTTTTTGGTATAGAGGACTCAACTGAGCTTCAAGTAGACCTAAGTTGTTGGCCCGACCTAGCCACCAAGTTTCATTCCTGTCAGTTGATTCCTTCTGTTGCTGCTGTAGCCCTTAATGGAGTACCTACTTTTGCATATCAGTCTCCTTAAACCTGAGATCTTTGAACAGGCTCCTCAGCAGGTGCTTCTCTGAGCAGGGTGAACCTAATTAGACACACTAATTATTGGAGAGTGGTGTTAGTGTACTGATGATCATCCCTGATTTGAGGACTTGGTTGAGATGAGGGGCTGCCAGCTCTGCCCAGAGCTGTCTGCTTGAGAAGATAAAAAAACAGTACAACACATGACATGATCATGTTATTTCACCTATGAAAGGAAGCGAACCAAAAGAAGGTAATTCAGTCTGATTACAGCAGAGCCTTTACACTGAATACCTCAAAAATGGTGATTAAACAAACCAAAAGTAGCACCCTGTGGTCAGGTTTCATCTTGCATCTCAGCATGCCTCGCTGATGTCTCATCATGTATGGTAGCCCATCACCTTAAACTCAACCCAATCAAGACTGTACTGCTATATATTCCTGGACCTACTGGTCCTCACCCTGATCTTGCCATTTCCTTTTAGAACTCACTGGTCACTCAATCGGCAGAAGCACTGAGCCTTGGTGTAGGTGTGGATGACCAGTTTTCAGTCTCTACTCATATTCCAAACCTGTCTCAGTCATGTAGCTTTCTCCTTGACAAACCATCCCTCAAATCACAAGGAAAGGGGCTGAAGCAGATGTGTTTAAAGCTGTTATAATTTGCACAATGAATGTGTGCCAACTGTAAAGCAAACGTTTTCATGAAATGAGTATGAAAACCTGACATTTTACATAATTATTCCTGCAATTTCTTACAACCTGAAAGAGTCCAGGAAAAAAGTTTTTTAAACAGTGTTAGTCCAGACTCCCCTTGGGCCCAAAATTCTGATAAGGGGCCTCTTTTGTTATTTCCATCCAACTTCCTTATTTTCCTACTTGGGTGAGTGTGGACAACCTTATGCAAAATACATACTGCGCATATAGGGTGGTCCCACCAGATGCACGGTTACCTATAAACATGGACTAAAGTGCTAATAAATTCCAGGATTTATTCAATAATCATATCTTGGAGGTCTTGGTCTTGTATTAGTCTTGTAGCTCCAGTGTAAAACTAAAGAAACACACTTCAGAAACCAAACCAAAGTCTTGCTTGATTAGCTGTATCTGGAAAAGGGGAAATTGTGTTATTTTTTTACTTTAAAGCTGCTGTGAAGTATCTCACTTCTGCTATAGCATAGTTTATGTATCCACATGTGGTGTGGCATCAGAGCTGTTATTGATGGTGTGAGACTGGTTTTCTCAGCTGGAGAGCTCCCAGATGGTTTGGTTCTCACAAGGGTTCTGCTGCTGGCACATCACAGTACACTCACCTCCATTTCATCTCCAGCTCAAAACAGCAGCCTGATCTGCTCTCTCACTCTCTAATGAGATGAGTTTTAAGCTTTAATAAGCAGAACTTCACCCAAGATTTCAATACCTGAGACATGTTTACCCAACTTCTGCCCCTCATGGTGCTTATTGCCTGAAATGTGAACTTCATACACTTTATTTCATTATTGCTCACTCGACTGACATAAGAGAAGAAATATAGACTTTCATTCTTTCTGACATTAGTGTCTGTCAGTAGAAAATATATAATTAGGATCTGGTTTGAATGATTCAGTATCCACTATGAATTATTCAATATTCACTATGAATTATTCAATATTCACTATGAATTATTCAGTGCCTATTTTGAATTATTTTGTATCTACTATGAATTATCCAATATCTACTGTAAAGTGTTAAGTATTCATTATGAATTATTAAGTATCCACTATGAATTGTCAGTGTCTGTTGTGAATCAATCAGTGTGTACTCTGATCTGTTCAGTATCCACTATGAAATATTCAGTATCCACTATAAATGATTAAGTATCCATTGTGTATTATTCAGTATCCATTCTTCAGTTTATTTAAAATCCACTATGAATTATTCAGTATTCTTTATGGATATTTTAATATCTATTATGAATTATTCAGCATCTGCTGTGAATTACTGAGTACTTACTATGAATAATTCAGTAAGTACTATGATTTGTTTCAGCATGTCAGACTTTGAGAAAGTGAACTTTTCAGATCACTCTGGAGAGTGGGAGGGATTACAGAGGGAGTTGTGATTGACATTAGATCTGTTTGGTGATGCATGTCACTTAAAGGCCATGTCAGTGAGGAATTTCCAAATGTCAGCCCCCAACTCCTCCCTCCCTTTGAAGCGGGTGGGAAACTGAGTGCTCCTCTGAGAGAGGCACAGGGCTTCACCTTGAGAATTTATGTAATCACCGACATTTAGCCCCATTCTGGGCAATTGACCAATAGAATGGGACACTCTGAGAAGCTGCACATGAGCCAACACTCTTAAAAATAAAGGTGTTGCAAAGAGTTCTTTGAGTGAGTGATGCCATAGAGGTTCTATGCATGTTTTACATGGTTCTTTGTGAAACCACAAGTGGTTCTTCTATGGCATTTCTCAATGAACTCTTTGCAGCACCTTCATTATTAAAAGTGCCAGCTTACATTTGCTATTAGAGCTCAAGTCAATGTCATGATTCTACCTTGATTATGATTAACAAACTTATTTATTACTAGCTAGGTCACTAGCTATAGGTAAGAGCATGTTCAACTGTTCTGCCATGTACTGTGATTGTTGGCAATGTCGGATTTAGCTTATCTTGTGTGTGAGCAATCGAATAAATGGGGAAACAGAATGAACAAGTAGAAAAACTGTTTCACTGTCTCAACTGACTGAGTTCTCTCAAAATGTAGTTGAGTTCAGTCCTCACCTTGTATTCTGTGTTCACTGGCTAAGAAAAAACAAGTTATTTTCATTAATCAAGGCTTTAATGGTCTGTTATTTTGAGAATTATAATTAGGTGTGAGATCAGATTGTCCAGTCTCAGTCTCTTTTTTTCAGTATCTTAATTTTGTGAATCTGCATTTGTGTATCATTCAACAGCTTTTTCTCGTTTTGTGTTTGCATATTGTTGAGACACTATCTGTCCTTATGATGATGCCCTTAAATGAGCTAAAGTTCCAAATATTCACAGCTCCTGATTTGTTTGGCTGCTTATTCACAGCCTCTTATTGGGAGACTTTTTGACTCCGTGCAGCCTCTTATTGGCTGACTGAAGTTGGCTCCTTAGTCGCAACTGATAATTCATTTGGCTGCTTATTCACATCTTCTTATTGACTGACTCAATTTGGCTCCTTATTTGCAGCCTCTTATTTGCCAGCTGAAGTTGGCTCCCCATTTACAGCCCCTGATTCATCCGACTCATTATTTGTAGCTCATGCAGCTGCTGCAGAGGAAGTCTGATGTTTGCTTTGCTGAGCCTTCAACTATTTTTTCTTTGCTGTATATGTGATATAGGTGTTGTATAGTAACATAAAAAAAATGAATCACACATATGCTCAGACATGTGTATGTGCATGTGTTGGAACCATAGGTAGTGTGACAGACTGTCCTGATTACAGCCCACCTGAAGCTGTTCAGGACAGTGGGCCAGTGGCTTAAAAGCAGACAGGACTCACTTGCTCAGGAAAAGAGAGAGAAATAACTGGAGCAAAATCTGTTTAGGTGACTGTTTGCTAGGTAGATGCACCTGGGGCTCTGACGTGTCTTAAGGGGTAAAGGCTAGCAGGGTTGAGTTTGAGCAGTTGAGCAATGTTTCTGGTGACATATGGTGTATAAGTGTAGGTCTTTGTGTCCTGCTTGGGTCTTTTAGGCCCCAGCCTATCCCCGGTTGATGTCACAGTGGTGGAGAATGTGGCCGCAGCTCCAAATGCTGGTTGTCCTTCTGCATCCAGGTAGACTCTGGACCCTAAACCAGGTGAAGACAATGAACGGCTGTTCTGTAAAAGGAGTTTTTTTTTGTTTATTTCACCTTTTTGTGAAACAGATGTGCTGAAATGAGAGGAGATTACTTGGAAATATAGATTTTTATTAGTGTGTGTAAATGAGTAAATGTTTATGAATAATGTTCACAAGGCCCTTAGCTAGAGAACAAGGGCTCTTATGTGAGGCTGCTGTTCTTGGATTTCAGTTCTGCTTTTAATAGCATCATCCTGCAGAATTTGGTGTCCAAGCTGGCAGGACTGGGAACCTCCTCATCTCTGTGCAAGTGTGTCCTGGATTTCCTGACCTAAAGGTCACAGAGAGTTAGGATCAACACCCACACATCCTCCACCATCATTCTGAACATTGGCTCTCCCCAGTACTCCAGTGTTCAGTCCTAAAACAATATTGTGATGAAATGTGCAGACTATAGAGCAGTGGCTGGTGTTGAGTCAGTGTACAGGATAGAGGTAGAGGACCTGGCAAGGTGGTGTGGAAACAATAACCTCATTCTCAGCATCCAGAAGACCAAGGAGATGGTTGTGGATTTCTGTAGGACTGTGAGAAGGCTGAGGTGGGCCTGTTATTTAAGGTTTCTGTTCTACATTAAACAGGGCAACAGTTTTGTGTCTTATACTGATTACTGTATGCCTTTCAGAGTGGATCATGTGCAGTCTTTAAAGTTGAATTTGAGAATTAAGCTTTGTATTAGACCCATTCATCTGCTGTCAGTGTTGTAATTTAAGGGTGTGATTTTTGCAGGGCCATTTTGATGGTTCATTTTTGATAATTACACATATTTTGGGGGGTTTATGGATTGTGGGCCCCCCAAAATTGCCCTGGCCACCCACTGAATTGCCTCTGAGTGGATGGAACCTGATGATGATGACCAAAATTACTGTAATTACCTTACACTTATGACATTTGTCACCACAGCTGTTTTTCATGCTCAATCATTGATCCTCAAAAGGGTGAGCTTGTTCTCCTGCATTTTTAGAGTGCCTGCTCCATGACAGCATTTCTAAGCGGTCAATATCAAAGTGCAAACCTTCAGCTTTGATGATATTCCTCACGTGTAGCAATGATATTGGATTTCAGGTATTTGTGGATGATGTGACCACTTTTGTTTCTAACCCAGTTATATCTGCACATCACAACAGCTTTCTGGATGGTCTGAAAGTATTGCCCACAAATATTCAGACAGATCATCTGGGCCAGAGTTTCCAGAAGGAATCCTAACAAATTCTCTCCAGACTGACTGTCTGGATCTCATGGACTGTGCGTGTTCTGATTGCATCCTTGATGATATGCTCGCCAGCCTGTTTATTAGAAATCTCTCCCTTGGAGCTCCACCTTGCTGGTTTTCAAAACATATTTAAACATCTGTCCTACTTTTTAAAACTCTGCATATTTTTCATCACTTTTCAAGTTGTTGTGCATTGTCATAATTTTTTAGCTTTAAATTTCTTTAGTATTACATTTCTTTAACCTGATATATCTTTAGATTTATTTATTTTTATGTATCTATAACCTGAGGTATCTTTAGGCTTAGATTGCTTTAGTTTTACATATCTTTACCCTGAGATTTCTTAAGTATTACATATCTTTAACCTGAGATAACGACTTGATCACTGACTTGATACCTTTGCATTTTTTGGAACTTTGGAGTTAAATTACATGCAATTGGAGGTTTCATCTCCCAATGACTCTCACAGTTAAGAAGAACGATTCATTGCCTTGTATATTACATCCCTTGTGATGAAGTATTTTGGAAAATGTTTATTTAAACTTCTGTACATAGACCAAAACATTTGTTTCCTTATTTCAGACCAGATCTTTTGCTAAAAAATCATCTTGTGTTGTTCTTGTCAATGCATTGACTCACTTGTGCAAAGGCCAAGCGGAATGATCAGCAGAAGACACAATTTGTTGAGGACAACAAAGCAACGTACCAGTCACATGAATGGGTTCTGCAGAAAGAAAATAACATAACACAACGAAAGTGCCTGTTTTAAAGCCTAGTTAAGGAAGGATAGCACATTGTGCCTTATAATGAGGCCTCAGCTCAGCTTCTTTTATTCATGTTCATTCATGGCACTCTTGTCAGGAATGGCCTTCAATTCATCCTCTCCGTTCTTATTGAGCCTGAAAGGCATCAAACAGTGCTTTTATGAGCAGCTCGGGATAACAGTCTAAAGTGCTTCTCTTTTGTATTAGCTCATGTGGTGTTTCCAGTGGTATTGCTGTCATTTTGCTACATGATAGCTTTTATTTTTATTTTTCCACCTCTTCTGGTCCAATTCTGAACAGTCAGAATTAACTTCTACTTGATTTTCCAAGTTAGTATAAAACTGTTTGACTAAATTGTCATATATTCATTACATGTAAAGTGAAATATTTCAAACCCAGAAGATGATCATTGGCCCCGTCCATAAAGAAGGTAAACCACAGAAGGTCATTGCTGGCTGTTGTCAGAGTGCTGTATCAAAGCATATTAATGGAAAGTTGACTGGATGGGGAAAATGTGATGGGAAAAGGTGCATGAGCAACAGGGTTAACCATTATTAATTTGATTAAGAGCCATTTTTGTAAAAGATGTGTGAAGAACCATTGAAAGGTTGAAAAAGGTCAATGTAATATTTTACTTTTATAAAAGAAATTCTTATTGGAAAAAAAAACTTCTATGACAAAACCCTTTATTTTTAATAGTGTTAATGTGTTAACACATATGAGAATATGGCTTTGAGAAAAGGTTATAAGCCATGTTTCCTATTTCCCATCATGGGCAACAAAAGATCTCTTGCTAATGAGATGGATGAGCTAACAGGATTAGTCCCGAGTCAGAGGGAATGTCGGGTAGTGTAGCTTAACGGCTTCAGAGACATGGCTACACCAGGATATTCCAGATGTTCCAGCGTTTTCAGACTTTTCAGACTGTTCAGACTGTTAAGGAGCTACACTGAGAGGAGGAGGGCCACCCTCGTCACATGGTGTCACCCTGGTCACATTATCATCAAAGAATGTGTCTGTTACCCAGACATTTACATTTATGGCATTTAGCAGAATGACTCATAAAAGTGCTTTAATGCCACACTCAGTAAATATCCTAGCTAGTAGATGAGCTAGAATACAGAGATTCCTCACACCAGATCCTGTCAAAAACAAATGTCAGGATTACGTCAGACTAACAGGCTGTCAGACAACAAGATCTCAGATATAACATATATATATATATAATGTTAATTATATATAATAATCAGATTTATGGAGTTAAATACTTTGAAACAGATGGGTCTTCAGTCTATGTTTGAACACAGTGAGGGACTCATCTTCTCAGACCTATATATATATATATATATATATATATATATACATATATATATATATATATATATATATATATATATATATAATATATATATATATATATAGGACAGACTATAAGAAAGAGACTATAAGAAAACAAATAAAGTGTCTTCAGTAGACTTTTCCCCAGTTCATAATGGAATAAAGTAATGACAGTTAACATGAATGGTGGAGCTCAAGTTGTGGTCTGACCTGCTCAAATGATTAATAGAAAGGCAAATCAGAACTCCTATCTGACTGTAAAAGAGCTTCAAGAAGACTTTAGGAAGACTCTAATCATCCAGAGTGCCAATATTTTGCTAAACTGTAAACTGTAAAACTACGTTTGACACTAATAACCAGATCAAGAAGTAATTATGCTGCATACTGCTGCATGAGTTATTTTTGATCTTGACAAAGAAAAGAACATATGCAGCACAAATGTACTTTATTAAAAAAGGTGATATTGCTGAAAAACAAGAGCAGAAACGTTTACAATAATTGCAGAGGGTGTTCAGTTCTCTATACTAGGATTCCTACAAGACACAAACCAGAAAACAAAGGCTTTTAAAAGATTTACAAGCGTCTCAACAAATCATGTCAAATGGAAGTTCAAAGTAACCAGCAGTCTGCTTCAGCTATGGTGCCCTTACCGTTGTCTGATAATGAACGGAATCAGTAAGATAAACACATGCCTAAAGAAGATCTAAAGAAGTCAGTTAACCTGGATTTGTAAAACATCGCTGTCCTGTTTTCTTCAAACGTAAAGTGTTTAAACACAGTTCTGATAGAAACACATCTCCAGATGATCTGATGATCTGAGTGATGATAGTTTCTGCTGTTTTGTAGATAAAAGTAAGTGTTGCTGATGTTACATAGGAAACAAATGTTCTCTGGATGGTAATGTCTGGAAAAGGCTCTCCATTTCATATATTGTTAATACTGTTTGTGCTACACCAGACTTAGACCACTGTTAGAGTCTAAACATAGTTCAAGGCATAATCAGCCTTTCTTGGTTGGGGGTGATGGTATACAGCCAAGACATTTAGAGCTATCTAGACTTTCTAGAAAACTGTATGAATAAGATATAGAACTTTTTCTTAAATGGTAGTTTGCGCATATGCAAATACAGAGGTGCTTGAAAATGTGTGAGCACTTTAGAATTTTCCATATTTTGGAATTAATTTGAGCTCCAACTTCATCATATTTTCACACAAGTCCTGAAAGTAGATAAGGAGAACCAAATCAAACAAATTAGACAAAAATATTACACTTGCTCATTTATTTATTGAGGAAATATTATCCATAACAATCCAATATTATATATCATTGAGTGGCAAAAGTATGAGAACCCTTCAACTCTATTTTGACAGGGCCATTCCAAAACATTAACTTTATTCTTCTTTAAACATTCTTTGATAGAACGATATGTGTGCTTAGGGTCATTGTCAATTGCATAACATTTTCATGAGATTCAACTCTCAGAAAGATGTTCTGACATTTTCCTTTAGAATTTGTTGGCGTCATTCAGAATTCATTGTTCAGTCTATGATGGTAATCCGTCCTGGCCCAGATGCAGAAAAACAGGCCCAGACCATAATACTACCACCACCACATTTCACAAGATGGTAAGATTTTTATATTTATATATTTATATTTCATTTTTCCACACATAACGCTTCTCTTTTAAACTAAAAAGATATTTTTTGGTCTTATCCATCCACAAAACTTTGTTCTGACGAACTTCTGGTTTGTCCGTGTGATCTTTACTAAACTGCAGATCAGCAGCAATGTTTTGCCTTGAGCAGTGTCTCATTTGTTTGATTTGGTTGTCCTTATCTACTTTTAGGATTTGTGTGAAAATGTATGCAAAAATATAGCAAATGTAGAAAAGGTAAAAGGGTTCACAAACTTCTGTGAAAAATACATTTTGGCTATAAGGAAATTACATGTATATGAAATCTATATATTGAGTTATATCAAATTTCCGTATGGGAAAGTTAACTTTCTATGTACATCACAAACAGCCAATAAGAAAACAGCAGCCTACAGGATTAATCTAATCCAAGATCAGATCTCAGGAAAAACTATGAATCATCTGTGAATGACCTCTGTGCCAAGAAAGGAACAGGGAGGTCATTCTGTCTGCGTGAAAGCCATAGTAGCTCTAAAATAAAAACCTGATTAGAGCCTAAAGGAACAGAGCAACTGTTTGCTGTCTAAAATGCTATGTACTGTTGTATACTGTGTATTCCAGCAATTCTCAACCCGATTTCTATCTGACACAACTGTTATACAGCTGATTAACATGGACAATAATTTTGTCACATCACGGTTGACTCAAAAAATGTATAATAGAATGAGCAGTTGCTGAGTTTTGTGAGTAGACATTTGAAATATATGAGGAAACAATGTGGATCCTCAACTATAAACTGCTCAAATAACATGATCTTTTAAGGGGTCATTAGGGGTCATCATTTTAGAGGTTCTATAACAGTAGTGGCACAAGGCTCTGCTATTATATTTTTCCCTGATAACAACAAACATGCCTTAAAAGTGAAATAGTAACAATGTACATACATAATTATAATTGTATAATTGTTATTATCTTCTACATTTCAGGGCACCATGTTGAACCTACTGTACATCTTAACTGATCCTAAGTTACGGTTTCAGCAGACAGAGCTCAAGGTGATAAATGCTGGAATACTGGATACACCCAAAGCAATTCCTCATGCCATCTCATTCTTCTCTGTCATGCTGGACAGCTTTAGTCTCTCTTTCTCTTCTTGGGCTGCTGCTGCTTCTCTGTCTCGGGCCTCTCCCTCCACATGAAAGCCTACCATTAGCTGGTACATCAGTACACCCACCACTGAGCCAAAGAAGGGTGCGAAGATAGGCACGAAGAACCAGTAATCATTAGCCCTGTGGCAGAGAGCGAGAGGAACAGTCAGAACAACATGCAGTAATAACTGCCATTATTTCCACAATTTACCAAACATCTTTAAGCTTCCAGGTAAAGATGTAGGAGCACGATACATACAGACTGTAGTCCATCTGTTTCTCTGCATACTTTGTTAGCCTTTTGTTTTACCATGATCTTCAAAGGCGGGTCATTCTCAGCACTGCAGTGACACTGACATAGTGGTGGTGTGTTAGTGTGTGTTGTGCTGGTATGAGTGGATCAGACACCTCAGTGTCACTGCTAGGCTGAGAAGAGTCCACCAATAAGGAATATCCAGCCCTAAGCACCTTGTGAGCAACGTTCTGTGAGCACTGAAGGACTAGAGCAGGGGTGTCAAACCATATCCAAAACAGGCCAGTGTGGCTGTAGGTTTTCATTCTAAACAACAAGCAGTGACACCTTTAAACAACTGGCCAGTCTTTAAACAACTTATGAACTGTCTGACAGCCATGACCCAACAGCCACCACAGTGATGCCCTCCATGAGCCATTGCACAGGAGTCACTCAGAAAGGCAGTGGGTCATCTTCAGTGACGAGTCCCACTTTTCTCTTGGTGGAGACATGGAATATGGATTCCAACAGCCACTTAGCAAGACCTATGACCAATTGAAAATGTGTGGGTTGCTATATGAAGCACTATCAACACTCCACACCAAACCACACTGAGCAAGAATGGCATCCGGAGACATCTGACATGTTGCATTTTATTCAACGCCGTACTGAGAGACACTACTTCAGTCTAAGTGTAACTCAGTCTAAACTTTTAATCATATGCTAAACTTTATCCTCCTTCCCAATAGCATTGCAATCCCACACTTCCTTCTGGGTGCAACTATTTTTTTGATGATGAGTGTACATTAAAAGAATACATATTTTTTATGTTTTGTGCTGTAGGAATATTATACACAGCCTTTGAAACTGACGGTGACTCACGTGAAAACCTCAGTGCCCCAGCCAGCGAGCGCAGTAAAGAGCCGAGGTCCCAAGTCCCTGGCAGGGTTGACTGCATACCCAGAGTTCAAGCCCATTGATAGGCCAATCACCAGCACCACAAAACCCACGGTGAAGGCCTCCAGCCCACGCGGGATGGGGTTGTTGTAGGGGTCAACGATGGCCAAGATACACACGATCAGAGCTGCTGTGCCAATCATCTGTAATAATATCAGGCATAAAGACTGTTCATACCTAGACTTAACTATACTATACTAACATACTATATAAACAAACATATCGGGACACCTGCTTATTCATTGTTTTTTTCTGAAATCAAGATTATTAAAAAGTTTATCCTGATTTTGTTGGAGTAACTTTACTGTCCAGAGATGATTTTGAAGCATTGCTATGAGAATTATTTCAGAGAACACAGTTAAACTGCTCCACAACTCAATGCTGGGGGATTTTACACCCCTCCAGCCCACTCCTGGCATTAGGTGTGGCACCAATAGGTTCATGTTTGTTCATGTAATCCAGAGAGTCCTATTCTTTTGACATTGCTTCTCTACAGGGACTAGACAAGCTGAGTGTGTACATTTGTAAATCTGTGTCAGCGATGTTTGCTACGTAACGGAGTATCCACAAATATTTGAACATAGTGTAAATGCTACATATGTACAATAAGCCGTTCACAGTTTCTAAGAGAGACAATTTGTACATACAAAATGTACTGGATATAACATTACCTTGTGTTTTTTAGGTGGCAGTATCTTCAGGCTTCTGCAGATGGCGCTGCATGAAGTTGCTTCCTGCAGGGTAAGTGACAGGATTCATAGATGGAGAAGACTGCACTGTACCACCTCTTCTCAATCTGTGAATCTTCTCACACTATCTGCAGGTATTTTTAGTGCCATCAACCTCGTGCAGCTCCATCTGCAGAAGCCTGAATTTACTACCACCGTAAATTCACAAGATGACAATTTGCCAGACAATGACTATATACTACATATAAAGCACAACATGTCTAATGCATATATAATTTCAACTTTGATGTATATTTTATACTGAAAAGAACAGTAGGAAATATTAACTGTGAAGGAGAGCATTTACACATCATGGAGATGCTAAGATAATGGCTTAGGCTGCTGCAGAGTGGAACAGTTTGGTTGTGTGGTCGTGTCTTACTTGGTCGAAGAAGCCGTTTATCAGGCTGAGGTGGTTGGAGGGGTATGTGGCAAAGATTCCAGCTGTCGCATTCTCTCCCTCCACAGTCAGGTGACCCTTACTAAACTCCCACAGAGCATCTACAATTACACAAAATGGCATTTGCACAAAACCTCAGCGCAGCAAGGGCCAACAGCAGCTATTTCAGCAGTTCAGATTATTTACAGATATCTATCAGGTAATGATGGATGTTTTAAAAATATAGCAAACAGTAAATAGAAGTGTAATTCAGCTACAGCTTGATTTATTAGATGGACTTCTGAGTGGCCCTCCTGCTCTGAACTCAGCCCGAAGGTTTTCTTTCTTTCTTTTTTTTTTCCTGATGTTCTGTCGCATTGTGCTGCTTTGTGAAACTGTGCCACCGGATTGGATATTTTGATAGCCATGTCTCAGTGGTCCCATGGCAGTGTGGTGGCAATCCCTTGGCTGTCCATTCGTTCATTTGATGGGAATGAACACGATCGAACTTTGCTGGGCTGAGGAGCCTGGGTGTTTGCACTGTGCAACCATGCAACATACTTTATAACAAAGCACTTTTCATAACAGAGATGTGTTGATGTGCTATGAAACATGTTGTCCAAGCTGCTTAGCTGCACCTGGAAGCATTTGACATTTTTCTGGCAGGTGTTTTATGCTTGTTTTAGTCGTTGCTTTTGCTGGTGAGTCTTATTTGTGTCTGGTGTGGACAGACAACTTTTCAGAAATGCTGCTGGAGGTGGAGAGCAAAACCAATGTTATTTAAAAATGTCTGACTATATGTGGACAGGGTCTACTAACGGTATGTGCTTTGCAAGTAATCTGCATGAGCGTATAATGTCGGCACTGTTGTTTTGAGTGTCTGTGCCAATCTGTCTTTTGTCTCTGTTTACTGTGTAACATCACTGCACCGCCATCTTTGTGGTGTCCTGGCAGTTTTTCTTCTTTTGTAGCCTTTAAAGCTGAGACAAACTCAGCAAGAAAGCCAGAGACTGATCTTAACAGCTCTGATCCAAATGACCTGATTCAGAAAGCTGGACTGTTATCGCTGCTGCTTCTAACCTCAAATTGTGATATTACCAACTATCCTGTTTATAAAATGATTTAGTATGAATACATATCGAGAGATCAATCATTTTTGTAAGCTATATTAGGGACAGATGTTTTTATGAAGACATGCTATTTTTAAATTGATGTTCGTGCCCAAATTCTCAGATTTTCAGTGTCAGAGAAATACTATTTTACTATTATATACTATTATACTATAATACTATTATATTATAAGTTACATTTTTTTTTTTTTTTTTTGCTTTCTAGTTATTAACAGGTGGGCCGTGAGGAGCAAAAGGTGGAAGACCCCTGATCTAACCCATATAGCTAGCTTGCTAGATATGTAAACAGTAGTTCGTCACCATCGTAAAACAACCGAACGATCATAAAATCGAGCAGAAACTGAACTGCTTGACATTTTACAGCTAAACAGCACCAGCTTAACTCAGTTCTGCTGCCTTGGTGTTTCATTACATGAGTTACTATCTTGGAATATCTCATATTGACTAACGGATGCTGATGTCCAGTTATCTGCCTCCTGGTAAACAGTTACTGCTGGATCAGAAAATTTCACAATTGACTATAAACAGAGACTCCCTTAAACAGAGCTTTTTTATTAGGTTCCTCATTCAGGGGCGTTGCTGATCGAGGCAAACCTGCCTGGCATGCAAATCTGTGGTGAGCGGTGTTGCGGTGGACATTAGCCATAGTGGTAGCCCTATCTTTTGGACATTCCAGGCACTAAAGTAGGATTTGAAGGGTTGCCAGCTCTCCCTAAGGAACCCAGGGCTGTCCACTTTGGAAGTCAGAAAACCAGCACAACACAAAACATGATTGTATCATTTCACTTATGAAAGGAAGTGAATGTAACTCAATCTGAGACACGTAACTCAATTCCAGTCTTCAGACTAGAAACTTCAAACAAAGCACTTAACCTAAAAAACCTTCACATCTGGCAATGACTGAATGTCTGGATGCAGTTTGAGAGGGTTGAGGGGAGGGTGTGACTTCATTAGCACATGAGCCTCATAGACTGGGCCACCTTAAAGGGGAATTAATCGGTTGATTTGTCCAGCAGTTACAACGAGAGGTTTAAACACTCCAGCAGCTCTGCTGTGACCGATACACTTGTGCCAATGCAACACGCACAAACACACCACCACCACGTCAGCTCTGGATGTAGTTAGAGGACGTTGAGAGGAGGGTGTTACTTTTTTGAGACAAAAAAAAAAAAATTGAATCCATTATTGAAATAAGGCTGTAAAATAACAAAACATGCAAAAAGTGAAGCACTGTATGTCTGCTATTGTCTATTATATGATTCAGATACAACAAGGATAGGCTTTTATAAATTTTAGATGTCAGTGTTTAATTTTAGATGTCAGAACAGCCAAAACATGTCCATGTGCGCCAGTGTAAACATAGTACAAGCACACTATTAGAATGTCCATGGTCGTGCGAGCATAGATTAGAACTATGGTAGATTTTTTTTTTTTGCAACTCACCAAAATACATGCCAAATATGATCCCAGATCCAAGGAAGGCTCCTAACGTCTGGAATAGGAAGTAGACGGGGAACTTCTTCCATGGTTCTCGGCCAAGGATGCAAAGGGAGAAGGTGACGGATGGGTTCAAGTGGCCACCTACAGAAACCAGCAGATGTGTTTTACCAGGTGTTTTAACAGACTGCTTGCAGGTTTACTTCAGATGGGATTTCCAGTTAAATTATGTGATACATGATGTGGAAAGCATGTCTGGGCAAAGGCTGCTTTGCTTGAAAAATCTCTTTCTCTCTCTCTCTCTCTCTCTCTCTCTCTCTCTCTCTCTCTCGTTCTCTCTGTCTCTCATTTGTTACACAATAAAGGCTTAAATGAACCATACCATAAGCTCTGCATCAAATAACAACATTTTTCTGCGCTCTAAATACACAACATAAGATAAGTGATCCCCAAGGCAACATCAACTCCCACAAACATGGCTTCCAATGCAACAATAACAACATGCCTACCCACGTTTTGGCCATATAGAAAGAAACTACTGTTAAACATACACACACATACACAGGCATTACAGTAGGTATTTCTAATAAAGTGGCCAGTGAGTGGAAGCACAATATACATGTGCACAGCTTAAGGCCTGGCCTTACCTGAGACTTGACCACACACCAGAATCCCCAGTGTAGCAGCAAAACCGAAAGCGAAGTTTACTGTCAAGAACATTCCATGAGAACCTTCACTGAGAACCAACTGGGCCACTGCTCCACAACCAAACATCTGCAGTAGGGAAGAAAAGGCACAACCACATTAAATGCACTAATAAAGGGAAGGATATGTGTTTTTTGAAACTCTGACCAGATGTCCTCCCGGATATGTCCTCTTTGTCCTGTACCTTGTCCTATTTTTGGTATATCTCCCATATGTGGTACTTTACAGAAGAAAGAATATACTTCTTAACCTTCAGTGGAAGTCATTGTAAAACTATTTTATTCCAGTACATTTTGTTGCATTTTTATTGTTCTATTCATCATGAAATATTAGCCACAATATAAAGAACTCCAAAAATACCAGGCTTTAGGCCAAAATGCACAAATCAGTCATAAAACTTTTCAGAAATATCCACATTAATAATTAGATAACTGTTTCATCTTTCATTATGAAAAGTGTCCAATGAAATGGTGCATTTTTAAACTAAATGACTTTATTATAGTGATGTATTGTTTTTTACTGTGATGAAATGACACCCAAATGACATTAACCCAGGTTGACCAAGTGTCCTTCCTTTGAAACGGAAAATATGGTCACTATAACTCATGTCAAAGCTGGACTTTTATCTGTACTAATGTCTGACAATTTGTCACACAGTATTAGAAACCACATAGATTTCTTAAAGGGGATTTCCACATAATGTCTTATGATTTAACTTCTTTTAAAATTTTTATTTACTGTCCAAACCCCCAGTGAACATACATATCCCCACTGTGTGTTATATTTAATTATGGCTTTCTTTTATGTGTGATACAAATACAATTAAAATGAAAATGTATCTCAAACCTCTGCTTAAACAGTGGCATGAGGCAGCATATTTAGAAGCATTTGGTGTTACACCTTTCATTGTGATTTCGATTTTGAAGGCCTTCCATGTTTCAGCTTTGCCTTGAGAGCAATATTTGACTTTTAAAGTGGTAGCAGATTATGGACAGACTGGGTATCTCAGACTTCCAGAGTGAGTTTTGCTGATTTTCAATACGAATGAAAAAAATATTCATTGCACACTAAATGACTGGGGATCACACACGATTTCGATCTGCTGCTTAACTGAAAAAAACACACCCCGAAATATGCCCTGTGTTACCTAGTGGACTATATATTGTATAGATACAATACTGGATTAGACAGAGGATATATATATATATATATATATACAGCCTGCCAGATATTTCTGTAATATCCACTGAAATGTGTTGTGTGCAAACACTGTGCTCCTACATTAAACGCCCATTGCTTGTTAGATTAGCCTCCAGTGTTCTTTATTTATTTCTGATGAAATAGTGATTGTTTTCTGAGTAACGATGTTCAGCAGAAGATGAAAGTCTAAAACTGAACACAGATCAGAACTTTGATGGCAGCAGTCTGATTACTATCTGATACTGTTCTATATAATGCTGTTTTACACAATAAAAGTTTTCTTTGTTATTTCTTTGTTACAGTCAAACCAGTAAGAGCAGAGAGAGTCATTATTGGAGTTATAACTCGCATGGCAAGGGTCAGATGCTGGTGGCCAGTCCAGAGTGTCGCTGTTTAATGGGGAAGCTCGTTACTTCTTCCAGCTGCCGAATAAGGTAAAATGGTATTAGTGAGGGAGCCTGGAGGGCTGTTCACTAGACAGTGATTCAGTCTGAACCCTATGTTGGACTAACAAGCACAGGAACTCTGAATCTGAGGCAATTCTTACATCCCCTTGTTAAAAATAGCACCACTGCTGAACTTATTCAAAACTTTTTTAAACAGGACATTTTAGTTAAAAGAAATGGCTCGCCTGTCAAACAGAAGAACAACAGCATGGACCTTCATAGCTGGTCACCAGCCCAGAACAGCATTAGTTGTTTTTGAACACTAGTGCGGTGCTGGATGATGACCATACCAGAATTCAAAAACAACCAGCATAAACCAACATATGCTGTGTTTTATATTCTGGTATGCTCATCTACCAGCACCAGAACAGCATAAACCAGCATATGTTGTGTTTGAAACACTGGTATGGGTAACCAGCACCATACCAGTATGAACCATGAGTAGTTGTGTTGTGAACACTGGTATGCTGATCATCCAGTACCACTGCACCAGCAGATTAGTAAAACCAGCATATGTTGTGTTTTGATTGCTGATATGCTGGTTAACCAGTACCAGACTAACATAAGCCATTTTAGGCCAGGAGGTCTAATGCAGATTTGGTTTAAAAGAAGTATGTGTTCATATAGCTAAAGCCTTGGGTTAACTACATGACAAAAGACTGGGTATCTCACACTTCCCCATTGAGTTTTTCTGATTTTCCATTTCCCCCAGTTGTCACCATCACACCCAAATCAATTGCATTCCAGTTAAACATTCAGGAAACATTACTAATTTTATCATTGTATTAAGTTACCTTGGGATACTTGTTGATTAGGTATTGTGCATTATTTAGGTACCTGGAACCCTCCTAGGTTCTCAGTTAAAATAATCAGCAATTCCATGTTAATTTAAGATGGTTTATGCTGGTCTGGTGTTAGTATTATTATGCTGGTCAGTTGATCACCTAGTTGATCAAAGTACTAGCATTCAGTTTGCTGGTCTTGTTGGTGAATACATACTCTATGGATAAAAGTACTGGAACACATCTCTTAGACAATGAATTCTTTTCTCATTTGGCTCCATTGCCACAGGTATAAAAAAACAAATGCCTACTGTAACCATGCAGTCTGCCTTACACATGTCAGTGAAATAATGAGTTGTTCTAAAGAGCTCACTGAATTCCAGCGTGGTTCTATAATAGGATGCCATCGTTGCAACAAGTCAGTTCATGCAATTTCTTCCATCTTAGATATTCCATGGTCAACTGTGGTGGGTTTGAACAAAAACAAGTCAAGGAGGCCCATTAAGGAGTCAAAACTGAAAACTGTCTTTAATCCTGCAGGGTTAGAATTAAGAATTAAAGAAAGAAAATGCATTATGTACATTTACAGCAAAACAGATGCTGAATTTAGGAAAGTCTGCCCTTTGCTAACAGACAGCAACAATATTTTTGGTATATAGTAAGAGTTGGGAACCAAGGGCTCTTTTCCTACTCCAGCATTCCAAGTGCACTTGGTACTAAAAAGGTGAGTTAGGTCTGGTGTTCTTTGGTGGTAAAAGCACAAAACTGTGCCGGAATCTGGCCCTCCAGGACTGGAGTTCCCCACCCCTGGTATATAGCCTCTGAGCTTGAAACAGACAGAAACAGACTAATTATTAAGAGCACAAATCCTCAGACCATGTGATGGATATACAATCCATTTGAATTTACAAATCCAATTTCCTATTGATTGGACAACTGACTACAAGGTATATCTGTAATGGTCCCATCTTGGTGGAGATGACCAACAAATTGGTCCATGGAGCCACCGTGCTCATCCGTGGTTTGTTGTCATGTGTCACACATCCAGAAGTTCTGATGTCATGGTGAGGGTGCAATTTTGTAAGATGCCAGATCACCTTTCATGTTCATTACAGGTACTTTGATAGTTATATACATAATGCAGACCAGACCATGTTCTGGAACAAAGGACAAGAATTTGGTCCAACATTAAGAGGTGGTCTTGGTCAGAATGGTTCATGTTCAGCATGAAAGCACTTTTTTGTACTTTCAGACCAACTACAGGAAGTTGAGAAAGGATATCATCACAAATCAAACAAGAGAAGAAAAGGAAATGGCATTAAGCCAAAATCAGACTCCCCTTCATGTGCATGCGTGTCACGGAGCAGTATGACCACGCATGTAATTCCTGCATCTACTGTAACCACAATTTAATCCTAATTTAAAAACAGAAACAGAAGGAATCAGAGGGTAACCCACCATGCTCACTCTGCCATGCGATGTGTGCACACAAAAAGAAGCAGAATTTGGCACAACACCTGGAAAAATGCTGATGGGCAGCCCTCATGTCTGATTAGTGTCTAGTACAGGGAGATGTTGCCCACATAAGTGATGAGGATGTAGCATAGAAGTTCTTTAAGCTGTCACTAAACCGCAGTGTGAAAACAGTCAACTAATCAGTCAAAATGAGAACAATGTAACAAAAACATGAACCATTTCAGGTGTGAAAGTGCCTCGACTGTGTGATTGAATACCTCTGCACTCTTAAAATACATTATTTGCAAAAGTTATTAAATAAGAACCTCTAGCTACTCATTCGTGTGTTAACATTAAGCTACATGTGGCTTCATGACATGACTTGCTTTACTCTGATTTGTTATATTGACCTGAAAGCATTTCTGTGAAATGAGGCTACATTTATTACAGGTTCAGTTCAGATTAGTTCCTTTTTTCCCAGCATCATCAGTTCATGATGTAACTCTGTACAAACAGCTGGGCTATTTATTGCACACCCAGACTGAGAATTCCTGAATTGCTCACGCACCTCTGAGGGTCACAACATCAACAACGGGAATAAAAAAATAAAAAATAAAAAAAACAGGACTGTAATATGGCCCTGTTCTGCAATATCAAAGGACAGGAAATCTTTGCTATTTACAGAGCCACACTTGGCCCTCTGTACCTACTTTGGTCCGTGACCCGCCATCAAGGAATGTGAGGTATTATGCACAGCATGTGCTGGGTGTGTGTGTGTGTGTGTGTGTGTGTGTGTGTGTGTGTGTGTGTGTGTACCTGTTCTACCCCCTACAGTGCTCTGCTCCCCAGCTAAGTTGAGTAAATAATAAGGCCAAAACAACCTGGACTGAGAGAAGCCCTACTGCTCCACAGACATCACCAGGGCTGTTTGAAGGGGATGCAAAACATGTAAAACAGCCACAAGCCCTTTGTATTAGTGTCATGTCAGGTCACTGACTAATTAACACTCTATGGAATGGTGTTGCCCACATATGACTTGATGTAAAGTTAAATATTCCAAGCATGATTGGTATTATTGCTGGTCAGACTAATAAGACTATTGGCTTACAGCTCATGAAATCCAGACATACAGAATCTATAACTATTCAAACTGTTTAAATACTTTGTCTAGCTCAGCACACACAACCGCAGTCATGGAGAATACTGCTGACCTGACAGTTGTCCAGAAGATGACGATCAACCCTGTCCACAAAGAGTGTAAGCCACAGAAGGCCTTTGCTGGATGTTCTCAGAATGCTGTATCAAAGAAAATTAATGGAAAGTTGACTGGAAGGGGAAAATGTGGTGGGAAAAGGTGCACGAGCAACAGGGATGACCAAAGACTTGATTAGATTAACAATGAATTCAAGAACTTGGGAGAGCTTCACAAGGAGGCTGGCGCGAGTACATCACAAGCCACAACAAACAGTCTCCAGGAAAGGGCCTCCAACTGCAGCATTCCTAATATAAAGCCACTCCTGAGATCCTGAGAGTTTATAATGAGCTAAAAAAACTTACAGAAGCATCCTGTGTTTCCTCTTCTACAATCTGCTATCCAAAGACCCCATTTAAATGTCTGGTTCTGTTAGGAACTATGATAGAATGTTCATCCATTAACTGTTGACTGTTCATCCACGGGGAAGAACCTGAAATTGAAGGTCATTTGATATGAAAACATTCATCTTGAACAGAAATGAATGAGGGACACGGCTGTT
This sequence comes from Acestrorhynchus altus, assembly GCA_034509495.1. NCBI lineage: Eukaryota > Metazoa > Chordata > Actinopteri > Characiformes > Acestrorhynchidae > Acestrorhynchus > Acestrorhynchus altus. The sequence goes on along the minus strand of CM067516.1, from coordinate 8,644,598 downwards.
CTCCAAGGTAATTCCTGATATTCTAACCAAGAGTGTTTCCTGACTATGAACAGGCCTTGGCACTAATGAGGAATTTTGTGGGGAGGGGTTCCCTGGCTTTATGTTCTGTTGTTGTTTAGTTTGTTATAATGTTTGGGGTTAAAGCCCCGGAAGCCCGGGCCAGGCAATGCCCACGATGAACCCCAAGTACCATCCTGACACTTTAAGTTATGATTTGTTTTGAAAAGCAGCCAAAGGTTTCAATAACCACAGGCATATCTGTCATTTCCAAATACTTGTGTGATCAAGTCCTCCAGGAATAATGCAGACAGAATGAGGTTAAGTCTGTCAAAATGCACAGGAGAGTTATGTTTTTTTTTCTGATAACTTACACCCATGTAAGGTGTGAGATATTTCCATAATTAGATTCAAATAATTCAGTAAAAGTTTCTGGGTGCTCTGTACAAGACAGTTGATTGTGAAACCTTCAGAGAGTTTCACCCTTAGCATGGATGCCCCACAGCAATTTCTTACTTTCCTGGCATTTCCTATGCAGTGTGGTTGACATGTTCAAGGTGTCATGTCTATAATAGACATCAGGAACCATTTCTAGCCATCTCCACACCTGCTCCACCCTTCCAAAGCACATCAAAGGGGGGTATCTCCATAATGATAATTGGCTATTGACTGCAAAAATACCTCAGAGCCTAATCCTGATGGAAACTGTCTGCTCTAATGGTTGGGCCAGCAAGAATGAATTTCATAGTTTGCACAACAGTCACTCAGATTTTAGGCTAGCTGTAAGTTTCCAAAGCATCCACATATGACTTTCAGTGAGTGGGTAAGGGAGAAAGAGAGATTTCGTTTTCTTGCATGCTGCTGATATACAATGTACAGTCAATGTCAGTCATTGAATAAGGGGACACGAATAAGGAGCCAAACCAGTTGTGAGCTACAAATAAGGAGCCAAATATGGTAAGTAATAAGAAGCCAATAAGGAGCCAAACCAATCTGGAACAGCAAATAAAGAATCTATTTCATTCAGAGAAGAAGAGGCAGTTTAAAAGAGGGCATTAATAAGGGGCCAAACCAGTCAGTAGCTGCAAATGAGGATCCAACTTTAGTCAGCAAATGAAAGGCTGTGAATAAGGAGCCAAACGAATGAGGGCCTGCAAAAAAAAAGGGACCAATTTCAGTCGTCATTTAAGAGCTTGCAAATAAGGAGCCAAACCAATCGGGAGCAGCGAATAAGGAGCCGACTTCAGTCAACGAATCATTGAGTTAAAAAAAGTATTCATCAATTTTCTGTACATTTAAATTGATATATTTCAAGATTTCCTTTGTTTTAATTTTGAAAACACATGATGAGTCATTTAATCAAACTTTAAATTAAATATTCCTATAATTTTTTTTTTTTTTAAACAAAAAAGGTATGAAATTTGTCAATTAACATATAATGAAAATAAAATTTGACACTAACATTTTGTATGGTAAAGAAGTGGCTTCTGAATTTCTACAATTTAATTGAAGAAAAGTGTGATGATTTGTAAACCCCAGACATTAGTTTGGTTTGGCTTTGATTGCTGAAGTGAGTGGGAGCACCATGTAGTTTGAGACCATTTTAAAGCCCAACACAGACTCATCTGTAACTACAATTTTCTTTCTGATGGCCTCAGAAAACCCTTTGCCATAATGATCCCACTCACTTCAGCAATTAAAGGCAAACCAAACTAATGTCCTACCAAGTTCAGCCCAAGAAACATGCAATAAGTAATGTTAAGTAATAATTACATATTAAGTAATAATGACAGTATCTACCATCAGAAAGAAACCAAATGAGATTTTCATGGGAAGTAAGTAAGAAGGAAATACAAAAACATATCTTCATTTCAGTACTGTTCAAATCTACATACAATGTTCTGATGAACAAACAAAGCTTTTCTTGGGGTCTCCTAAATTGGGGTATTTACCCTTTAAGAGAATGGGAACCAAATATTTCAAATGTTTGTGTTTTATGACTCTTAGTATCGCAATAACAACATTCTGATCTGGGTCTCTCTATAATTTATTTTTAATAAGGAAGGCATGCACTGTTTAAACGTCAAAGTCACCAAGACACACGGCTGCTAATTCCAGATGGTCCAGTCATGTAAGGCCCAGTGAAGGCAGAATAAAGTTCCCTCAATTGTCTTCATGGTTCAGAATCACTTTTTAAATGAAGGATTTTGCATGGAATGCTCCTCGGAGCCACAAAAACCAAGCTGTCCAATGGGAGAAGACAAAATGGACATCCCTATTGGATACCCTTGACTTATGATCATCTCAGAAACCCTGCTTCTTGGAAACTGTTACTGTCATGTTTCATATCCACAGGCTGTTAAGTAACATTTTTTGTGGGATACAGCTGAGACTCCACTACAGTCAGTGGCCCAAAATCCCCGTTTATCTAAGTTGCAGTTAGGCATGGTGACAATAGGTTCTCTGCTCCAGGGATGTCATGTTCTATTTGCAGTACCTCTCTACAGTAACTAGGCAAACTGTGTGTGTATGCAGTAATCTGTGTCAGTAGGATTGAGTATTGTTTTCACTGATATTGATCCTGGTACCTGGAATTCATTATTGGAACCCAACAGAATTTTTAGGTTAGGTTAGTGTTCTGATCCTCACTGTACTGGACCGAGTGATGTTCTCAGTGTGGATCAGGTCAGTGTTCTGATGCTCACTGTACTGGACTGAGTGATGTTCTCAGTGTGGATCAAGTCAGTGTTCTGATCCTAACTGTACTGGACTGAGTGATGTTCTCAGTGTGGATCAGGTCAGTGTTCTGATGCTCACTTTACTGGACCGAGTGATGTTCTCTCGGTGTGGATCAGGTCAGTGTTCTGATCCTCACTGTACTGGACCGAGTGATGTTCTCAGTGTGGATCAGGTTAGTGTTCTGATCCTCACTGTACTGGACCGAGTGATGTTCTCAGTGTGGATCAGGTCAGTGTTCTGATCCTCGCTGTACTGGACTGAGTGTTGCTCTCTTGGTGGGATATTCTCTCATGAGAATGGTGTTTTAATAATGAGTTTGAGTCAGATGTGGTAAAAACCGACATTCTGACAAAAAAAAACTGTTATGATTAGATGTTTCCAGCTAACACCTGGTTCACAAGTATGCTACATCAGCAGGAGCTGCTTGTCAATTTAAGGCTAACTTTGCCTTCTGCATTACAAATACGTAGGTGTCGTCTGCATTAGATTTAGATACATTTTTATTGATAGCAGTCCGTTTGTATGGGACAAATGTGTTTTGTGGCCAACTCATGGTACTAACCAAACAAATAAATAGACTAGCCTGTAAGCCTTTTGGTGTAACAGGTCCAAACACAGGTAAAAACCTGGTCCTCTTTGTTTATGTCTATCAGATGGCACCAGGAACAGTATGATTGGCATGTTTATTACAAGACTTCTGCTTCTGCATAGCTGCAGGCAAGGCTGGGGGGAGATGCACTCTCATCTCACAGAACCATCGAACCATTAACATTAAAACAACAAATCATCAGATTAGATTAGTTTCAACACTGTTTAACATGCCCTCACCAACTTTGACACACCAACTAAAGTGCGTCACGCCTGTGTTACACAAATGGTGGAGGCAACAATATTAAGCAGATTTGTTTTTGACTAGAACATACGCACCCTCATAGGTCCCCCTCAATGTGCTCGTCAGCTTGTAATGCAAAACACACCCACATTTTGTGAATAATGGTTTGTCTAACTGTTAACTTTCATTTATTAACTGCGGTGTACTGCCCTACTTTAGCATACAAACCAGCAAACTAAAGTAATGTAGTGTTGAGTCGTTTACTATATTTGCACCTTAATTTTAAATTAGGGATTATTTTCTGGGGGTGTGCTCATGTATGCATAAATGGCCAGGAGGTGCCGAAGAGACATGAAAGAGCTCAGAGGACAGGTGCGTCTCCCTTTAACAGTGTTTTTTTTTTAAAAAAAACACCACCAGTCACACACTTTATAAAACAAACAAAATGTAAAGGAATCACTATATACAATATATACTATTTACACAGATAGAAGCTGTTACTATGGCAGACTAGTAGCTACCACCTAAGAACGCTATGGGCAACTTTCAGTGTAAAGTATGCTTGATATCCCTCAACTCCTACAATGCTTGGGTCAAGATGAACCAGTGTCTCCCCTGTAATTAACTCACCTACCCTTAAATACCCTATAGCCCTCCCCAGACTAGACCAAAAGATCATTAGTTAAAGGCAGGTGGAAAAGTAAACTGTACATGCTACTATTTACATAATTTACATTCCTGAATAATAACAAAAACGCACATGTTTTCATGGACAGTCAGATAACTATCTTAGTGTTTACTGCTCGACTGTGTTAAGAATGTTTTCTGTTTTTCTCCCATGGAGGTACCCCAAGCCCCCCTGTTCCAGGATGAGAATTGGTCTCAGGCTCTAAACTGACTTGCAACAAAAATCTTGAGGTAATAGATTGTTGATTGTTTTTTATATGTTCAGACAAAAACCCTGCAGTCATAATTTATATGTTCTGTCAAACTTCCAGGAGTAACCAGTCATTGTTTTGTATGTGGAGTCAAAGTCTTGAGGTAATAAGTTATTGATTTTACATGTTCATTCAAAAAGGTAATAAATCATGATTCGTACATTCAGTCAAACCCCCAGAAGTAATAACCATTTTTTCTGTTTTTTTTTTTTTTTTACAAAATCCTGAGGTAATAAGTTGTTGTTTTTATATTTTCCAAAAGAGGTGATTCATTGTATTTACATGTCCAGTCAGAATCCTGAAGTTATAAGTCATTGTTTTTATATGTCCAGTCAGAATCCTGAAGTTATAAGTCATTGTATTTACATGTCCAGTCAGAATCCTGAAGTTATGTCATTGTATTTACATGTGCAGTCAGAATGCTCAGTAATAAGTCATTGTTTTTATATGTTCAAAAATCCAGAAGTAACAAGTCATTGTATATCTGTGTTCAGTCACATTTCTGAAGCAATAAATCATGTTGAGTCAAAATAGTTGTTATTCCAACATACGCTGAGGGAATAAGTCATTATTTACACATTCAGTTAAGATCTTAAAAAAATAAGCCCAATATAAGCCAAAATCAGACGTTTCTAGCTCCCCTTGGTGGGTATAGACTTCTAAATGAATCTACTCCTCTGAGTTGTTGTTAGACTCAGAGCCTTGTTCAAAATTAAATCTTGCTGTAAATGGCCCTAAAAAATGGCCCTATATGGGCTCAAATAGTGCTAAACATCTAGCAATGCAACCCCAACCCTTTCATAAAAGAGGTGCTTATACTCCACTTGACCCACTGCTCAGGTTCTGGTGGTCTGGTGGCACAGAAAGTCAGATTTCTGATTACTTTTCAGATGTGAAAAGAACGGAAGTGTCAGTCATTTCTGGGCAAGTTGTGTTGCTGAAGTCAACGTGATCCATCACCCTTTGGAGGCCTCATCTAATAAGCTTCATTTGAGCTTATACAGTATTGGAACGGCCTTTTAAGTTGCCTTGAGGGGAAATGGCAAGGCCAAGTGCTCGTTAGACACAGACTGACTGACTGATTGACACCAGTGGCAAGATCCAACCAATCCCAAGACTTCAAGAAGTACAGTGAAAAGCCCAGATCTGGAACAGTGGCTGAAGAACTCCGAAACTATAATTACATATCATCATGTTCAGTTCAGGTTCCAGATACAATCTCTTTTAACTGTTTTTTCACTGCATGCCAGTACTGAGGGTACCAAGATGTTTTTATGTGACAGTGTCATCTGCACTGCGTGGCAGTTACTGTAGTGTCATCTACAGTGTCATCTGCACTGGCAGTTACTGTAATAAACAATAATAAACAACAAACAAACAACAACCTCAAACTGACTTGTACATAAAAACCTCTGAGGAGCAGATACATGTTTCCAAAGCTCTGTCTACTAGTTATTTTAATTGGTTATTCTATTTTGCACTCGAGTGTAATATATATATATATATATATTTTTTTTTTTTTTTATTTTTTTTTTTTTTGACTGAAACAGTACACCAATAATCAACCATATTATTATGACCACCTCTTTGTTCATACATTCACTTTCCATTTTATCTATACTGGTCCCTTTCACACCAACCCCCACTCCGAATCGGAAATAATTCAATAACATTGCCACAGATTACATCCATCAGTCAAATGTGGAGCCCAAATGTTCAGTAATATCCCAGGTTATGTTCCTAATTTATTTGCATCTCAGAAATTTTGAAAAGTTGGTGGAGTTCCCCTTTGAGAACTACATATCTGGACATTTCTACTTTCTAATTATGAGTTTCCTCACAACAGTTAATCAAATAACTTAAACAACAGCAGTAGGGTCTCACCACCAGTATGAGGGTTCCCAGGCACTCAGCCAGTGCCTGGCGCACCAGCAGGTTCTGGATCTTGAATGTGTGTGCCAGCTTGTCCAGGAACTCCTTCTGCTTGCCCATGATGCTTAGGTCAGCTGGAGGCTTGCCTACAAAGCTGAGGAGGATGAAAAAGAGGAAAAGGGGCCTGGGACTGTGCTAGAGTGAACTTTCAGGCTGAAAGTTTCAGAGCAGCTCAGGCATCCCGTCTTTTTAAACCGAGGAAAAAAACACCAAAACTATCCTTCTACACCTCTGAGCCCTCCCCTTTTCCCTCCCTCTACTTCCACCCATATCTGAGGGTGAGCCTTCCTTCTTCAGGTTTCTGTTTTATTTTTTTTTTATTTTTTTTGTCTCTTTCTGACTGCAGTGCATTCCACACACCAGATTTAAACCAGATTTTAAAGTGTTTGTTTGTGTCAGTGTGTATTCATCCCATTGTGGGGACCATCTCCCCCAGTATGATGAGCATAACATTAACATATAGTGCGTGCTCTGTTAGTTCATGAGGAAAAGGGCTATTTTCTGTTAAAACTTTTAATAGACAAAGAAAACCACAACTGCAGTGGAACATCTTAGTAGACTGGTTCTCAGTTCTAGGTAACCCATCACTGTAAAATATACACATACACATAATACATACCCAAAACAAAAAACATGAATCCAGGACCACACCAACTAAGAACTGAGACTCAAGAGGAAGAAGGTCCTAGAATCACTGAGAGAAAGCAACTCTCAAAAGTAAAAACTGAGAGAAATCAGGACCTTTTCAACCTTTGAACAGAAAAAGTAAAACGTCTGCAATAGAATGTCTTATTGTACTGCGTCTCAGATCTAGGAAACCCATCACTCTCCATGTTCTCCCTGTTTTGAAACACTCAGATTCCCTCTGGAACGGTTTGTTACTGTATGACATGCAAGTCACACCCAAGAAACAAGACATGAATCCAGGTCCACACAACAGTAAGCTAATCAAAGTTCAGGGGAACTAGTGGGAAGGAGAAAATAACATGAGAGCATAATAAAAAACCACTGACGGCAACCAAGATTGGAAGAAGAAGAAAAAAAAAAACACTCCTGAGAACCACCAAGAAGAAATGAGTCTCAAAAGTAAGACAAAAATCTAGAACTACTGAAAGGAACAAAGACTCAAAAAGCAAAATTTCCAAGAACCACCACAAGGAACCTAGATTTAAGAGAAAAAACTCCCTAGAACCATAGAAAGGAACTGAAGCCCATCAAAAAAATCCCCTACTAAAAAGAACCAAGAATCCAATTATCTCATCAAATCAGATGTTTTGGTAAAGAATCTTTTCAGTGTGACCTATCTGACATTTGTCTGAACAGTTGTGTTCCCAAACTCAGGCATATGCAAAAGCTCAGCTCCCAATTTTCTCAGCATCACAGGAGCATTAATGGAGCTTCAGTGTCTGACAGCTGGGCCACTATGTTCCGGCAGCTGTGTTTGTTCCTTTCATTAGAACCCCAGAATGGTCACTGTATGTTTTAGTTTGAACAGAGAATCTGTTACCTCACTATCCCACCACTGAAACATCCCTCACTGTTGTTGTCCATTTTCCCTTCTCGTTCTGATGTTTAGAGACATCAGATTTGGAATCGGATTTCAGGACTACAAATAAAAGTGGCCCAAATCTGAAAGTGAGCCTGTGACAGTGTCAGAAAATATCACGTTCAGTGTGTTTTTGGCTATTCACACTGCCATGCAAATAACACATCTAGGTCACATATGACATGTTATGTGAACGTAGCCTAAGAGAAACCAAAACTGAAAAATGAAAATTGCCTAGAATCCCATAACTCTCAATAGTAGAAACTCCATTGAACCCCTGAGGGCAACCTAGACTAAAGGGAAAAAAACAGAAGAAATGAGTGTCAAAAGGAAAAAGTCCCTAGAACCATTGGGGGCAACTGGGATTCAGGAGGAAAATAAATGAACCACAGACAACAGGAACACACTGAATCTGACATTTTCAATTCTGATAAAAATTAAGGTCTGGTGGGATACTGAGATAGCAGGTGTCATTAATATTTGGGGAAATGTCTCTGTTCAAACTACGTCAGAAGGCACAAACTGCGACTGCTCTGTGTTTGAAGACATTTAAAGAAATTGCCACAGGATGGCATGGCTGCGGTGTCAAAAGTAAATAAAAAGTTGAAAGTTGAAGGTGAAATTTTAAGAAGCCAATAATGCAAACCCAAGAAGTAGGCATGGTCAAATAATATGCCCTTTTTACAGTTAGCAGTAACGCATTCTTGGTGATGAGCCCAGCTGTTAGACACCGGAGCTCCTTCATAGCTCCTGTGATGTTGGTGAAGATGAAACCCGAAACCTGTGGCACTTTAAAACATATGTGTCAGTCTCGGAGCATGAACTGATCAGAGGAATGTTTGCTGTGCGTCACATTAAAAAGATAGCGTGAACAGACTGAAATAGATTGGAGTCTGTGAAAGAAATTGAATTTGTCCCACTTTACAGACTTTATACAAAAGTATACATTCCCTACAACCGCGAAGAGAACGTCTACAGACTCAAGACAGAACAAGCCCTGAAACCACTGAGAGGTTAGATGGTATGTGTTCACTGTGGAACCTCACTGTTTGCTCTGTTTGAGTGATTAGAACAACATAAGACACGGAACCCTTCACAAGCCTGCAGAATTAATTACCCTGCACTTACAGATGTGCTCCTGCATGTTCAAAGGTTTTGAACAGAAAATGAATGGTGTGTGTGTGTGTAGGTATATATATATATATATATATATATATATATATATATATATATATATGTATCAGTCAAACTGGACAGGGTAACCATCCAAACAAACATAAAATCAGTTGTCACTGACAGTGTCTAGCTGTAATGAACTCTTTATAACAATAAACCCAAATAAACATAACATCAGTGGTCAAAGTGTCTATATGTATATATAATCATATCAAACTAAAACCAAATAAACACAAAGTCAGTGGTCAGTCAAAGTGTTTACCCATGTAAACATAAAGTCAGCAGTCAGTGAGATATATATATATATATATATATATATATATATATATATATATATATATATATATACTATATATATATATATATAATATAAATAATAGAAGGTCACTGTTAAAAGATCACAAATGAAAACAGTTAGTATATGGGCTTGTGTGCTGGGAATACTCTGCTGTTTGCGTTTATTTGTATTTATTCTCATGGAATAAATAAATGCTTTCTCATAATATCATTCACTTCAGTTTATAGGTTCTAGAGCAGGTCTACCTGGCCTGCTGTCTCTCAGTGCATTCAGTATGTCAGTATATTCTGGTCAGTCTGTTCACTGACGCTGCACTTGTGTGTAATTATAATCACGCTCACATTACTGCAATACAGATTTTGGATGCCTCTGGAAGTTTGGCAAAAACAAAAAATGCATTTCATTCATTCCATAGATCATGTGTGCAAGTTAGCAATGTGTGTGAAGTCCATTAACTTTTTCAAAAAGTTTGAAATTTGCTTTAATGTAAGAGAGACATTCAGAGTGGAGTTGGGATGGAATCATGGTTCATTGTGAGAAACATGCTGACATGGATTTCTTTACAGTGGTGGTGAATGGAAATGCGATGGGAATGAGGTCTCCTGTAGCCATTTTCTTTGATCTGACCAAGTGACATTTGGCTGTGTAATTTACTAAATGTTAAAAATGGTAAAATACAGACTGATTTGAAGAATTTTCTTTGGGTACTATTTTGCTAATGTTCAGACTGTGAGTAAATGAACATTTCTCAGATCAGATCTGTTGAGATTGACAGTTTGTACTTTATCTGGTGATTAGACTGAATTGGCATATATGGACATCTATTACATCTGCATACGGTTTTATTGATCTCAATAAATTGTCAATAACTTCTTATGTACATGCTGTTCATGTTGCCCATAGTGTTCTTCTTGGATCCTGCACTTACATGACTGCGGGCTTGACTGGCAATTACCAGAGTAACTTTCTATTCTGTTTAAATCTGATTTGATATTCTAAAGTCACATGTTGTAATTTTGATGCAGCACAAACTGATTTTATGGCGTAGATACTGTTTTCTACCAGAGAGAGGCGAGAGTGAGAGAGAGAGATATAACGGAGATGGTGACTGACCATCATTAAACAAAAAAGAAAACAAATATTCTGAAATTATATAATTATATAATATTCTAATATCAACATGTATTTATATATATATATATATATATATGTATATATATATATATATATATATATATATATATATATATATATATATATATATATATATATATATATATAAAAAAATATTGTCATTAGAGATATTAATTAGACTTTTGATTATAAGAAGTCAATAGTATTTTAATTTGACTGTTAAATATTATTTGTAATTGAATATCACCTGACACATGTTAATCTCAAAAGTTCTTTACAAGTGTTTAAATACAGACTATCCTTGAGCTCATCTTTGTCAAAATGTTTATATATTAGAAGTATATTACAATGCTTTTCCCACACAAACCACATGAACATGATCAAGTCACCTTGGATAAGCTTACCATTTGAATATACAAGGAGACCCATATGTACTTATCCATTTAAGACCACCTCCAGATGTGAAATACTTGTGTTTTTTTTTTAATATTATGATTTTAGATTATGATTATATTATGGAAATAAAAACAAATGTAAACCAACTGATTTAGACTGGTAGTCTGAATATAGTATTTGTTGCACACCTATAACATGTATCCTCCACCATTTTATTGAAATGCAATTTAAAAACAAGGAAATAAAAGCAGATGTTGGTTAAACAGTGAGTCAGACATTAGACAGTGTGTTCACAACCATTTGGTGAAATAATCTACCACACACAACTGCATTCCGCTGCCACTGTGAACATTTCTGACAATAGGTTTCTCTAGAACATCTTTCTTTTAAAACAAACCACTCTAAATAATGTTGTTTACATCTCATCCACTGAATTATACAGAAAATGTTCCAGTGAATCATAGATCGAATAATTTCCCTTTAATGGAAAACAGGTCATACACAAATCCTTCCTACTCAAGTTCTTTGACATAATCCTTGCCCTTCTTTATCCTAATAGGTCAAATATCTTCCCACTTAGGTAAGGTCAAAGCTGGACATCTGTTATCATGTCCTAGGGATAACAGTGCTCAAACACTGGTTCAGGATAGCCCAAAACCCTAGAGGCCCAGACAGCTCCTTTAATCCAGTTTATATGGGGCAAGTTATATGCCTTGCTCTATATGCCTCTTTTCCTCTGCTCTTATAGTCTCTGGGCACATGTTTCCCAAGACACAATTAACCTAATTCATAGACCCCACATTACAAAGCTTCTAAATAGTAAATTATTTTGTGTATATCGGGCCACATATATCAAAAGTAAGACAATGTTAATAGAATCTTAATGCAATGGGGCTTGCCCTGTGGATTGCAGTTGAATAACTTTGAAAATATCCACCCAGTTTCAAGATTGTCCATTGAAAAGCACTTACCCACAGAACAGGATGCTCTGGAGCAGACTAAGGTCCATACCAAATTCTGAGCAGGGGGCTGGGAGGTTTAAAGCAGTGGGACAGATTCTCTGGGAGTGTGGACTGGCAGGAACTACATGCCACAGTGTTCTTACCACAAAATGGCCACAGTGCAGTAAATCAGCCTTCCAACATCTGGTAAAAAATATGGCACAGTGGGGCAGAAATGTATTTAGTCAGCCACTGAAGTTATGGGTATAGCTCATATAAAGTAATAAGCCAATACATTAAAACCACTAGTAATACTGTGTGAGTCTGCCTCATGCCTCCAGAACAGTTCTGACCCCATGAAGCGTGGACTCCACAGGACCTCTGAATGGGCCTCATGGTATCTGGCGCAGACTTGTTCAGCATCCTTTGATCCTAAATTGTGAGGTGGAGGTCAATGAGCATCAATGAGCCTTAGGCTGCAAGTTCTGTGCTGGTTCGTGTCCTTCCTTGGACTATTCTTTTAGGTACTGCCCACACACATGGAACCCATGCATTTTGGAGATGTTCTGACCCGATCCTTTGGGTGTCAAGTTGTCAAAGTGTCATCATCTTCTAGAACTGAAGCTGTGCTGAATAACACATCACACACCTGACAACATCACTAAATAGTCTTACTCTACTTTGGAGTTTAGGTATTATGATCCAGACTTGTTTTTGGGCTACATAGTATTTCTAATCAGACTTGACTTGACTCAACAGAATTTGTATTCAGACTAAGTCTTGGACTTGATAATATTTATTACTTGTACTTCCCGTGCTTGGTGCTCTTGTAAGTGTATTGGTGTGAAAAGAGTACTGTTTGTGGTACGTAGATCAAACCCAGCCTGCACAGCAGAGGTGGAGGCTGAGAAAGAGACGGTATGTTTAATGCTGCCTCTTAGCCCACAGAAGGTCAGCTGCAGTACTCTAAATGAAAGTTCTCAGCAGCTCCCACAGTCTCTCTGGGTCTGAGGAGGCTTATCAGATCTGAAAAAGAAAGTCTGAACCGGTACATCACAGGGGTCTCAGGGATGATCTAATGAAAAACATTCAATTTTAGGTAATTTTATATATGCTGATCATCTTGATAAAAAATCCTCTGGGACTTTAAAACAGCTCTGGAGGACCCCTGTAGGCCGAAGTGTGTCGGCTGTGCAGGAGTAAATGTCTCACTGATCTGGATGCTATGGACTTGATGCTATAGCTGGAAGAGCTGGGTGTTTTCTGTGTGTAGATGTTCAAATCTGTGCTAAGAGGTTGTAAGGATATGTTAGAGCTCTGCCTCAGATGTCTTACAGACAGGCTTTACTTCCAGGGCTTTAAAGGCTCTGTACTTTCTCACTAAACAATGATGTCAGCACAAAGGGCAGGGATGAGAGTTTGGAGTGAAAGGGTTTATTTGTGTTCACACACACACACACACACACACACACACACACACACACACACACACACACACACACACACACACACACACATTCTTAGATTTCCATAGTATTTCTAATCCAGCTTGTCTAAACTGTAGGATTTTAATTTGGATTTAGATTTTAATTTGAAAACCTTGGTCATTTCTTAATATAAGCAGAAATAAGGATTATCCTGACATCTGATTCCATTCCCCACTACTTTAAGGAATTTTGAGGAATTTTCTAACAAACTCTAACTTCCCTTCTCCTATAAAAGGACAGTGTGGTTGTGACAGCAGCTATTTTTTTCATCTAACAGATGTTCTTCTCTGACAGTAAATTAATCCTGCTTATGCTTTAGCTGTCCTAAGAGAAGCTCTTATTGTCAGAACTGGATTTTTTATCGACTTAATTGGCATTTAGATGAATCGAGCATTATTTAATCCACTATTTATCTTTGGATGTCAGGAATTACATGATCTGACTATTAAGCGAAAGCCTGCGCATTATCAGCAAAAGCCTTTGCTTTGCCACGGAAGGACTGTATCGGATGCTGTACAAGACCTTGACAGTGGCATGGAAACTTACACTCATCAAGCCTTCTGTGTTTTGAATTTCTATAACTTTAACATGTCTGTAAACCCCTCGTCCCTATTGGACCCTGAATCTACATGCAACCTTTGGTCAAACTGCTTTCCCACCCACAGCATGAAACAGGGAGGACATTGGTTGACATATGAATGGAAGTTCTTGTGTCTCAACATAGCATCTGTTAACAAATAAAGTCTGTGAGTACCTGATCTATACCACCTGACCAATTTGTGTTGAGCTTGCGCATTCAGGCATAGTGCAAACTGGCAATCACTTTTGAGTATTTGGTAATATCAAGATGATTCCTTCAGTGCATTTTTGGTATCAGATTTTGATACCCAGCTCTAATGATAAGCTTTTAAAGTTTCCTGCACGCTGTGCTAAGATGGGAAAAAAACACTTTTTAGAAGCTGATATACTCAGAGCTGTATTTTCGTGGATCATTTTTTTTCTCACGCTCTTTTCTCTACTTCTGACAGTTTTTACTCAGGTGAGACATATCTGTGTCCTGTTCCGTCCTCAGGCATTTTATGGCACAGCAGGAACAGCTTGAAACTTTTTCCCCAGGTCATTAATAATTTGTCCTTTGGCGAAAGCTTATGAGTTTGTTCTCCGCGTTTAAGTTTGTCCAGCTCCTTGGCTTCCTCTCCCATTTCGCTCCCTCAATAGCTCCAGTCATGCGAGAGTATGTGGGTCAGACCTAACTCAGGACACTCAAACGTGACATGAGAAATCTCAATGTCAAATGGAGGCTGAGACAAGCCATCACATTGTTCACATACAGGAACCCTGATCACTGCCAAAGCGTCAGCTCGAAGGTAAGGTCATTGTATAGGCTGTTGAGCTTAACACTCAGGTTCCATCCTCACAAGTTGACTTCAAATTCTACATACAAGCCTCCTTCCAGAAGAGAAATAGATGATTCACAAGAGTAAAGGGGTCTAGGAAGACCAAATGGCTAAGCGTGATGGGTAAAAAAAAGAATTGATGCTTAAAGAATATTCTTGCCAAGACACATGCAGCTCACTACCAGAACACACACATGAGCTCATATGACTGGAGACTAAAACTGTAACAGGGTGTACAAGAAGTGTTATATATACGATATAAAGGTCTGGGGTCCCATTCTGTGACAGGACTGACAACATGTCTTGGTGCCAGATACAGGACACCATCAGAGGTCTTGTGGAGTCCATACATTGACAAGCCAGTGTTGTTGTGGTGGCACAAGCGAGAACTACTTAATATTATGCAGATGGTGGTTATGGCTGATTATATATGTCGACATATGTCTTAAATGTCCCAGGTTTGAAAATTACATACATATATATATATATATATATATATATATATATATATATATATATATATATATATATATATATATATATATATATATCATATATATTTCATATATATGAGACAGATATATGTTGGATTTAAGAGAATGTCCATATATTCTAATGTTTTGTGTTTGAAAGCTCTATATTGCCATATATCAGACGTACTGTGCCTTCACAGCGGATTCGTGATGAGCAGAAAGGATCTTAATCTTTAATCTCTGATGTAAAAACAGCTGTTGTTCTTCTGTTTAAATTAGCAGCCTCTCTCCAAGCGTCTTTATGCCATAAGCTCATTAGCTGTCTTGAATGTGGCGACACAAAGAGGCCTTGTGTAATTTCCCTTGTATCCATGGACCGTTTCAAAAATGATTCAAGGATTCTGAGTTTTCCCATTCTCCCCTCCGAAAAAACCTCCCTGGCTGTTTATTGTGCAGTTTAATACATAATGTATGGCCTTGAAAGAGACATGAATTGGTGTGTTGAGGCTGCTGGGCCGCAATGTGTTGCTCAGCCTGAGCCCCAGGTGGCAGCAGAGTGACACCAAATCAGAGGGCTAGACCCCACTGCCTCCAGCCTTGTGAAGAGCTTATGCTGGGCAGGTGATGCGTGAAGGGAAGATGACCGGGAGGGAGCGGGCAGCATGGGAACGTCCATCTGGCGACAGGTTCGTCCCTGGGGCAGCAGGCAGGTCCTCACTAACGCCTACCTGAATTGGACATGAAGCCACCAAGGCATAAAGCACACACACACAGACACAGACAGACAGACACACACACACACACACACAAAATCCCCCCCTTAAAAACTGTCAGTGTGGTTTTGCAGGTCCATTTTCTACTTGAACCAATTCCAGATACCCTGGATGAACCTGTGTAAATTCATAGACAAGCTACGAGGGGACAACTCCAGCGTGAAAGGCCGAGAAAGGCCAGGTTTGATGTTTTTAAGGTGACTTCATGATCTCGCCCCTTTCTTTTCAAACAAACATGATTTGTAGACAGTGAAGCTGCAGGTCAACCAAATGAACCAATCCAAAGGACTGATCAAACAGGACCCCCAGGGTCAACTGAATGAACCAATTAAAAAGGGACATCCCCTGTGGTCAACTGAACATTTTTGCATTTGTCTTTAAAACACACACACACACACACACACACACACACACACACACACACACACACACACACACACACACACACACACACAAACAAACACAAAAACAGAACTCCAGTTCTGTTCACAAATTGAACTCCAGTTCCAATGTTTAGCTTATCACATCTCTTTTTTTAAAGTTACTTGCACACAAAACTACAGTCATATCTTTGAAAAAATAATTTGCAAAATGTAATTAATAGAAGTGCAGGCTTTTGGGAGGAAACTCTATGCCCTAATATATTTCCTCTTTTGAATGAAATAATGCAAATTAAATGTTTCCTATAACCATCTTCCAGTCTCTGATATTGATTGGAAGAAAGACTGTCCCACTACTCCATGTGGATTTCTTTCAGCTGTGATGTTACTACACCAGTCTTTGAACAGATGATCTTACATTTTCCTCAAGCCCCCTCTGATACAATAGACTTCATAGTGGTTTCTATAATGAAGAGCTCTCCATGCCCTGCTGCAGCAAAAGAGCCCCAATCCATGAGATTTCCACTACCACGCTTCACAGTTGCTATGAGATTCTTGTGTTTAATGTGTGTCTTCTGTTACTGTGCCCAAATAATTCCACTTTGGTTCCAGAAGTCCTGCTCTTGGTCTAGGTGTTCTCTGGCAAACTTTACTCTTTTTTTTCCACAGCTAATGGTTTCCTCTTTAAACCCCTCCCATGAAAATCAAAAGCATGCAGTATTTTTCTCATGGTAAATGCTACATATTGACATCAGGGCTGAATTTGCTGAGACAATCTGACCTGTCCCTGTTGGCAGACTCATATGCATCTGGGACATTCTTTCTGAAAACCTCAGAGAGCTCTTTGGATCTTGCCATGATGATACCACTCACTTGAACAATCAAGAGCAAATCAAACTGAGGTTTGAGGTTTAAATAAAACAACTTCTTACAAAATCCTCTGCAGCTGATATGGTGCACCTGGTTCTAATTTTATGGAATTTTAATAAACAATAAATGTGGGGGTGTCCTAATATTTTCCTCACAAGAAGACTGCATTTCTAATAATTATGTTTTACAAATGATCTTCATAGATAGTCATATGTTTAAATATTTTTAAAATGACAAAGGTGTTCATGAGGTGTCCTTATGTTTACATGACTGTATATTATTGCATTACTCACATTTTTCTATACAACTGCTATTATTTTATTTCCCACCAAAAAAGATTCTTGCCATTAGTAAAAGAATGGGTGGTTTAAAAGAGCTGCATGGTGCTGTAATAGGTCTCCGCCACTGCAACACGTCAGCCGGTGAAATTCCTTTCTTTCTAGATATTCCCCCATCAGCTGTGAGTGGTATTATTTAAGAGTGGACCAGGAACCACAGCAGCTCAGTTACAATGTTAGACCATGTAAAATGACAGAGTGGGGTCACTGAGTGCTGAGGAACATAGTGCAGAAAAGTCTCCAATGCTCTGCTGATCTATAAACGCAGTTTCAAAACTCCTCTGGCTTCAACATCAGCACTGAAGCTCTGAAGGAACTCTGGAGCACAGGAAACTTGTTCTGTGGAGGGAAGACTCGTGCCTCTCTAGCTGGTGAATGCCAGGAGAATGTTACCTGCCCGAGTGTACTGTGCCAACTGTTAAGGTCCAGTATAACTGTGCCCCAGTGCACATATCAAACTCCATAAAGTCATTGTTGGGTGAGTTTGGAGTGAAAGAACTTGACTGGGTTACAGAGAACCCTGACCTCTCAACCCCATCCAGCACCTTTGGGATGAACTAGAACAGACATTGAGAGCCAGGCCTTTTAATCCATCATCCCAGATGACATGGATGGGGGGGATAAAGGGGGATAAAGCCATCAAGCATTGAACTGTGGAGCAGTGGAACTGTGCTCTCGGGAATGATGGCACATCATCCAATACTTCTGGGATGGGTCGGGAGTTGGGAATAAGGTTGGCTGGTGATCAATCAACATCCTCACAGCAATGCTCCAAAATCTTCCCTGGACAGTAAAGACAGTGACTCCAACACAAGCAGGAGAAACTTTTTAATATTGTTGATTTCAGTGCATATATGTGATTGTCAACATCTTATATTACACACATTTCGATAGTTCTGCGATGCTCATTTCCATAGTTACGCTACACCCCTGCAGAGCCATGTTATCTGCTTACTAATGCACTCTTGCAAACAGATCATCCAGAGTTTCTGCTGGAATGCTTATCATTATGAATGGTTTAGGGTGCGTTCACACCTACCTTATTTGGTCCAAAACAAATTTGAAAATGTGCTGCAGACTGCAGTGTGGACCCAAAGAAGCGGGCTTGGTCTGGCTTGTTTGCAGTGTGAAATTATTTGGGATGGTTTGGACTTTTGGACCAATTACAGGAAGTTGTGACAAATCAAAAAAAAAAAAAAAAAAGCTTAGCATTAGCAATGCTAAGCATCCCCTATGCTTACGCATGTGATGGAGCAGTATGACTGCATTTGCAACCCTTAGTATATATTGTAACTGTAGAGTAACCCTTATTTATGAACAGAAATGAAAGGAATCGGAGGGTAATCCACCATTCTCACTCTATTGTGCAATGTGTGAGGAAGGTGGATTCTCACAAGAAGATGCAAAGGCCTGAGAAGGCAGCTCACGCATGAGCATATCCTTGATGCACACCCCTGTCCGAACTTTCACGAGTGAAAGCTCCCATAAGCAGTTATTCAGTATTTGACTATTTCTTATGAATCCCATTTGAAGGTCCAAGTTCAAGTCTTTCAATGATTTGTGTTTGTCACATATTGTCAAGAATTGATGACACCCCGCTGGTGGCATCCTGCATAAATAAAAAAGACACCCCACCAGTTCAACAGTACAGTAGCCATATAAATGCTATTTGTCCAGTTTGTCCACATAAATATTGTGAGGGAATGTACATTTTCAGTTTTGGTTTCATGAAACGGTGGTGGTCTAATTTCCATATTCTTTCCCAGGACTTGTTTTTATTCATAGAGGGTGTCACCAACAGGACTTTTGAATTTACTTATTGAATTTCTGTGATAATCTGTTTATCACCTTTGGCTTCATATTTGGAGGCTTTATGTGTAGCATGTCCAGTGTGTTTAAAGAACAACAGTGAAAATCCTGAAAATAATAATCCACACAAATAACAATTACACACAAATGCTTACAAATAATCTCAGAAAAATGAACTTTAATCAAATATCTCAGGATAGGTTTGGCTGTAATTTGCGTGACACAACGTGAGCTCAAACTCGGGGCCAGCTTATAAACCGTGCTAATGAGGCCTGTTGCCAGTATGTTAACAATGTACTGATTCTGTGATTCTGGGCAAAGTCGACAGGTAGTGCACTAATGCTGCGTTAGTATGCTGGTAACCAGCATACTAACAGTGTGCTTGCAATTCTGGACAAGGGCTGCAGGTAGTGCATTAATGCTGTTATACTATGTTCAAGTAGGCTGGTAACCAGCATCCAACAACACATTCTGGATTCTGGATGAGGACTGTAGCTGGTGCACCAATGGCACAATAAGTTAGTAAGTTGATTGGCTATATCCAATGCTCTGATGAATGCACAGTGAATGTTTTACTGTTGGCCATGCTCAGTGATGGCAACCTTGTTAATTGCCTAAAGTTATGCTGTTTGGGAGGCATCTTTCTATGAAATGACCCACTTCTGATTATGCAATGGCTAACAGTGGCAACTCTGAATTCTGAATAAAGAGGAGAAAGGATGTGGAGCAAACAGGCCACTAGTGTTGCTCTTCGATTTATCACAGAGCATTAGTTTCTCTTCAATTAGTAACACTATTCTATGCTCTTTTCTGTTTCTGTCGGTTGTGATAGTTAGTAACAGTAGTTCTTTTTGGCAGCTGGAGGTCGGTTCTGCTTTCATTTTTATTGGCTTGTGTTCAACAGGTTGGACTCTGCTCTTCTCACTTTCTGCTGTTTCCTAAAATGAAATCATGTCATCAGTGATTCTGACTGTTTCCCTCAGAGGACCACAAAATGCCACAGAAACTGTGCTTTACTAACGGAAAAACAGTTTGGGGTGGAATGTTTCGGAAAAGGCCAATGGATCTCTCTGTATCTAATCCAACAATGCCAGGCAATTTATTTTGTGAAAGTGAGTGAAAATATTGGCTATTAGGAGTTTCTTAAAGGCTGAGAGAGAGAGAGAGATAGAGAGAGAGAGAGAGAGAGAGAGAGAGAGAGAGAGAGATGGTCCTCCTCCCTCTGCCATCCATTTGTGTTTGGCCATTGTTATTGCTTTAGGCACTGTTGCCATGGTAACCAGAGCACTGTGGATGTGGTGTGAATCTGAGCCTTTCTGATTCTTCCACAGCCGGACGGATCAGGGGAGAGCAATATTAGCCTGTTACCCTTCAGTGATGGACAGACTGATGGAGGTTTGTTTCGGCTGTTCCTGAAACACAGCATGAGGGGAAACTTAAATGTCAAGCATCCTCTGTTCGTGTGTGTGTGTGTGTGTGTGTGTGTGTGTGTGTGTGTGTGTGTGTGTGTGTGTGTGTGTGTGTGTGCATGCATGCATTAGTGATGGAACTGTGTGACAATTTCCAATCATGATACATAAATTTCCAAATGTTTGTGGACGCCCCTTCCTATAAGTGAATTCAGCTGCATTAAAGTTTATAGGTTCTCTCACAGGTGTTAAATGATCTTCAGAGAAAAGCACTTTCCAAAAGAACAGGACATTCTGGGGCAGTCCTGTGCCTGTCTAAGGCATAAGGTCACTGTGCCCAGTAGCAGAACTCTATGGGAGTTCGTTCCAGGAATTCTGGGATGAATGAAAGTAGCAGAACTAATCATCCAACATTTAAACTTGATGCCAATGTTGTATACAATCAAACCCTCCTCACCACAACATTCCAACATTTAGTGCAAAGTCTTCCCAGAACAGTAGAGGCTGTTACTGCAGCAAAGGGAGGACACGTTCTCTATGAATACCATTGACTGAGTGCAGTTCTGTATGAAATCCCAGTAATCCCAGGTGGAGCCAGGCAGCAGCGCTTTGACTTACAGCCGTTCCTTAGTGGAGAAAATGCCACCTTATGCAAATGTTTGTACACCACTGTGAACAAAGTTAACTGAACATCTACAGGAAATACATTTAAATATTGACTGTGAGCCTGATTTTGCATAGTTGATCATAATCTGATGAATTGAACACATTGGGATAAATTAAATAAAGCATAACACATTGTACATGCTCATTTTTATTTTTTTTGGCTTAGCTTCCCAACAATATGTTAAACTCATCCAACAGCATACAAGGACCACTGTACCACTACATGTATCACATCTATCTATCAAAATTAAATTTTATATCCACTCATTGTGAAAAAAAAAACATTTTTGCAAAAACATGAAGTCACTCAGAATTGTTGTGGGGCATCTTCAGTAGTGAGTCCTGGTTCTGTCTTGGTGGAGACAACCAATGAATCCAACACCAATAACACCAAGATCAACAGTTTTTTGTTATGTGTCTCACCTCCAGAAGGCCTGGTCTCATTGGGGTGTAATTTCATATGATTATTACATGCACTTTGGCAGCCCAGCATTATGATAATAAGGTCCTGCACACATTGACCCCACCTTTTCTGAACACTGCTGTTTCTGCTGTTGTTCCCATTCCTCTGGAGAAGATGCAGAACTGGAGTCAAAACCAAAGCGAAGAGAAGATGCTATAAATCCTTCATCTCCTCCAAAATCATGGGGAACATCAGCTCTCTGGTCAACAAGATGGATGAACTGAGCATGCTGATCGAGTTCCAGAGGGATTACTGCTGTGTCTGCTGTGCTTTTCAGAAACATGGCCACATCTGGATATTCTGGAAATCTTGCTTCTTGGGCTCAGCATCTGAACTCTTTCAGATTATTTTAATCACACTTCACTCTCCATGTTAACGTTAACTGTGCAGCCAAGGAGAACAAATTACTGAACCACCTGTATGCAAATGTGAAGGATGCATACAGTTAATCTGCACTTCTACCATTTCGAAGGTCAGATTATAATCTGGTCCTACTTACTCCCACATACTCACCAGTGGCATTAAAGCAACCAGTGTCAAAGAAAACTAACAGGAGATCCAAGGAGGCTCTGCTGTTCTACTTTGAGACCACAGACTGGGAGGTATTGTGTGAATCAGCTGGTGAGGACATTAATAAGATGACTGACTACACCAACTTCTCCATGAACACTTGTTCCAGTCAAGTGGGTGCATTGTTTTTCTAACAACAAACCTTCAACAAAGGACCTGAAGGAGCTGTTAAACAAGAAGAAACAGGTCTTAAAGACAAGGTTCTACTGAGGTGTGTGCAGAAGGAGATGAAGGTGAGACTAGAGTAGAGTACTAGAGTAAAGAGGCCTACAAAAGTTTAGATGGAGACGGCAAAACTTCAGAACATCAATTCAGAGGAGGTCTGGGCAGACATGAGGAAAATCACTGGCATCAATGCTAAACCACAGTCAGACAGTTTGGACACTTCCAATGAACTGAATGTGTTTTTTTAGCATGTTCAGCACGTTATCACCCATCCCCACCCCTACCTCCAGTAACAGTAGCGGTAGCATTACTTCCTCACCACCACTGCTGTCTTTACACTCCTACTCACACCCCTCCCCCTACAGTCATTCTCCAAAGTCCCTCATCCCCCACTAGAGGTGAAGCTAAACCTTAGCAAGGTGGCTGGAATCAGCCCAAGAGTACTGAGGGTTTGTGCCACTCAGCTCAGTGGGATTCTTTAGTGTGCCTTTAACCTGAGTTTGAAGCAAGAAGAAGTGCCTACACTGTGGAAAACATCCTGTCTGTTTTTGAATGCCTTCCATGGATCACCTGACCATAGTCCTGCCCTGCAATTTGGCAACTGTCCCACCAAAACCCTGCATTCCAATACCCCAATCCCTGGCTGTATGGCCTCTCTGGGATTCCACTTTCTTCCTACTTTTGTCACTGCTGCTGCTGCTTTAATCAGTTGATCTTTTGGCCCCAATAATGTAATTTCTCAACCTGCCTTTGCACACTTAAATTCCCTCAACTAAGCTTGTCAGTGGTAGTACCCCTCTACCAAATCATGCCTTACTACTTAGGCAATGAGGAACTACTAGCCACTTCTTTTTAGTATTATTGATGATCCTTTCTAACCTCTGCACCTCAGTAACTGGAACTTCAGTCAGGTACCACTTCCTTCCCCAACCCCACTACCTGTCTTTTACTAGTCATTGCTGCACTATACCGCCAACCTAAACTCTTATTTAGATGCTGCCTTTGCTGTCTGAATCTGATGCCAAATCATACTACAGCAACAAGCTACAAGCAACCTGCAAATCCTGAAACTTATAGACCAAAACTGCTCAATAACAATAGAATTCTTAATTTCCCTGAGGGAACCCTCCCAAGGGATCAATAAAGTTCTATCCTATCCTAGAATCTTTCTCTTTTGGAATGAGGACACCCCTGCCCTTCAAAATTCCTTTGGAATAAACCTCTTCTTCCACACTATAACCATAATTCTCCATAAGAACCACAAGACATCAGGTGCACTTTTGGACACTCGATATGGCACACCATTGGGCCCTGGTGCCTAGCCTATTTTACACACGACACCACATTCTGTACCTCACTCCACTTAGGGGGATTTACATCCATTTGGCACTCTATGTCACCTGCTGGTGGAATACCTGATGGTATCTCCAGCCTGTTGCCCCCCACCCTTTCTAATTCATAGACTGAAAATGCTTCTGTAATGTATCCATCTTATGTTTTCCAGACTGCTCTTTACTAAACAGGGTCTTAACAAACGTTCTTATCTAGAAAGAATGCTGCCAAGCAAACTCCTTTTTCTCATAAGAGAAATGGGTGGGATCAGACAAAAAGGTGCTATCTTCTGAGCTGGGTATGAGATGTAATACCTGGAAATAGAGGCTGAAATGTTGTTCTTTTGCCTCATATTCATCCTTTAATGTCAAACCCAAATGTTGTAAGTCTGCAGCAAAAAAGAAAAATGAAGTAGAGTGTATAATACATGTATAGACACACACACACACACACACACACACACACACACACACACACGGTGAAATGGTGAAATGGTGAAATCCCTCCAGAGGGAAGTCCTCCCAGGCCTGCATTAGTGAGCTCCTGGAAAGTTTGTAGTGAGACTTATTGGTGTCAGATCCATGTCTACAGACCATCAATGACTGCCACCAACATAATGTTCACCACAGCATTTCCAGACTCTCAATGTGAACCTGCTTTCATCTGTGAATTTCCTAGTGTTGTTTGGTGAATTCCCATTGAGGTACACAGGGCTGGGTTGGCTATGCTCCACATTCCAGCATCACAGGAACTATCAAGGAGTTCCAGTGTGCAATATTTGGACTTCTCACAGAGAATGTGTCTGAGATTGCTGTTTAAAGGGCACATTATTCACCCACTTTTTTGGTTTAAGCTTGGCTTTTTAGCTTTTGATTGTCCTTTGATGCTCCATCACGGAGTGGTTATAAAATGTACCTTCAAACCCCAAATATTTATGATGTCCATTTTCTCACTATCCTATCACTGAGAACCTCCCTCACAGGGTTTGTCCATTTTCCCTTTTCCTTGGCACACATTTATGGGGAAAGTTGAGTTGGATTGACATAAAAGTCACACTAAATTTGATCTGGCTTTTCAGAATGAGTCACAAATCATATATTTATTGGATTTCAATACAAGATATGAAAATGTCAGATTCAGTGTATTTTTGCTATTCACACTGCCACACAGATAACACATCTGTGTCACGCATTACAAAAAAGATTTAGGCCACTTTTACCTGCTGCCTGAATGTAGCCTCAGTTATTGGCGTAGTAAGGACACCTGATGGTTATTGGTGATGATGAATGCAATAACCCAGGGCCCAGAAATCCAGCAGCCTCCCAATTCAATAAGCTCTCTTCTCCAAAATCCATTTGAAGAGAAAATACAGGTCAAAGACCTTGGTTCAGATACACCTGACATAAAAATCAAATAGAAAAGGGTAAAACCTACATTCAAGGCTTCTCCCATAATCTGTAGAGCAGAGAGGCAGGGAAAGCTGGAGCTGCAGTCATGAAAAAAATTTCAAACATTCCTGACTTCAATTCCAGGGTCAGAGAGAGGTTTGCCACAGAAAAGAACAGAGTACAGTATTCCAGTACAAATAGATGTCTCTCACTCAAATACAAAACCACTAATTTTGTATTGTCTTATGAATGTAACGATTCATACTGTTCTTGAATGTGAGAACATGATGTGAGAGCTTAATGTATTCAGTGTAAACGGGAAGAGAGACAGGGACGGGGACTGTAACAGAAACAGGTAAAATCAAAGGAAAAGTAATGGGAACACTGCTGAAGATAGGAGAGGAGACAGGAACAGGACTGGGGATTGAAGACAAGATAGACATTAATGTCTTAATAAAAGGATGAGAGGGTCAGTCCAGACGAAACTGAGAGACTGGGTGGGCAACAGCTAGGAGAGCCAGCACTGGAGCAATCTGGGAAGCTAGTGAGGAAACAGACAGAGCAGTTGATGACAGTCAGGCAGGATCATACAGGACCGCTTGTGTTGGAGCACACAACTTGAGGCCTACAATGTTTTCAGCTGCCCTGCTGTGGCATCTTTTGTGGCAGGCACGCTTGCTGCAATGTCCTTGGTGGCCGATGTCCCTGCTGCATTGTTCTTGGACACAGGCAGTTGTGCTGTGATGTCCTTGGTGGTAGGCTGGGCTGCTGCAATGTCCTTGGTGACAGGCAGTCCTGCTGTGACATCCTTGGTGGCAGGCAGCCCTGCCAAGGTGTCGTTGGTGGCAGGTAGTCCTGCTTCAATATCTTTGGCCCAAAAAAGGCCCGTCCTTGCTTATGGGGTCAAGGGTCATGTGACCCTTGAATAATTTCTTCATGTTGGTTGATTCCTCGTGGATACAACTATTTTTGATGAGTGTTTTGGGCTTCTTCTGGCCACTAGACAGTGATAGGTTGTCCTTTTGGTTCTAGCATTTTGTGAGTCTGGGCACTGACCAGAGCAAACGTATTTGCTTATGTCTCTGACAGAACATTTGTGAGCAAGTGTGGATAAACGTAGTTAAGACCTATTATTTGTATTAATATGTGAAAGAATTAATGCTGAATCAATCATTTTTCTGTTTAGCAGCCAGGTACGCTTTCTGTGCCCAGTGATTAGCTATTGACGTGCATTGATTTGAGAGGTCTTGCTTTCTTCAAGAATCCAATGGCTGATCTACAGACACTGTGAAACTTTGGAAGGCACCTTATTGAGAATCCATGAGATTTGTGTCATGAAAATATCTATATTGTCTGACTGAGCCGAGACACGATTATCTATTTATTCATACACGACCCAATGTCGTAAACAATGAAATGCCTCTTATCAAAGCTGCTGAATTGTAGCTCATAGAAATGAGTGTAGAAACTGTGTAGATACTAATCTTTTCAGTCCATATCAAATTAGTGCTTGGATCTAAAGGAAGTTATGATTTATTATGACTTAAATTTGATCTAGAGTTGTTGAGTTCAGTCTCATTCCTGTTTTTGCAGTGGATGTCATTATTTTAATGTGGAAACGTAGTCACGGGTCCCTTGATATAGAATGTAAATTGAATGTAGATGCAATTCATTATGCACAAAACATTTAAATAATTATGCAAATGGGAGAATAATGAGGATGCTCTTGATGAATAATGCTTTAGGAATCAAATATAGCAATATTATCTAAGTCAAGCAGTAGCAGGCCCATTGAAAGCTGGTCAACTAGTGGGTTTGTATGGGATTGCATCAATGAAAAGCAATCTGTACTGAGCTTCTTGCATCAAGAGACATTTGTTCATACTACCCCAGAGTTGTAAACACTGAAATACATCTTATCAAAGCTGCTGAATAGTAGTGTGGCAAGTGTAGATACTAATCTTTCAATCCGTACCACATTAGTGATTGAATGCAAAAGAGGAGATGTTTTATTATGAATTGAATTTGATCAAGAAGTGTTGAGTAAAGTCTCTGTCTCACATACAGGGGTTGGACAATGAAACTGAAACACCTAGTTTTAGACCACAATCATTTATTAGTATGGTGTACTAGGGCCTCCTTTTGCAGCCAATGCAGCGTCAATTCATCTTGGGAATGACATTTTTTGGATACAATCCGGGTTAACACCTCAACATCCCTTTCAGACAGCTTCATCTTGCATCCACAGTTAATCCTGTTGGATGTGGTTGGTCCTTCTTGGTGGTGCTGACATTACCCTGGATACCGTGGCTCTTGATACATCACAAAGACTTGCTGCCTTGGTCACAGATGCGCCAGCAAGACGTGCACCAACAATTTGTCCTCTTTTGAACTCTGGTATGTCCCCCATAATGTTGTGTGCATTGCAATATTTTGAGCAGAACTGTGCTCTTACCTGCTAATTGAACCTCCACACTCTGCTCTTACTGGTGAAATGTGTAGTTAATGAAGATTGGCCACCAGGCTGCTCCAATTTAGCCATGAACCCTCCCACACTAAAATGACATGTTTCAGTTTCATTGTCTAACCCCTGTAGACCTTCCACACTACTATTGTCCCACTTATGGATGTCCCCTTATTTGGTTTCTATGGCTCTATGTGTATAACAACTGCTATTTAGTGAGATCTTTGTATGAAAAGTATGATAATGGGTAGAGGATGAAATGCAGAGAATGTCAGGACTTTGCAACAGTTTTAATTCATACTACCTTTCTGAAAATTAAGGTTCCTAAGGGTTCTCAACTTTCAATTTTAGCTAATGACTATTGACCTGATCATACAGTCATTTTCATTATTACATATGTGTACTGGTCTCAATGTATATTAATTAATTATGTAATGAATTAATTAATTCATTATTTTTGGATATACAGTTTCTTGTTATACAGTTTCTGGTTATACAGTTATTTTAGACTATATTCTATATATATATATATATATATATATATATATATATATATATATATATATTCTTTGGATCTTTGCATATCCATCATCCAGTTGCAACTTCACCATAGGACTCAACTTACTTATTCTTGTACTCCATGTTCTTTGTGTCTTTTTTGTTTGATTGTTAGTGTGTATCAGAAACCGACCCCAATGAAGAGTCTTCAAAATATCTAGAAAAAACTATGTATCAACATTGGGCTAAACTGTTCCAAAACCGTTCCATTTCTGGGCTTGTTGGGGCTCATTTTCATTGCTAGCATTACAAATGTCACATTCCTGCATGCACAGAATGGATAGGCCTAGGTTCATCCATTTATCGCTTTCATTATTTTCCTTGGATCCAAATATTCAAGTCTGAAGATCAGCACTTTGTGGAGTCATGGCATTTTACCATGCAGAAGTGCTTGTGAACAATGAGCCACTTTCAGAGGAGAATTTTTGTCCATGCAAGTGATAAGTTAAAACATTCATATGGCAAACAGGAAACCCCACACATGGCACTGGGAGCAGATAGCTTCAACACTCATGGCAGACTGAACCGGAGTCTGCTTGGCGTGAACCTCAGACCACTAATTTCAGGACAGCCAGAGACTGGTACATTGTTATTGTGGTCACAAGCAAAGCTCTAAACTCCAGGGTAATCTGGGAGTAGCTCTACTGTTGCTATTGTTTGTTTAGATCAGCTGTTTTGGGGTGAAAAGTGCAAGCGAAACCACTGGAAGTTAAATTAGCCTCCAGAAGCTTAATTCACTTGGAGCATCTGTTTATGGAAATAGTGCTATTGTGAAACTCCGTCCCTTCAGGCTCATTAAGGATGCTAAGCAGAGGTTTACCACTGACCCTGCATATGTGGTGGATGGGTGGTCGAGATATCCACCACAGCCCTCCCCCAACTGCCACCCCCAAGACACCACATTGATTGCCGCGGTAACATCAGCCCAAGGCTGTTACAGCAGTGTTTGTCCTGCTCAATACGAAGCAGCCAGATTAACGTCCTGATTTAATTAACCTGGACGTTTCCTTGACGATCAATAGGCAGGAGGGGCCAACAACCAGTATAAATCCTTGTTGATTAGCAGCTGATAATGATTCTCACTTTTCATCTGGACCCACAGTTGCAGCCACTGCTGACTGCTGAAGAGCCAGTTAATTGGGAGGGGATGGGGGGGGGGGGTGCTATATGTATGATATGTGTATTTAAGTATTGGTGTTGTTTAGGAAATTAAGGGGAGGTATAGATAGAGTGTAAATGAGGATAACAGTGACATGCATGGGAGATTAAAAAATCCCCC
Source organism: Acestrorhynchus altus (assembly GCA_034509495.1). NCBI lineage: Eukaryota > Metazoa > Chordata > Actinopteri > Characiformes > Acestrorhynchidae > Acestrorhynchus > Acestrorhynchus altus. Next base: position 8,614,848 of record CM067516.1, on the reverse strand, counting down.
AATGGCTTGCACAACACGAGTGCATGCGAGAGTGTGTGTGGGAGGTTTTCTTTCACTTTGCTATTCTGAACAGACGGCTGAATTCTCAATTAGAAGCAAAACATAACCTCTTGTTTAAAAAGGTCTGGATGGCCTCCATCAAATGTATGAGTGGGTCGGGTGTGTTCTTAGTACCATGGGGATTTATTCAAACTCGTGGATGGATATTTTATGTTCTACTTTTTCTATGGTAACATAGCAGAACAACTTCATTGATTCATTGTGGTCAGCATAGAGCCTTGTGGTGTAAAACCATGGCCTGTCGGATGAGCTCGACTGATTGAACATCATTTGATTTCATTCTCCACTGCAGAGCTAAAGTCTGATTTGTGGAACTTGATGCTAATTTTGATGAGACACTCTTAATGAAAATCTGGAGCTTATTTTAGGAAGTCCCTGTCAAAATTAACATCCAGGAATGTTTTTTGATGGGTGCTTGAGTATCAGTAGTGGTGACTCTAGCATAATCTGTTCCCCACCCCTGCATGAGTTATTATACTGTCATAACAACCCATGGCTGTTTATAGTTCCCATACAAGCAGCATCTCATGAACATGTATTTCACAAAAGTGAAGCAAAATAGTTTATTTCCCAAATGTGTTGTGCTTTTCATATTTAATAAATGAATGAATTAACCTTTAGAATCCTAGGTCAATATTATGTGATGTTTTTGTAACGTGACATGCTTTTATTCACAAAAAATAAGAGAAATTATTATTTTTTTTAAATACACACATACAGTCTAAATAAATTACATTAAAAAACACCTGAATATCCTTTATTATGAATGTCCTGTGTTATTTATGTGTTCATCAGTATTAACTATTCTATATACTTTTATTCTGAAATTTCTCTATAACCCAATATTTGGGTCAGTGATGTCCTTAGCCCTGCCCCCTCTTGCTGATCAGTCAGAGTCTGCATGAAGGTTGAGCTTGTACGCATGGTTAGAACAATACGCATGCACTAGAAGGCTCCTTTCACATTTAATTTGGGATTTAATTCAGGTGGAAACTAGTGAATTTGATCTATTTTCATGTTTAAATAGCTTAAGTCTTGTAGTTTGATATATGCATATCATGTCTGTAGGTTATTCTGATTCTGAGTTATGAAGCCTCATAAACAGCATGTAACTGCCTGCTAAGTGCAGATCTCAAGTTCTAGTTACTGTTTAATTGAATTCAAGAAAGAAGCCCCTTTTCCAAATTTAGGCAAAAATGACATCATCAAGCTTGACCAAAGTTTGCGGCTGAATCAAATGGACAAAGAATGGAGGAATGTTTTAGGGTCGGGTGGGACAAATAGTTTTTTGATTATTATGACCAGGGGGATTTTTGGAGGAGTAAACTCAATTGCTCAACATTGTAGCAACTTTTAAGCATGGTGTTGGGAGTATCATGCTCTGCAGCTGTTGTGCTGCCAGTTGAACAGGTTTGTTGCATACAGTGGATGGAACAATTGAAAAGGAGGAGTACCTCATAATGAATGCAACTGTGTGTTCCCTCATACACACATCAGAGG